>JAYXIM010043968.1:1800000-2179252 GCA_037575425.1 Anastrepha fraterculus
CACCAGTCAGTCACCCTGTGAGCCAGCGAATCAGCGGTAAACATTCGACGGTGGCCATAATTTGTCCACATGATTTTTATGAGTCATTTGTAGGCGATTTGCATTTTTTCTGGTTATTGTACTTGTTGTTGTAGGTGAAATTACCTTTTTCGACTTGTTCCCTTTTTACGAGAGATTTTAGTAGATTTGGTCACTTGCTGCTTTGATTTCTGTTTGTTGTTGTTGTTGTTGTGAGATTCCCGTTTTATCTGGCTGCTGCTGTCGTGCGCTGAGATTTGTCGCATGCACTGACTTTTATAGTTCTATTATGAGCATTTTTCGCGAATTGCTGGTGCACACACCGGCGTTTCGTACCTTTTGAATTTTTCTCCTTCCACTTCTTTTCTCCTCTTTCGCTGCGCATACTTGCATTTATTTATTGCTCAGTGCAAGTGTACAAGTTTAACACTAAACTGATTGCGTTTCTTCCTCTTGCCATTGCATCACCAAAACAGTATCACCAACAAATGGCGTTGCAACGGCATCTCTGAGCAACCAACCTGCCACTTGTAAGCCAAGCTATAACTTTAAGCTAAGCACAACTTCTTTCTATAGTTTCATAAACGCCGTAAAATAGCAGCAATGCCAACCGAATTGAGGTCCAGGCGGTTGACATTTGAGTGCACGCACTTAACGGAACAGCAAACGCTTCAGCGCTGGACAGGTGTAATGGCTCATATAAAGTTACTTGCATCCATCGAGGCACTTATTTATGTGCAAGTAAAACCACCAATCCTCACCTTAGGCCCAAACTCACTTGACCAGATAACCGTTTACGGCTGTGCCTATAACATTTACGGCATATCTCGACTTTTGTTCGTCATTCATGGACTTTTATATGCACGCATGCACACACACACATGGGTAGGAGCATTAAAAGCCCATCTAATAAGCTTTAGCAGTCGACAAGTTGCATAAGACTATCTCAAGCGGAAGCGGCGCTTATCCGTCACATCAAATCTGGCTGCCTCCTATTAATCATTAGCTCTTAAGTGTTTTTGTTTTTATGGGTTTTATTTTGTTGGCCAGAGGTAAAAAGATTACAGAATTCATGAGTACTTAAAATGTATGAAAAATTTCAGTGTAAATCAGCTGGAATAGCTAAGCAACTTTTTCTCTAGCCAGGGTTACAATGGCAGGTTTTCAGTAGGAACATAACACTTTTGCAGAATCCAATCGCTTCAAATAATCAATCAACTTTCATTTCTCAGCTGGTTGAGAACGTATTTTTAACGTATAAGCAATAAGGGCGTTTGTATTCGGGCCTCGAGACTGGTGAATCTTTTACCTCGGACCTTCCTCTGCAAAATTGCCCAAATCCAACGGATTCACGTCTGGTGAAATTGAGAGCCTTTGTGTGGTCGTTATGAAGTTCAGAACGTTGTTTTTTAGCCATTCTTGATTCACTCGAGCTTTGTGAGATGGTGCCGAGTTCCGTTGAAACGTGCATGGTCTGCCACCGAAATGTTTGTCTGCCCACGGCTTCAAAGCAACCTCCAGAATATTTCGCATTTACCTTGTCCCCATGCTCGATGGAAACGATTGGAGAGCGCCCATCTGCGGTTACAGCGGCCCAAACCATCACTTGTGGCGGATGCTGCCTCCTGGTGGTCAATCGATGACTCAAATTCTCGTATGAACGGTCGGTCAAATAAACCCTATCGTTTTGAGAGCCTAAGAATTGCTCAATCTGAAAAATCTTCTCATCAGAAAACACAATGTTCGGAAGTTGACCGCTTTTTTCCAGGCGAAGCTACTCCTTCGCTCTCTTAAATCTGACTTGTTGCTGCTTTGGGGTGAAGCCATGCGCCTTTGGCGTCTTATAGCCTTGACTTTGAGATAATTTTTCAGTATGCGGCGGATGCTACGGTCAGATATTTGCTGTTCTTTCGCCATTTGATTGGCACTTCGTCGGGGATTTCGCTTAAGTCACTTCTTCACTTTTTGAACCTTTTCTCGACACGTTGCAGTCTTTTGATGACCACCTCTATGACGTTTCGCGATGCTACCAGTATCAGTGTAACGAGTAATGGTGCGATAAACAAAACCTCTATCTACTTTAAGGTGCTCGAGCTCACGAACAATCGCTGGTCATGATTTTCCAGCCAAATATAAAGCAATCACACTATTACGTTTTTTCGAACAAACAGCTGATGCCCATGAATCTCTTACAAAATACGCGATATAAGCTTTGACTCAAAGAAAACTTTCTTGAGTCAAATGGGTCGCGAAAATCACACGCAGCGTAGGTAGTAAGATCAGGATATATACAATTTCCTCTCATTTAAACAAATATATGTATGTATGCCGCATGCTAAGCACATCATTGGTAGCTACCAGGCTGGTTTCCAAGAGGAAAGATCAACGATTGACCAAATTTTCGTACTAAAACAGATTTTAGATTTTTGCGGTAGCTATGGATTCGACGTAGTGAAGGAATTTAAATACCTTAAAAAAAAAAAATAAATAATTGGCGCGTACACTTCTGTTAGGTGTTTGGCCGAGCTCCTCCTCCTATTTGTGGTGTGCGTGTTGATGTTGTTCCACAAATGGAGGGACCTACAGTTTCAAGCCGACCCCGAACGGCAGATATTTTTATGAGGAGCTTTTTCATGGCAGAAATACACTCGGAGGTTTGCCATTGCCTGCCGAGGGGCGACCGCTTTAGAAAAATGTTTTTATTAATTTTGCTTTCACCGAGATTCGAACCAACGACCTCTCTATGAATACCGAATGGTAATCACGCACCTACCCATTCGGCTACGGCGGAGAAATCAATAATCATAACAGCAAAATGTCTGCAGAAATTGGCCACAGAATCCTTATGGCCAACCGCTGCTATTTTTCGCTGTGTCAACACCTAAAGAGTCGCCTCCTAGACAGAAAAACACAGATTTCACTGTATCGCTCAATTATAATTTCCATCTTGCTATACGGTAGTGAAACGTGGACACTCAAAGAGGCAGGTAAAGAGAAGCTACTGATTTTCGAGAGGAGAGTTCTGCGAAAAAATTTTGGCGCGATATGCGATAAAGGCGAGTGCCGGAAACGCTACAATCATGAATTCAAAAAGTATATGCGCACCCATCTGTGATAACCAGAATCATGATCAACAGATTGGCAGGTCACATATTGTGGGCTAACATGGATTACCCACCTCAACAAATACTCTTCGGTAAATGCCCCAAACAGAATAGAAGGGGCAGCCCGGCGCTTAGATGAATAGACGGCGTAAAAGAAGACGCAGGCTTATTGGGATTTCGGGCATGGAGGACACAGACACGAAACCAAGACAATTGGAGGCATATGCTACAGCAGGCGAAGACTCGACCAGTGTTGTCCAACCAAAAATGATGATGATGCATGTTTATCAACATTATTATTTTTGATACAACTTTCTGTACTACATAAAACCATCGGGCTCTGAGTCTTGTGAAACAGCTTAAGTATTATGAGAGTCTGATCTGATACTCGTATTGTCAAAGTTGGATTTCCTTACGGCTAGCTGAGTGGTGGCAAAAGAAACCTCAGACGTTAGCCTTTGAAAAGGTGGCTGATTCATCGTGAACGCTATTTCGATCCTTGAGAAGTGGCTTCTTGAAATTTTTAATCGATCTGTACGTTGAAATATGTTTAATTATCTGGGAAGGCAGCACTACGACACTGATCTGGAATGTATTATTTTCTTTCTACGAATTTACTTGATGTTCCATTAGAAGAGGTATTTATAAAAACTTTCAACAACCTGTTTAAAATTGTGAAGGATATATGAGAGAAAAATGACAACAAAAAACTTAAAAAAAGGGAATCAAACTGAAGTATTGACAAAATGCTGCCATTACTGGTAGTGTTTGTGCGCTAACAACATAAGCTCTCATATCAGCATAGGTGTCAGCTCTCATACTTTAAATGATATTCGTTGCATCACTCATTTGCTGTAATCGTGAAGAGAAAAGATCTGTTCGATTCTTTGTGAAAAGACGAACTTTTTGCAGTGATCAACCACTTTCAAAGCAATGACTAAACTAAATTAGTGAATCATCTTCTTCTGTATTCCAAAAAATTGGCAACCGCCGATTATTATCCATTTCCAAGCACGAAAATGTGGAAAAAAGTGGCTTGTTTTGCAAGCTCTTTAGAGAATATTTCCCGGAAGCCGTAGAAATGTTGGCGCACATTTGGAACTTGTACAGCTTTACACTTGTACAGCTCTAAAAGGAGACTGCAAATAATAACGAAATAAAATTTTACCAACATTTTTTTTTTTTTGTTTTTTGCTTTGATAGTCAAAACACTTAATAGCTTGCCCGCCTATAAAGAGACTTGCATTAATTTCAATAACCTTCCGCTTTAACAGGTTCGCCAGTTATGTCTTTTTATTTAAAATTCACATCAAAATTCAGAACTGTTTCAAATCATTAGTAAAGCCTAAGCGGGACATTTATCAGAAGTCAACTTCCTGCTGAATTTTTAAGTGGCGACAGAAGATGTGGCGTCTTAGCTACGCCACATTACACGCGCACACAAAAACAAACCATTTTGAAACACCCACAACGTATTGATGTCAAAACAAATACTTAAAAAAAGTCTAAAATAAACCAAAACTGGCAAAAGCAGAAACGTCAAAACACCTACACAAAAATTCGGGCAACGCATGCGCCCTATGCTGTGCTCTGCAGCAGTTCACAACAGCTCAGCTTATCTACAAACTTACAATCTAAGCAAAAATCAAAGAAAAAAAGTCGCGCCGCATATGATTAACAAAACAAACTATGCGAGTGACTCTGGTGACAAATGACAAAACTGGCGTCAAACTTGTTAATATGCAATTTTTTTTACGTTTGGTTTCATGTGAAAAGGAAAGGGAAATCGCGGGCGCTTGCGCGTCGGTTGGATGGATGCTGAATGCCGCTTGCTTGAACTTAACATTTGTTTTTTCGTTTTTTTTCCTGTAATTTGGCCTAGCCATCAGCGCCAACGATCATTGATCGGTGAATGTTGGCGCCGGTTGCCCGTTGCTGGCGTCGCTGGCGTCTTTGCCGCTTCAACACGCACCATTTCTGGCTTAATTTTCTGGCAATTATTTGGGCGCATTGTTATTGCCATGCGGTTAGCTTTGAATTTCATTCGAGTTTGGGTGTCTCTGTGTGTTTGAATTTTGATTAATTTTGTTTTTTTTTGAGCGACTAAACAAATGTCTTTGGATTAATATGCGACGTAAATGGAGCAAATAAACATGAAGTCAAGCAATAAATGGGCACTCAACATGTCGGTATGAATGTGGAGAAGACTTTAGTGATCCAACGAAAAGTAAGATACTGTATGCGAGTATAAAAGTCACAACCACTGTAAACTCGATATGTTAATGTTGAAAACGTTGGTGAATGATTTATTGTGACGTGGCTCTCTGCACTTTCAGCCAAGTACTTTTTCATTTTTCTGTAATGTTTTTGTTGCTTTTTTAAGCTTTTTTATGTAGTTAGATATGCAGTTTAATGATTTCATGTACGACTATTGTTTTACTATTATTTTAGCATTAATGCAGTTTAATTACGCTGAGAAAATTTGTTTTACTATTTTTTGGTGCAATAGTTTCCCTAAAAAAATTAGGCTACATGGCTTTTTCTCATGACTCTTAAAAAACAGAAATATATTCTTGAGTTAGATAAACATTTGGAGAATTGCAAACAAATTAATGTCTTTAGATGAGCGCGAAAGACCAGTGCCAGTTTTAGGAGGAGAAGTGACGAGTTAAGGGGGGCGCGGTTTTCGACGCAAATTGTAGTATGCAGGTTACCTAAATTCTTTGACCACCGTGCATACTTATTGTCACTTATTTTAAGTTTTCCGCTATATCTACAGGGTCCGGCACTCTAAGTGTAACCAATAAAAAAGACCATCAATTCAGTTTGGGAAATTACTTTAATTCAATTCAAAGTAAAAAATGTGTGAAAATAATACAAAATTAAGAATCAATTTACTTTTGGTCGATATGACCACCTTTTGCCTTGAATATGACCTTGATACGGTCCAGAAACGAATCGCAAGCTGCCCGAATGTGACTTGCAGGTATTTTGGCTCGCGTGTGGACAATGTTTTTTTTCAGCGCCTCGAGGCTGGGTAATCTTTTAGTTCGGACTTTGCTCTCCAAAATGGCTCAAAGAAAATAATCCATCGGATTCGCGACTGGTGAATTTGTTAACCATTGTGTGGACGTTATGAAATTCGAAACTTGGGTTTTTAGCCGTTCTTGGTTCACTCCACCGAAATATTTTTCTGCCCACGGTCTCGAAGCAACCTCCAGAATACTTTCCCGATCATATTTCGCCTTCACCTCCACGCGTGGCTCGATGAAAACGATTGGAGAGCGCCCATCTGCGCCCAAACCATTACCGGTGGCGGATGCTGCCTCCTGGTGGCCAATCGATGACTCAAATTGAAAAATTTTCTCGTCAGAAAACACAATGTTCGGAAATTGATCGCTTTCGGCCAAGCGAAGCAACTCCTTTGCTCTCTCAAGTCTGACTTGTTGCTGCTTTGGTGTGAGATCATGCGCCTTTTGGATCTTGTAAGGCTTGACTTTGAGATCATTTCTCAGTATGCGGTGGATGCAATGGTCAAATGTTTTCAGTTCTTTCGTCATTTGATTGGCACTTCGTCGCACTTTGGCAGTAAGTGCTTCCAATCGACTCGACGGTGATGAATAAGGGAGTTAATAAATTTACCCTCTTTCTCGCTATTTGTTTCCAAAACCGCGCGTGAGCACTTGGCACGTTGGCGGGCTCATTCAATCAGCGTTAATCAGCCACTGAGCGTGCAATAGATCATAGGACCCATTTTGACTTGTGGAGCTTTCGTGTGCTGAGAGGCGGTGCTGATACAGTCCTACCAAAAGAATCTCATACAAGTCTGACGGTTAGCTTGTGTAGGAATAATAGGTGCGCTCCGATCGACGCCTCAGGTAGCACTAGAAGTGATCCTACATATTTCACCTGTTGATGTATATATTAAAGGGATAGCGGCCAAATCTGCTTCTAGGATTACATAAAGCAGCAGCCATGCTAAAAGAAAACACATACGGTCACGCATCAGTCCTATTATCTCATACCATATCGAATACCCAGACAGACTAAAATACGTATACCTGACAGAAAAGATTGGCAGACCAGAGTCCTGTCAGATGAAAGTGGTCACCATACTTATACTGACGGCTCAAAGATAGACAATGGGACGGGATCAGGAGTTTAGTCACAACAATTATCTTTAAATTGCTTCTTTAGACTCCCAGACTGATGTAGCGCCTTCCAAGCTGATATCTACGCTATAGACCAAGCAGCAAAAACGTCAAGACTGATGGACTTACCTTCAGGAAAACTTGCCATTTTTGTTGATAGCCAAGCAGTGATCGAGGCACTGCCCTCAACGCGCAATAATTCGAGATGTGTTAAAAAATACAGGAGATCGCTCCAGCTTATCCAACAACACAACACCGCACTTTGTTGGGTTCTCGGCCACATTGGAGTGGAGGGAAATGAAAGAGCGGATGAGTGTGCAAGGAAAGGCTCTGAGCTTGAGCTTCAGCGAGTGGTAGAGGACATTAGCATTCCTCTAATCGAAGTGTCCATTGCGATTGACTTGAACGTAAGCGCGGAAACTAATATAAGGAGGTCTCTAACTACTAACTACAGGGTCTCCAAAGCGCTCCATCCTGAATCTTAGAGGGACAAAATGTGTGCTTGGATTCAACAGATCGACTACCCGCGTCCTCACAGGTGTTACTTCGGGTAACTACACTATACATAGATACCCTATTCAGTAGAATGGGTGTACCTCACAGTGACGTATGCAGGAGTTGTGGAGGTGAAGAAGAAATTGAGTCGTAAAAATGAGAGAGTACCCTGCACTTCAAAGAAGCCGTGCCAAATATTTTGGTGATTATTTCTTTCTTGGCTGTGTTGTCAAGACTTAGGCATAATTTAACTTAACTTAGGCACAGCTCAATTTTGCCCACCGCAAAGTGAGCGTCTCAGCACTATCAAGAAACTCCCATGGCTTCAGTGAAAAGACAAAGTGAGAACAAGAATTGCTCCCCTCACTAACAATCTTTAAATTGCTACGAAAACTAAGTTAAGTCTAGGTCTTGGCGAACTGAAGCATAATTTAAATAGCCTATGCCACTGACTAATCATGGCTTTCCCTGGGCAAGAGTCAGCGTGGACAGCTATCATTTCTTTCATAATGGGATGTGTGTTTTACTTTGCTTCGTTCAGATTTTAATTACGGCACGAAACTAAATTTCCTCATAGTTGGTACTTTCTGCCCTATTGACTTGTTAATATAGCGATATTTCGTAGGTTTATATTATACTAAAGCACTTTGATTGCAATTCGGATTGAGTCGCTAAGTGGTGTCAAGTAAATTTGTGCCTCTTTTCTCCAGCTTGCCCATTCAGCGAACTTTTTGACCTCAACCAGTAGTTCAACACCCAAGTCTTTACAAAAAGAATAGCACATGCCTCTGCCTTCTAAAATCGAATAAATGAAATTTCACAGTTCGTTTCTCGTCCGCACTCGCGCTCTCTCTATTGCTCTATGCCGCTCAACGCAGCTTAGAAGACATGTAATCTTATACAGCAATTATCTGCAATTCAACCCGCAATTTAACCGCAACGCGACCATTTGAAATTCAAAATACCCTTTTCACGATGCGTTAACGGAAAATACAATGTAATAAACAACAAATAAAAACAAATCATTAAAATGCACAAAGGCCAACTAATCAACGCATTTATGCTCAATTTTTCTTCCAATTCAACAAATAGTAAGTAATTGTTTGAAAAAAGCGAGCAAACCGACAGACAGAAAGTACCTACAACATCCGACAGCCGGCTGCTTGAATACACGACGGCGACGATGGCGATGATGATGAAAAGCACTCTTTTCGGGTAATAGCAGAAACAATAGAAACACGCGTCTGATTTCAACAACTCATCAGCGAACGATTAATTTTGTGAATTGGCCATCTTCTGGCTGTCATTGCCTACCAATTGCCTACTGTAAAGCAGTGAGTGGTATGGGGCATAGTACTTGAACAAATGGGTTACTTAGCAGAGCCGACGGCATTGCTTTAGAAGTCTCTGACTTGGAGTGCTGCCGTCGGGGATAGCAACGCCGCCGGTATTTCTGCTGTTTATTAGCATGCAGGCTTCATTGTTGCTGCTTGCATGCTTTATGTTGTTGTTTTTGTTTAATAATATTGTTATTTTATTGCGTTTTCATTTGGACTACCCAAAAAAATGTTTGACTACCGCTCAACGCCTACGCTGAAGTCGCGCTACTTCCTTGCGGCATGACATGGCAACAAAATAGAACCTAAAACGAAAAATGGAGAAGGAAAAGGCGTTAACACTGGCGCTATCTGAAACTGAAAGAAAAAACTATGTATGTATGTATGTATGCACGTACGTTCATGCATTTTAACAAACATAGTTGGAAAACACAAATTGCAAGTCATGAGCAACGATCATGCGCAAATAGCGAGAACAACTCTTTTTAGTATCACGGAAAAATACCTAACTTCTATGCAGCTAATCAAAAACCGAATATCTAAAGCCATTTTTTGCAGCACAGGTGAGCGGTAGCCCAGCTCGACATGAACGCGCGGCTGTCTTTAACCGCAAACGTGCCGTCGTAGCATGGGCAAGTCCACCACGACAGTGCGCGAGCCCCGGTGCATGAGCTGGCGGCGCTGCACTTCAGAAGAGTTAATAATTAGCGTTCTCGAGTCAGTACTTGTAAGCGCTTCATATTTTCTTTTTATATAATTGAA
Source organism: Anastrepha fraterculus (assembly GCA_037575425.1). Classification (NCBI taxonomy): domain Eukaryota; kingdom Metazoa; phylum Arthropoda; class Insecta; order Diptera; family Tephritidae; genus Anastrepha; species Anastrepha fraterculus. The sequence continues at coordinate 1,809,868 of JAYXIM010043968.1, forward strand.
AGTCATGCAAATATTTTCCAAGCAAGTAAAGCAAACACAAAACAAACAAAAAAAAAACATTATTACATTCCGATTTTTCAAAACTACAATTTTTAGTGCAGTAGTTGCCCAATCGCACGTTCCATTGCTATTTCGCTTCCGTTTTCTGTGCTAAGCAATTCATTTGTGCAAAACGAAATAGCAGAAAATCTATGATACTCAACTTTTTTCGACCGCCAATAGTTCGAACGCGTTTTGAATAGCGCACCGCCGCTTTAAATTGGCTTTTATTCACTCGCATGCATGCTTGCTTGTGTGTGTGTATGTATTTGCAATCGAAAAAACACGATAACAATAAACTCAAGAAATAATCATAAAAGTGAAAGACTCAAACAATAAACAAAGTACCAATAGACCGAACAAATAATGAACCAGCCAATGGACCAACTGCCAAAATAGACCCGCATAGACAAACCAATAAACCGCAAACAAAGCGGGCAGTACAAAACGATGAGCTAACAAAAATCAACCAATCAATGAAAGCAACCAACCAAGGGGGCATGTAACACCTCGAAAAAAAGCAACAACGCCACGTTAACAACAAAGAGGCGCCGAAAAACATGTGCAACAAGAAAAACAAAAAACCTGAAACCAAAAAAAAGCTGAACGTTAGATGAGTTTTCGGTTTACAATTTCAGCGCCCTCAGCTTAGCATAGTTTCGACAACTTTTCACAACAATATCGTATACCCCGAAAACATTACATAGCAATTGTTGTAAGAGCCACATCTACATTTGTATGTATGTGTGTATGTACATCTCGTGCACAGATATTTCGAAGTACATTCATGAATTGCCATTTGGTGGCATTTCGATTCACCGCACTTGGCGCACATGACGCGCATGTCCCATCCCGCTGCCATTGGTCGGCGGGAGTAGCAGTAGAAAAAGGCCAAAAATAAAAAAAATCGCTAACTCATCGAAAGTTAATTTCGAAACAATTGAGTTTTTCAATTGGTCCGCTCAATGAACAGCTTGAATATGTGAGGCGCCAATTTTTCATGCTGCCTGCAGCTTCATTTTGTTTCACTGAAAATTACTAATTTTCTGGAATATTATAAACCATAGAAGAAACGCCGCACACTAAAACAAGAAAGCTGACCAAGTAATCGTTGCAGTGGGGGAGGGTATACTGTGAGGAGCTCCCCGTCCAGCTTAAATTTAGGTTGCCAGACCACTATAGTGTTTTCCCAGCGGAGGTTGCCGCAAATAAGGAAGCGGGGAATTGGTTGCTTACTTTTGTTTTAAAGGATGTAAAAATCTACTCCGACAGTCCAGCGGCAATAAGGGTATTCAGCTCGTTGTTTGTGCATTCGAAAGTAGTCGGGAAATGTCCAGCGTCTCTCTCGATTGCAATCGAATACTTCGATTTTAAACTCATCCGGGAACCCAGGTTCCAGCGACATAGTGGTAAACTGCTGGACTGATGAGCTGGCTAGACAGGCGAGCCTGGAAACGGTTTCATCGCAAAACGAGAGAATTGGGGTTCCCTTGATAACTTTTGGTATACTCCTATTAAGATTGGCCGCACGTTAACTCAGCGAGCACTGGACGTGTGTCATATTAGCACTGAAATGTTTAATAACTCAACGTGCTAAGTTAGCCTACAAATCGTGTGATTCTGATTTAAAAGAAGAGTCCAGAAAAATCGAAAGTTTTGTCCTCTTAAGATTGTCTAAACCCGAAGATGTGAACACAGACAAGGACTCAGAAATAAAAGCATTAAGAGGATCCATACTTAAGAGTAGCGACATATGCTTCCACTCTTTTACCCAATGAGCGCCGAGGCGCACAGTCTTCTCAGCAAGGATGGGCGGAAGTCTATGACTTGGCAGAAAAAACCACCGCAAAGCAAAGCACATAGGTGCTTGGAGTGGATGTAGATATTGCGGAACCAAATCTGTTTCGATGTTAATCATATAATTGGGAGCATTTGGCGACAAAAAAATGTATTCTTTAATAAAGGAACTTAGTCGTATTCGTCGACACCCCAAAACTTGCGCCCCATAAAACATGATCGAACTTGAGCGTTTGAGGTTTTTAGTTTATTTGACATGAAGATTCGAGGATTATTAATATATATAAGCCAAGTTGCATTGATATTCTCGTAGCCAAACTTCCAATTATAAGAAGAAAGAATTCTGCTACACTCTCTTACTTTAAGGCCCCGTTAAATGCTTTAATCGTGGATTGCATCGATCTCATGCCCAATTCACTCTGAGACTCAGCAAAAAGCATTAAGTCGTCGACGGGTAGAAAATCGTTTAAATCGTTTAAAGACAGAGCGAACAAAGTTGGGCTAACCAGACAACATTATCTTAGCCTTTGATTTACGTAAAAAGCGGGATTAAGCTCGTCATGGAGCCAAATTTAATTAAAAGTATCTTCGTACAAGTATAACAGTTTTAAAAATTATGAATATGAATATCTCCAAAACATCGCATTTTAACTCATCATTTGGGCTTACGAAAGGTCTGTGTACGTTTCATTCCGCACAAGTTAATTGAGGATCAAAAGAGGCGAGAAAAGACGAGAAGTTCCTTTACGGCATTCTAACTGGTGATAAAACGTGGTGTTTCCAGCATGAACCTGAAACTAAGCGTCAAAGTGCCGAATAGAAGGCCCCAGACGAACCACTAACCAAAAAATCGCGTTTGGTGAAGTCAAAAATCAAGTCGATGCTCATTTGTTTTTACGATTCCAAGGGAATTGTCCACAAGGAGTGCGTGCCAACGGACCAAACCGTCAATGCAATTTTCTATCTTGGCGTTTTGAAGCGTTTGTTGCATCACATTCGTCGAATTTGCCCTGAGTGCCGCGAAGGAAGAAACTGGCGCCTATTGCATGATAATGCACCATCTCATCCATCCACTCTTTGATTGATTTTTTAACTAGAAATTGTATTTTAACCATCAATCACTCACCGTATTCACCTGATATCGCTCCCTGTGGCTCCTACTTAATTGGAGGATCGCATTTGTTCATGAAAGGAAAACGTTTTGCTTTCGAAGGGGCCATGGCTTGTACCGACATCCTGCACGACACTTCGGTCAATGACCTGAAACTCACCTTTCGAAAAGCTTTTGGATCGCGCAAGGCCAGACTGTATCGAAGGGACTATTTTGAATAAATAAACTCGAAGGTATCAGAGCTCAAAGCTCCTGTCGTTTCTATTTTAGCTCAGTCGTGTTTATTTTGAACTTCACCTTGTATAACAGTTTCAAAAATTCATTCAGTTTTTAAAATCATATGGGGTGATAAGTCAATTACCCCCTGGCCATGTTTTAACGAGTCTGACTCGTGATGAAAATTTCGGCCCAAACATGAATATGATGAACCAGGCTCGGGAAAAGATCTTAATGTAAGGAATCGATTTCAAATAAATAATAAATACAAAAGGTATTAGATAAATAGATAACAGCAGTATTGTGCAAAGTGTCTATATCAGAGTCATTTACATATATGTCGGCTCCTATTGTGACCATTCTCGTGCATCCGTCTGATCTATTTACCACTCGTTGCCGCGTACCATTTGGGCCGTCCGAGTCTCGTCGACCTACATGGCACGGCAAGGGGTTAAGAAGGCGAAAGTTTTGGTTTTTTGCTTTAAAACTCTAATTTGCACAATTGAAGACAGTGGAAAAGGTGATCTATTGTAGAGTAAATCTTGCGAAATTCAGCTTAAAATTCCGTAATGATTTTGTTCAAATCGAAGTATTTCCTAAAAGTATTTCATTAGAAACAGAAGGGGAAATTGGTCATGCATGTGTTTCAAAGTTGTATCCTCCCCTCACCATTCCAATTAAGCATTTGAACTGCTACATGTAAAGGGTGGTTAAGTTGCAAGGGCCGTGCTGATTTTGAATCAAATACAATTTTTTTAAGAAATTTTTGTCATTTCTCTTTATTATGATAATATTGGTGTGGCTCAATTATGTATGAAATAAAATATTGGCCAAATAACCGCCGCGACCTCGACGGCACACCTTCATACGATGGTCTAAATTTTCGCTGACGCTGAGGCATAATTGAGGTTCTATGCCGTTAATGTGCCGAATTGTGTCATTCTTTAGCTCTTTAATTGTTGCTGGCTTATTGACGTACACCTTTTCTTTCAAATAACTCCAAAGAATGAAGTACAACGGTGTCGTTGACGTTTAGGTGTGGTTCACATTCAACATCGGCCCTTGAAATTTAACCACCCTTTAGATTTGCTCGCATTTACCATATTCCCTTAGCTACTCATCTGTATTATTATGATTTATCGATTATTTGGTCTTAAGCCAAAAGTTGAATATTTTAAGTACATCATAAGCATTTCCTCTGACTGTTATTCCAGCACTATTGCCGACCACTCCAACGTCGTCTCTTGATAGCCTCGTAATTACTTGTGATTTCTTTTATTTACTAGTTATTGCTTGGCTTCGTATATTTACCACTTTGATCAAGCATTTTAAGTGTCATCTAAGCTAAATATGTTTATCAGTTTAAGTAAGTAGCTCGTGAGTAGCTGCAGTTGCCCACAAATCTAACAGCACAACCAAACGCCATCACATCAACTCCATTTCACAAATCACATCACTCGCAAGATTGCAATGATCGGAACAATCTACTTCTATCTACCGACGCAACGAAGTTTTAAAGCATCACAATCAACAGCTGGTGTAGTTGGTACCTGCGCCCGTTAAGAAGATTGACCGCCACTCGCACACATGCACTCTCAGGATCACACATACGATTAGCTAATCATTCATGCTTAAACAATAGTATTTCGGGCCAACCCGTGCGCCTGGCGTGTGACGAATCGCACTAACCAAAGTAGTTTCTTTCAGTCATTTTTCTTCACCACTTGTCGACGATCAGTTTTCTAGCCTTCATATGCGACTATGAATCGCTGATGATCGTTACAAGTAGCAGAAGCAGCATTAGTAGCAAACACCAGCAGCTTTTTATATAAGTATAAGTTTTCTGATTTCCTCTTTCTCCTTTCTCCTTTCCCTTCAACTTATTTTCATATTATCTAAGTTGTCGTGGCGTTAATTTGCTGCTGTCCATACATACAAATTTGTGTACTAATGATGCCATGGCGTAATCAATTATGTACATCTTCCATGAGTATAGCGATTAGAAATCGGTTACAAAAATTCGTTTCTACACGGGCTATAACTTAGCAGATTTGTTACACTACATACATGCACACATACACACCTGCGCATACGCGGTGTGTGTGTGTAAGTGTAAAAACGAACAAGAAATATCGAAAATACATTACCGCCAGAAGGAAGCCGTAATCGTTGCGCGTTTCAAGGTGTTAAAAGATCAGCAACATCAAAGCTATCAAATTAAAGCGCATTTAAAGAAAGTTGTTGAACTCAAATTTTGTAGTGCACTCACCAGCACTCACGGCATACCAATTAAATAATCAATACGCGCTGAAAGCCATTTTTGTAAATTATGGCCAATTTCCCAGACAGGGCAACGCTGGACATGCCATAGGAACCAACTAACGATTATAGTTATGACAATGGTCAGAATTTCACACACATACCTTTGTACATATGTGTATTTGTAAAAATGTATTTACTCGTTTGCAGTTAGTTGTACTCTGCGATGATTATTATTAAATGCGCGCACTTGCAACGCCATCGATCGATCATCTTTCGCTTAGTGGACGACATAATGAACATAATCGTAGTCATCACTTTAGAGCATATAAAAATATGTGTTATATAGCAGATTCACATATATAAAGGGTGCACCATAAGGGGTTAAGGGTAGTCAGAATTTTCAAAAAATTGGATTTTTGTTTTTTGCATTTTCTTAAAGTATAATATTTTAAGAATATTGTGTGCAAATTTGAAGTGAATCCGACAAATACTTTTCGAGTTATTCAACAATTATCAAAGGGTGCTCGGGCGCTCCGGAGCGTTCGAGAGCAAGTAGCTAAACTTCAAATATATTTTTCTCAAAACTGTGCTCTTTGAACGGGTGATCATTGTAACTTAAAAACCGCTTAGTAAAGTTCAATAAAATGTATACTGCTTTTCAAAAACATGAAAAACTGGTGTCTACTCGAAGAAGTTTTTTTTTCAAAAATTTCGCTTTTTTTGAAACAATTAATTGTTGGTTTTTTTCTCGAAAATCTGAAAAATATGTACTGAGGCACAAGATTATCTATTAGTAAAACTAATTTCTCTGGTCCGATTCATTTTAGATGATTTTCCTAAAACTTCTGATGATCACCGCAAGGGGCTTCTGGAGAAAAGGGCTTCACACATACAGCGATAACTTTTACAACTATTAACTTTTTTTTTTTTTTGGAAATTTTGCAAAAGTCAAGTCGAAACCTGATGTATTAATGCTATGTTTTTATTTTTGTAAAATAAAGCAATTGACTAGCATTAAAAATGATTGACTACCCGGGCATCTGTCTGACTACCCCTAACCCCATAAGCTGGTTTGTACAGCTTCCCCTTCTTTAATGTCTTGACAGCCCTGACAAAAGTCACTATGTGGTACCCCCAGTCTATTTGCATGCCTTCCATTAATGCAACACCCTGTTAGTAGCCTCATCGTGTTTCTCATATCCTGCCGCGTAAGATTCAGTGGCGATCTGGCCAAGTTTGCCTGTTTATTTAGCAAAAAGATGATTACCTCCAAATGGCATTAACAGCATTGATAGAATGTCTATTAATAATTTGCAAGTAGCTAAGGGAATCGGTAAAACATTCATCTGCAGAATATTCTGGCCAATAACCATCAGTAACGACGCACTATGCAGATTAATGAATGATGAACCCATCCTTAGACAAATCAAACGCAGAAAATGGCGATGGATTGGTCACACATTGAGAAAACCACCAGATAGCATCACGAAAATGGCACTGCACTGGAATCTGCAAGGGAACAGAGGTCGCGGTTGACCAAAAAACACTTAGAGAAGGTCGATGTTGCGCGAACTAGCAGAAGTCGACATCTCATGGGACAGTGCAAAAACAACAGCACAGAACCGTGTGCGATGGAAGAGTCTTGTCGAGGCCCTATGTTCCCGGGAGGAGTGAACAAGGAAAAATAAAAACAAAGGGAATCGGTACTCGCACACTATCTGGGAGCATTCTTAGTTTTGTACCCTGCTTTGCAAGTTCATCTGCTTTGCAATTGCCTTCCATATTCAAGTGTTTTTTAAAATATTGCGATACTGCGCATACTAATTGGTGGCATTCAACTACCCGTTTTTGAAGAGTGCTTTACTGATTCCAGTTATTTCAGAGCTGCCTGACTATCGTCTACCCAAATATATATATACTATACCTCCCTCGTAGTTTGGGGTCTCTTCTTTAAGAGCCTTCTCTTATGGCGATAATTTCTGCCTGAAAGACACTGCAGTTATTAGGCAGGCGAAAGGATGCACTGATGCTTAGCTTTTCTGAGTAAACTTCTTCACCTACCTGGACGTTAATATTAGATCCGACAATACGAAATATGTGGCTCCGCGGGGGAACAAAGGGCCGCAACCAGGTTCCTCCACTTCCCTTTGTCGTGCACCAACCTCTTGATTTTCCCTCAGATTTTGTTGATTTTGATGAATACGTAAGCTTCCTGACTCCTCCTCCAAGTCAGTGCTGGTCTACTCTACGACGGCCGCCTTGAAGGTTCCAGTCTTTTGCGCTGTTGGCGATGTCGATTTGGTCTCTTCTTAGCTCGTGCCCGAGCCCCAGCCCCATTTCCTTTTCAGGATTTCCAGGCGCATAGGTGTCTGGTTCCCTCTGTCATGCGCCAACCTCTTGATTACCCTTCAAGTTTTGTTGGTTTTGATGAATACGTAAGCGTTCAGATTCCTCCTCCAGGTTAGTGCTGGTCTGCTCTACGAAGGCTGCCTTGAGGGTTCCAGACTATTGCGCTGCGGGTAATGTTGATTTAGTCTCTTTTTAACACGTGGCCGAACCAGCCTCATTTACTTTTCAGAATTTCCAGGCGCATTGGTGTCTGGTTACACCAATTTCACAGATCAGTTTTTAAGTTTGATTTTTCAGATATTAGAGCTAGAAAATTCTTAATATTTTGCGGCGGCAACGATTGGTGAAAACCTGCAGCGTTTGGAGGTCAGACGTTACAGGGTTCCAGGTTTCACAACCGAACATAAGAGAGGACTTAACGTTGGAGTTAAATATTTTTATTTTTGTGCGCCGCATGATAATCGTGGAGCTCCGCACAGCATTTACAGCACCGAAAGCGGCATTCAGAGCACCGAAAGCTTACTTCGCTTTTTTTAGAGGGTTTCGATGTCTCCTCTTGAGCCACCATTAGCAGATATTTTATTCCTCAAATAGCAAAAGGAGTCCACGTCTTCGAGCCCAAAGGGACATACAGTTTTAAGCCGACTCCGTACGTCAGATATTTTTTATGAGGACCTTTTTCATGGCAGAAACACTCGGAGGTTTGCCATTGACTGTCGAGACGCGACCGCTATTAGAACAAAACGTTTCTTTACTTTGGTGTTTCACCGAGATTCGAACCTACGTTCTCTTTGAATTCCAAATGGTAGTTTCCATATACCATATAAGTCAATTGGCATTAAGCATAATATTATATTTAGTGCTTCTGTGGGAGTTGTTCTAAAAGCTCCTTGAATACGAGCCAATCTGTTCACAATAATATTTTATCAAGTATCGGCCACCATACGAATATTCCGCATTGTGCAATGGGTCTTACCACTGCTGGTAAGAAACCCGGGTACTATGTTCGGCAATAAACCCCAAGTTAGCCCTATGGTTTTCTTGCGTGCGTGAAATGCTGTTGAGGCTTTCCTCACTCTGTCGCCTACATTTAATTTGCACTTTAGCTTTCTATCTAAAAATAAATAAATAGAAGCTAAAACCAACGGAAATGTGCCCCAAATTGGAGTGATTTAATGGGCGTATGGGAATAGAGAAAATACTGAAAAATATTAGGTGGTATTTATTATAGCATTTCCAAAAGGTACCCCCTAATAACCCACCCTTTTTATGCATGTAACTCGTGTTCAGATGGCAAACAAATGATTGCCTTTGAACGCGTTGAAAGCGATTATACTCGTATGGACGTCCCAATTAGCAAATGCACCGCACATTCATCGCTTCAACACCAAACGCTTCAAAAGCTCGCCAACCAGCACATGGCACATAATTGTTATACATACTGTATATATATGTATGCATATCCTGTGCGATCATTCCGATCATTACGAACAACCTCCGATGTTGCCGATTGTTGCCGCCAAGGTTAGTGTGTGCCGAACAACCCGTACTCATGTTTCATGTCAGCTAATATTTTATTTCCGCACTTTACGCTTGTTTTTTTCCCCCTTCATTTTGTGCAATTTTGTTTACCGCATTCCCCATTTACGCTCCTGAATGTCCATATCACTTTTGCCACAGCTGATCACCACCAAAAAAAAACACCCATTGCTCAGTGTTGTTTGTGTTCTGTTGAAGGATGTTTGAATTTTGATCACTCATTTCGTCGCGGCGGAGGATCATTTGCAGAACATCATTTTCGATCATTTAGCCAAATTACAGGTTACGCTTGGCATATTGGTATTATTGTTTGGCAGCAGGACAACAACAACAACAACAACAAAACAACAGACATAATGGAGGCGCATGTTGTGCCAGAAACAACGCAAAATTTGTTACTATTATCTTTCGTTGAAAATTATAGTAAATTATACTTAAACGGAGGCACATACCGGTCGTCGTAGCCTCCAGCAACGCCACCGCTAACATCGCTTAAGACTCCAGTTGGACAATCATATAATAAGTACCTGGTATTGGCGGTAAAAGTAGGCGCTTTCAGACAGATATGACGACTTTGTCTCCGCTGTCTCTTGGCGATGTTTTTGCTATTCCTCATGGAAACACTCAGCTCTACAGAAACCCATAATTTGCAAGTTTTTGGGCTAAGCGGGGCGTTTAAAGTGATCCGCCCGCAAAGTGGCCTACAATCAGAGCCGAAAAAGCAATGTCACGTAGCAGTGGGAAGTACAATTGGGCATAAATGGATTGGGGCTAATTGGGCTGCTTGGTAATACTTCAGAAAAAAAAGCAAAGAACTGTATGAAGCTTAGCAAAAGGTCTCAAGACTTTAACTGCACAATAAGAGGAGTAAGGTTATGAATGAATAGTAGCGTATGTATGTATGTAAATGTAGACATACAGCACAGTAAATCTGAATTGGATTATGAGTAGATGCTGATATTGGGCGTCTCCCTAACATCGCCTATTTTCACTGCAGGTCTTCTTTTGTACCGGTTCAATGGGTTGTTATATGACAGCTGTCGTGTGCAAATATTGAGGTTTAATCATGGAGAAAAATATGTTCGTTAACCACCAAATTCATGGGAAAAATTGTATTTCCCACTGCATGGTCTTTGGAGGAAAATATGTATGCAAATAAGCCAAGAACAATTCTGAACTGAAGAACAGATCGAAGGGCCATTGATGCTATTGAGCCGCCACTGTGTCAAAAGAACATTCAAAATTCTTGCCAAGAGGCCCATATAAATTAAAGAATATGCAAAAGTGAAAATATCAGAACTTCAAAAGGTTAAATAAGCAGATTCACGCTGTTATAAAGGGTGATTAAGTTTCAAGGGCCGGTGTTGATTTTGAATAAAATACACTTTTTTAGAAAATTATTATCATTTCTCTTTATTATAATAATATTGGTATATCTCAATTACGTATGGAAGTTATAACGTATTATGTGAATGAAAACAATTTCATCGTCTGTCGTATATCCTTTTGATGTATGCAATACGGTTTCATGCCAGCCCGCGTATTGTATCACGTAAAATAACTGTTCTTAGGCTAACTATAATTAAAAACAAAATTTATTTCATACAAATAAATATATATATATATATATATATGTCGCAGAATAGGCTTATTTGCCCATTGTACCAATTCCAGCTAAATAAGAGCTAGGTATGACCCTTGTACGTCTGTGTATATTTTTCGGTGGCGCCATATTTCTGCAAGTATAAATTTGTGCACGACGACAGAGGGCTAATGAAGAATTTTGTGAAAGCTTTGGCAAAAAAACCGGAAAAACAGCCCTTAAATACTTGAAAACCAAGTTCCCAAGATTGTTAACAGAGAAAATTAAAGCGGGTATATTCGTCGGTCCACAGATAAAGAAATTGTTTACGGACACAGAATTTCAACAATGCCTTGACAGTTCCGAAGTTAAAGCTTGGAAAGCTTTCCAAAAAGTTGTTCATGGATTCTTGGGAAACAACAGGAGCAACAACGACCGTCAATTGATTCATACAATGATGAAATACTTTAAAACTATTGGTTAGTATTGTAAAACGTACATACTCCAAAATACTATATATTTATCAAATAAATTGATTGGAAAATTATTGGAAAATTTACAATTAACTTTGTTTTTGTTAACAGATGCTCGCATGTCGTTAAAAATGCACCTACTTCACAGTCATTTGGATTTTTTTCCTCCGAATTTGGGGGCTGAAGGTGATGAACAAGGCGAGCGATTTCATCAAGATATTGCTACGATTGAAAAGCGTTATGAGGGCTTTTGGGATCAAGGAATGCTGGATGCAACTTCGTGAAGATTCCGTGCAACATAAATGAAGAAGTTTGAGAGTAAAAGCGCATTTTTGACCTCAAACATAGCCAAGTCAAAAGCTGCAAAATCACACGTGTTGACTTTATGGGTCATAACTTCTACAATTGTTCGTCGCTTTAGACAAACTTAGGCTTAAAATGTAGGTGACAAAATTGTCTTTCAGAGAACCTTTCTTAAGAAAAAAGTTAATAAACTTTGATAATTTAGTAAAAAACGTCAAAAATGACTTTTTTACTTTCAACAGCTCTTTTGCGAAAACTACGACTTCCATTGAAACGAATTATATATTGCCATGTAGGTTATATGTGTGCCTTTCGAAATTTATGCACTTCAAAGAAATGGCGCGCACTGTTTTCGAGATTGCAGGTAATAACTGCACTATTGCCTAAAAAACAGGTTTTTTGAGAATATCTCGGAAACCATTATTTAAAAAAAATAAAATAAAACTCACTTTTGGTTTCAGCGATCTCAAATTAGTTTAAAAAACGCCTTTTGGTCGAGGACCATTTTTGGTGTAAACTAGTGTTATCATTCGCCCAAATGTGGCAATTCTGGCTTATTAACGAATCCACTGAGGGGAAAATGTGCCTCATCACTGAAGATGATTTTCTTCACGAAGTGCGCGATATGCATTTTGATTTGAACGCCCGTTTTCATAATAAGCCTGAATAACTTTAATGCGTTGCTCGATTGTGTATGACTCCATGGTTCAAATTGAGTTAGTCTGAAATTGAAACATGTCAAATGAAATGCAGAAAAAAACTTGACGTTTAGGTGCGGTTTGCACTCAACATCGGCCCTTGAAATTTAACCATCCTTTATTTCATTTTATTCAATATTCTTTTAATTTCGGCCGTTTCAAGTGCAATTTAATAAAAATCGTTCACTTAATCAGCGCTATTATCAACAGTATGCGCGACCGCCGTAGCCGAATGGGTTGGTGCGCGACTACCATTCGGAATTCACAGAGAGAACGTCGGTTCGAGTCTCGGTGAAAGCAAAATTAATAAAAAAAAAAAAAAACATTTTTCTAATAGCGGTCGCCCCTCGGCAGGCAATGGCAAACCTCCGAGTGTATTTCTGCCATGAAAAAGCTCCTCATAAAAATATCTGCCGTTCGGAGTCGGCTTGAAACTGTAGGTCCGTCCATTTGTGGAACAACATCCACACGCACACCACAAATAGGAGGAGGAGCTCGGCCAACCACCTAACAGAAGTGTACGCGCCAATTATTTATTTTTTTTTTTATGCGCGATACTTCGTCATATAGTTGTATTATATTATATGACAGCTGATCCTCCATTTACTCTTCATTTATAATTTGCATATACATATGTATGTATCTATTTCCATACATCTCCATATTTCCTCTTAATTAGTCACACTCTTCATGGTAGCACTTCATTTACGCTATCATCTGCGCCACAGTTAAACTGTAGAACTCTTCACCCAAACAGTGCAAGTGCCTCCTCATTTAAAAGCATCGTCAAATGCAAGATTAATAAAATTTGCAATTGTACCAAAAATCTTCTTCTCACCTTGAAAGCAATATGTCCATGACTAGCAACGACTTGTCCGCTATTGTTCAACAAAACAAAGTATGATAGTGGTTTAGAGTTAATGTTTGAGAACAACAAATAGCCACCATCAAATTCTGTCATATGGTTTCCCTTTATATCTCTGCTATTTTACGTTGTTGCACTACTTTGCATTCGCTCTGAATTGCAAATGCTTCATCACTAAAACATAATTTTTGATTTCAACTTTTATGAAAACCTATAAACTGAAATATTTTTGATTGCTAAAACTAAATGTCCGAAAAGTGTGATGTGAATGACACAATCACACACACAACAGTCAAACAAAACAAAGTTGGTAAAATTTATTTGAAGTTTGCAGTTTGTTGATGATTTGCTTTTCCCATATTTCGTGTTGTAGTCAGTCAGACAGTTTGGTCGCTTGGTAGATGCAATTCTGCGCAAAGTTATTACCAGTTATTTCTGCCAACGTTATTTTTTATTTCGTAACCTATACAGAAATGTATGTACGTATGTTTAAATGTGGAGTATATGGTGACTCGATGATTTGTTGTTGCCGCTGCTGCAGGTGCATCTAAACGGGCTGTCACACTGACACTGGTTGCTGGCAACGCTTTAGCCCACATTTACAGGTCGGTTCGATGGTGAAGTTGTGCTGTGCAGAGAGCATTGCAATTGCGCTGCAGCGTTGCAAACGAGTGAACTGTCAAAAGTGACATTTCACTACGAATATGCAAAACTGGCAAAGTGACAGCTGTTAAAAGAAGCACAAAAAACAGGAAAAAAAGGAAAGCAACAACTCAAATCGAAATTGAAACTGAACATGACAGCTGTATATTTCAGTCAGTGTTTTGAGGTTTACTTTTGCAAATACTGCCATTTCTAGGAGTAAAACCGACCAAAGTTTGTTTATTTATTTGATCTTTTTTTGTGAAATTCCGTGGGCAAAGATTTCTGCATAGAGCAAAGTATGGTTTAAAGAAAACTTAATGTAATGTTTAGGTAAATAAGGCGCAATTTTTAGAGATATACATAGATATAGATAGATACTTCGGAATGAAGTCAAACACATCAACATCATTCCTACGCTAGGGATATGGACTTTATTTAAAAGTTTATTTAACGTAATTTGAGTTTAAACTGATTTCGCGCCTCCCGTGAGCGGAGCGAGGCGCAACTGAAAGACCAATTTTCAGGCACTGTTCGAATAGCAGGGACTATAAATCAGCAGTAATGAATGTTGACTTCCAGATGCGCCAATGCGTTAATGATGCAGACTTACCACGTAGACTCAAATCTCTACAGGAAGTCCTCATCATCATCATCGCGTAGCGATTACAGCTCAGGATGAGTTTCAGCTTCAGCCACAATCGTCTTCCAATCTGCACGGTTCATAGCAACAGTCTTCCAGCTCCTAACTCGTAGCTTTTTCAGTTCGGCTTGACGCCAGGTTAACCTTGGACGTCCTCGAGCCCGTGTTGTTAGACAGTTTATTGTTAAAAAGAATTTTCGAGGGCGACTGTCGTCCATGCGCACAGTGTGTCCTAACCACCGAAGCCTTTGGGATTTAATACGTTTATCGACATCTTCTCCCCGGCATGAGTTCAGCAACTCATCGATTTGGCAACTCTGCAATCCAAACGCATCTTCAATTCTCAGTCTTTTGCCATTCTCTCCTTTTGACCTTTATAACGAGTTGACTTACTAAATGTTAGATCTAAGCGATCACTTGAATGAATTCTGTAACTGAAGCCAGTTGTATTTTATGTTTTGTGCGCGCTCGGTCGTAAGTATTCGTGGGTTCTTTTAGCAGGTACGTTCCTTCGTTGTAGCGGCAAACATCATTCGGAGCACTTTTCGTTCGAACACTTTTAAGCGTCTGTCGTCTTTGCTTGTCATTGTACAGCACTCGCAGACATACGACAGCACCGGCAGTATTACTGACTGGTAGAGGCGGATTTGTTCCCTCTTCGCTGCGCGAGTTCTTCATATGTTTAGTTTTGCCTTCATTTATTCTAAGGCCTACTGCCTTTGCTTGACTTTAAATGTTGCAAAAGGTTTACAATAGATGTCTTTTTTGTTCCTTGCCACTATTGAGATATAGTCCGCATACGCGATTGTTATTCCTGAGAAGGTTTCCCGACTAAGAAGGTTTCCAAACTTGCGTTCATTTCTTATCGCATAGTGAAGACGGAGATTAAAGACAGATGTAGAAAGCGAGTACTCGCCTTGTTTTACGCCGCTGGAAATTTCAAAGGGCTTTGACACTGTTTGTTGTACAACTACTTTTCCACTAGTGTTAGTCACAGTAGCCATTACCAATTGAATGAGTTTTCCGCTGACACCCAAGTCGGCAAGCGCTTCTGGGAGTTTGTCTCGGAGCACACTGTCAAAAGCTTGCTGAAATCGACGAACATCCTGTGCAAGTCTTAGTTGCATTCATAGCATTTTTCAAGATTTTGCTTTAGCATAAAGATTTGGCCTTTTGTAAATCGACCTGGGCGATAGCCACCCAAGTTTTCTTCTGCTGCCGCAGTTAGTCGGAAAGCGAGGGTTCGAGGGAAAATTTTATATGTATACTTAGTTTAGTCATGTTGTTTCAAGGGTTTAGCGTGGCCATCATCCAGCCTCCGTAATGGTTTGGTAAGGAGTGTCTTGCAAAGGCCTGACATCTGTAAGGGGCCTTACATCTCTTCATTTATGCAAAAAAGGGTTTAAGATCGTGGCAAAAGTGCGCCAGAAGAATGTCTGAGAAGGCGCGGGGAGGCAGTTGAGCAGTACTCTCTTCAATGAAGAGCGTTAGGTCTTCCAGCAAGACTTCGCTTCAGCCTATAAAGCAAAAACCAACCAGTAGTGGCTAAAAACAATATTCCTGGGTTCATAGTCGAAGAAGATTGGCCGTCTGGAAGACCAAATCTGAATCCATTAGACTACAGTTTGTTGTCAGAATTGAAAAACATGACCTGTCGAAGTCCTCACTGAAATTTGGAGAGTCTCAAACAATCTTTGGTACGAGCATGGAAACCGTGCGTGCTGCAATGGCTGAATGACCTAATCGTTTGAAGGCTTGGATAAAACCAAATGGTGACCGTTTCAAATGGAAGCTATGTTGTGAAGTCAAAAAAAAAACACCTTATATTAAAAATAAATCTAGTTTCAGATTATATAATTAAGTTTTCTATTTAATATTGCCAGCAACTGTAGCCCTCGTAACCCTCGTAAAAGTACAATCAAAAATTTGTGTGTCTAAAAGCAAAGTAATATGCGTCAAAACATAAGCAGCACTTAAGTAGTTTATAAAAGTTTTAATGCGGCTACCAGCGAAATTATTTTCCCACTGAACACAAATTTTTTAGAAAAAAAAAAGATTAAGGGTAAAGAATCACCGTTACTCAGAGGTCAAAGCACTTTTCGGGCACTTTCAAAAGCCGTTCGAACTAAAAATAAGTAGGCTGCCATAGGCAACCCACAATATGAGCGCCAACGATCGAGATTCACGCAGGCGTAAAAATGCGCAACAATCCACCGACGTTGCTAAGTTTTACTGCCGAAATTAACTTAATTTTGTGTGTGTGTTTCTTTTTTCTTGCATCATATTTTGTAAAGCCAACTGGCAGCATTTTACGAGTGTACTCTTATTTTTTGCTAAGGCAAATCTTATCTCTAATCTTGTGCTGCTTTAACCGTTATCAGCAACAGCTTGTGTGAGTTGCTTCAGTTTTTTGCACCTTACTCGCCAGTTAACGCCTACCCTATGCGAGTTTTTGCACTCTGTTGAGTGGCATTAGAAGTCAGCAGCCAAAAAACGAATGTAGCTCAAAGAGGTAGTAAAGTGAACATAAAGTCGAGCCTGAGAAAAAATACACATATGGCTTGGAGTTTTGTTTGCTGAATGGACAGTCCACAATTATAATTAAGAAAGACAAAGAAAAGTTTAAGCATTTCAAATATCTTCGTTTTGGAAATGAACTGATGGAGTGCGCGTTAGAAGATTTTTGGAAAACTTGCTATAATATTTTTTTCCATTTTTGATATTTGCAATAAACAAAAATTTTTCATTTTTAATATTTCTAATTCTCGAGTTAGGAATTTAAAAACAAAATTGCAAAACAAAAATAACTAAAAATTAAAACAAAAAAAAATTCATTTTTGATATTGTAATGTTTCTCGAGTTAGAAATTAAAATAAACCAATTGCAAAAAAAAAATTAATAAAAATTAAAAAAAAAAATCCAAAAAAACAATTTTAATTTTTGATATTGTAATGTTTCTCGAGTTAGAAATTAAAAAAAAAAAAAATTTCTTTGCAATTTTTTTTTTATTTTTGAATTTTTTTTTTTTTGAATTTCTAACTCGAGAAAAAGAATTGCAAAAGAAATGTTTCTCGAGTTAGAAATTAAAAAAAAAATTGCTAAAATTTTTTTTTAATTTCTAACTCAAAAATTGCAACACAATTGCAAACAAAAACATTTTTTTTTTAATTTCAAATTCCAGCAACATTTTTTTTTGGAATTTCTAACTCGAGAAACATTACAAATATCAAAAATGAAGTTTTTTTTTTGAATTTTTTTTTATTTTTAATTTTTAATTATTTTGTTTATTCTTTACCCATAGCCATTTAAAAGTTTGCAAAAACAAAAAATTATTAAAAATTAAAAAAAAAATTGCAAAAAAACAATTTTCATTTTTGATATTGTAATGTTTCTCGAGTTAGAAATTAAAAAAAAAACAATATTTCTTTGCAATTTTTTTTTTGAAATTTTTTTTTTGAATTTTTAACTCGAGAAAAAAAATTGCAAAAAAAAAGGTTTCTCAAGTTAGAAATTAAAAAAAAAATTCCAAAAAAAGTGCTAAAAAATTTTTTTTTAATTTCTAACTCAAAAATTGCAAAACAATTGCAAACAAAAACATTTTTTTTTTAATTTCAAACTCCAGCAACATTGTTTTTTGGAATTTCTAACTCGAGAAACATTACAAGTATCAAAAATGAAGTTTTTTTTTGAATTTTTTTTTATTTTTAATTTTTAATTATTTTGTTTATTCTTTACCCATAGCCATTTAAAAGTTTGTAGGAAGTTTAGAAAAACTGAACTTTTACAAATTTTCGAGTATGCAGTTTTATAGCCCATTGAATTTTACTGTAATAAAGCGAAAGTCTTAAGCGCTAAAATTAACGTCGATTTAAAAAAAATGTTTTGGAGATTTTTTTGTTTGTTTTTTTTTCATATATAAAAAGTGTAACTTATAAAAACTGAAGTTAAATATGGATATTCGGATATATGGAATAAAGCGCAGATAGCCGTCGGAAACAAAATTATTAAAAACCCTAGGGATTTGTAGCCGCTTAAAACCGGCACTCATTTTACACAAATGTCATGCGCCAGGCTAGTGCATATCCGACAACTTTCTCAAAATTTAGATTAAAGTTTTTTGGGTTTTAGTAAATTTGGTATAACGTTTTGGTTTTGGTTAAAGAATAAATAGTAATAAAAAATATAAATAAAACTCTAAGTCGAAAAAAATTTTGAACATTAAAAAATCATAAAGCACTCACTCAGTTGTGCTCGCCACTGTATATTTGGACGAGGACTCCGAGACTCTCTGTCGTGTGTTTCACTTGATGCTGGAAAAGATCGTGCGAGCCGCAGAACTTAATTGCACAGGCACAATATTTTATAAGAGCGTACAATTGTTGGCGTATGCCGATGATATTGACATCATCGGCCTTAACAGCCGCGCTGTTAGCTCTGCAAAGCAAATGGGTCTGGTGGTGAACGAGGACAAAACGAAGTACCTCCTGTCCTGTACAGCCGAAAATACTGCTGTCGTAGCCGAAAGTGTTGAAGAAAACCCACGTTTGTCCATTCCTCGTCGTTCCTTAGAATTAGGCATTCCGCAAACGTCATTTCACCGTATTTTGAATAAAGATTTGGGTCTTAAGGCTTATAAAGTCCAGTTAACACAAGAACTCAAGCCGGCGGATCATCAACAACGGCGTGTCTTTGCTAATTGGGTCGTTGTAATGCATGAAAATGATCCGGAATTCCATTGGAAAATCATCTTGAGTGATGCGACCCATTTCCACCTCGGTGGCTTCGTCAACAAGCAAAATTGTCGAATCTGGGGCTCAGAAAGTACAAGAGTTATTGTTAAAAAGCCTCTCTAACCTCAACGTGTGACTGTTTGGTGCGGTTTATGGTCCGGCGGAGTCATTGGACCTTACGTGCCATAAAAGCAACGAAACCATTGATATTTTATCAAAATAACACCTCTTATTGGAAAACATTTTAAAAAAGAGGTATGGGAACCTGCGAGAAACAACAAAGCAGCTAAAATAAAATAACTTCTCCTGTTTCCAAAAACAGTACTTTGCAGACCAATGTTTATTAAGAACTTTGTTCCTTCTTTTGGCCCATAATAAGTCACTTAAGTATTGTAATTTATTTTTTGCACACCCTGTATAAGTCCTTAAGTATTGTACATTATTTCTTAACGCCCTGTATAATCATAAAGCGAAGAAATACTTTCAACTCAAATGCACACTAACAAAGCAGAGTTTGTCCTTCATGAAAAGAATTATTTTAAAAATCCGTTAATGCTGCCGAGCTTAGCTAAACAAATTATTCTCAAAAAAACCGAATATCCATCAATCCTTTTCGCACAGCAGGAAGTAGCACAGCTGACAGACAGGCCAACTACCCAAGGGACCGCAAAAACTCAGACACACTGTCATTCTCCCACGAAAATAAAAGTGTTGGCAGCACCTTGGCGCGCTCTTCAATGCGCAATTATCGCTGCAACGCATCGCTGGCAAGAGCCAAAAGCCGCCGACGACGAGTTTATATAATAAAAATTCAAATGAACTCTGCAAATATTATATATGGACTGCCAACAAAAAGGAAAAGTTATTAAATAAAAATTGTCTGTGCGCTAGTAAAAAATTACGAAAATCAAAAACGAAAATAAAGTAAAGCTGCGCAACGAAAATTTCATTGGAAACTATTTGACGAACCAAATGAAATGCCTTAGTTGGGGGGCACTTTCAAGAAGTCGTTTTTTAGTCGCATTTCGGGAATCTTTTGCATATTCATCAAATGAACGCTGCTGACGATGAATAGTGAGAAACAAGGAATAAATAAAGAAAACGAAAAAAATTACGCATAAAAATAATGACGTTTTCGAAAGCAAAAACGCATAAATCAAAAAAATTCATTGAGAAAAATTCAAAATTCCAAGCAGTGGCGCACATTAAATGCCAAAAAGGTATGAAAAAAAGTGTACATATGTGTGTGTAGTGTGCGATATCAAGCGAAGCGAAGCAGTAAAAGATAAATAACAAACAAATAAAAAAATAAAAAAAAGGTTTTCCAAAGGTGCCACTAAAATTTTGATATATGAAATTTGTGCGCATAAATATGGATTTGGTAGAATATTTGGCGCACTGTCGTTAACCAACACAAATGTGTACATAAAATAGAATGGGTTGATAAAAGAAGCGAAACAAAAAAGGCAACAGAAAGGGATATAAACATCGAAAATCTGACATTAAAGACTGCGCTGAACTACATAACACATAAAATGGACTAACAATAAGAATTTGGATGCGGCAGTAAACAGAACAGAAACTAAGTCGACATGATCGCTAATTTAGCAGTAAAAAATTTGCAAAGGGCAAACGTGGAGTATACAGCTCGCTCACAGTGGTCTGGGAGCCAAGAAAATCAAGAAATCTATTTTTTATGAAAGATGAGCATTGATATAATTGAATGGGGGTTAACGTGGGTATACTCATGCAGTCTTATGGAATACAAGCTCCCCTAAACCCAAGGTGATGCCAGAAAAAAATAAAACTTTTCTGCAAATTCTTCACATAGTACCCTGCTCAAAGTACGTATAATCAGGTTAAAAAAGGACGCAAACTCTCAAGGGACGTGGTAGCAGTTGTAGACAGTTAACACCGTACTTCCCTAAACTTTGGACAGATCTCGCTATCCGCAAGCTGAAGCTTGAGGCTCGTGCCAGGGCAATCATTTCAAGTAGGCAGGATTAGAACGAGGGCAAAATCTGCACCGAAGCTGGTACATAAGTTTTTGCGATCCACAATGAATGCAAAATGCTTAGGGAACGTGGGAGCGAGGGAGATATTAACATTTTTTCCGATAGTCAAGCCGCGATCAAGGCTCTGACAAGGCTTTGGTGTAGATCAAAACTAGTCAAATCCTGTAAAGAAAAGATAAAATCTCCTAGGTGTGCACGCAACATTTCTCTGATCTGAGTTCAAGGACATGGGATCATATAGGGTTAATGAACTTGTTGCTGAGCTTACAACGAAGGGGACTGAATTGGTCTCAGAGAACTCCCACCTGGTCAACGGCATCTCCCTGACCGTTGTTCAATGGGAAGTGAAGACACAGTCTCTGCCGCCATACTTAGCCTAGTTTTAAATTTTGTAAAAGCGATATCGACCCATCAAAACCCAATCGCAACTGAAATAAGAGAACGTAAATGGAGATGGCTTGGCCATATCCTACAGAGAGGTGGCACTGAAATCTGCAAACAAGCGCTGGGCTGCAACCGCCAAGGACAACGCAGAAGAGGCAGACCTAGGGGCTCTTGGCGACGCTGGAAGAGGGATACAAAGCCGGACAGAACAGTGACCTGGCAGCAAGTGAAAAATATATCCGGGAATCGCACAAAATGGAAAAATTTTACTTTGGACCTATGCTCCGCAACGGAAACGAATAAATGATGATGATGATGGTATCTACCCTATCATTTTTACGAAAAGCGTCCAACTCCACGGCTATGCTGACGACCTTGCTATCGTTGCGAGAAATCAACGTGCACTTGCTGACTGTACGCTGGAGCTGATAACTAAAGCAAAGCTAGTCGGCCTTGAAGGTAATGTCGATAAGACAAAATACCTCGTTAGGTCTATATATTTTGCACAAGGTGGACAGTTTTAAATACGTGGGTGGGAATGATAGAATACAAGCTGCCTGAAAATTAGTATCGCGGTCGTGTAAGCTACAAATCTGCAGGACGCTAATAAGACCAGTAGCAACATATGGATGCAAAGCATTGATACTAACATCTAACAAAAACAACTGCCTTTTCCGCCTTGAACGTAAAACCATAAGAAGGATATTTGGATCAATAAGGGAAGCAAGATCCATCTGCACAGAATAAGATACAATGATGAGATCGAACAGCTGCTATCAGGTTAAAACATTGAGCGTTTCACTAAAGCTCGGCGGCTGAGATGTTTTGGGCACCTACTCAAGATATGTAGACGACAGCAGGAATACGAAAGAGACCTTCAACTCTCTTATTATAGGCAGTAAAAAGCATAGAAGAACGCCAAGAAAATCTGCAGACGATGTTGAGGCAGATTTACGACTTACAAATGCTAGGAGAAGTGATGCCATGAGCCGAGTCGTATGGGGCACGATTTTGAAAGAAGCAGTGGCTCACTCCGAGCTGTAATTACTATGCTGATGATGAAGCAAAGTTATTCACACTGAGGTTACTATTTTACAAATTATTAGCGCTTCGTCCTGATAGCCGCTTCACTGCTATAATAACCCGAATCGGATTTAGGGATACGCGGTAGGCCTACCTACCTACCTTTGCCAAGGAGGCTGCTCAATGAGTAGTATACCCTGCTGTATATCTCTGCAGTAGGGTAGGAGTAACATAAATGTTTGAGTATTGCCGACTTTAGATCGCAGAAACATTTATTACTCGGGCTGAATCTGAATTGATATAAAAATAGCTGATCATATACTATTAAGAACCCTAAAATGCCCTCGATTATTACCATGCAATCAGGCGGTGTTTTGAATATTCATGGTTAAGTGTGTGATTTAAGGATACAAAAGCACTTCTGTGTCATTGCGCTTCTCCACCATATCTTAACTTCCATCCTAAAAACTTTTTGAAGTAAAACTTATTAGGCGTCGATGGACGAGCGAGAATGGAGAGTAAAATTTCAAGGCCGTGCAACGTTTTGGGCATTTTCGTTCCGCGAGAGAGAAAAGAGATATAACGTAGAGGAAAAGGAGAGAGAGAGCTACACCTTATATATATATCTTAGATACACTTTAGGCTATTTTTCTTTGGTGACTACTATTTTTTATTGTGCCTACTTTTTGGCGCTCATTTCCATTTCCTGGCTGGTGCTTGTGCGTACTATAAAATGATCTCCATTCCGGCGTCGGATTTATTGATATTGCCTTGTGGTAATTTGTGCTGTCGCTGCCGTCCTGGAATCGCTGCGTTTGTGCGTGTTGCCACGCGTTGTTGCCACGGTTTGTGTTCGGCGTATACCTACACCGGTCGACCCCTCTCCGACTTGTGTAAATTTTGTCTATTTATATTCTCAGCAAATGTTGTGAATCTATTTAGATATATATTCTTTCTCTCTCTCTCTCTCTTTCTTTCATTCTCTCTCGGGTCTCTCCTTCTTTCTTTGTCTGCCTTGAAAGTTTCACTTCTGTTATGTGTACTACGCCATACGCACTTTTTTCATTACTTTATTTGTCCTACAAATAAATACCATACCGCCTACGGAGAGCAGCTAAAAGGGTACTTGGAAATGATCCGTTGCTTGCTTGGGTTCAACAGTTTACAATAATCCATACTTCTTATGGTTTCTTCTGCTTATGGAGCACCCTCCCGATTCGGATTATCGTGCTTATTCCTACCTCCTTTCTTTATTTTCCTTGAAAATTGCTGCAGCTCCAATCCGCAAATGTCGAGCGATGATTATAGACTAACGACTCCCTAAAGCTAAATTAAATAAAACATTAAGGAAAAAATAAATAAAAACGTAATTCAGTTACGGGGTCCCGGTGGCCTAGAGCTCGAAAATATAGGGTATTTTGAGGAACTTTTTTTTTGCAATAAAAAAATGAAAAACGATATTTAATTTTTTTAGGTTTTTTATTTAACTTCTTTTACATACAAAAATTAAAAACAAAAAAAATTTCAAATAAAAAATATATCAAATTTTTTTAAATTTTACTAATTTAAAAAATGGCGCTGAAGTTGACCCTCCCGAAAAATTCCACCTGAACGATGTTGTCCATTTTGGCTATTCTATTTATCTGAAACATAAAAACCAAAAAAATGATTAATCAGTATGGCTGTAGCTATGTCCCGTAGTAGAATAAGAAAACTCAAATTTGACAAAATGGCGCGGTTTTGAATTTGACACTCTAAAACTCGGGGTTTTCTCAGTTTTTTAATAAAAAAAAATACGAAATAATTGTTTTTTTTGACAACACAAGGCCGAAAAAAGTCGTTTCGAGATAAGTGATTTTAATGTTTGAGGTACAGGAGCGCGCGGACCGCTCTCTACCTAGTTAATGGGCTGTAGAAGCTATTATATTGGGACTTTCCGCACGAAAATTTCACAGTATATTCTTAAAATCCCCTTCTTTCGAAACATCCAAAAAACAAAAAATCGATTTTTTGAAATTTCTAGACTACCAGGTCCCCTTAATGAATTAAATTAAAGAGCAGTGGCAAATATAAGCAAGCGATGCTCAAAATTCATAATAACTTAGTTTTTCGTAATATATGAAAATGCAATTTAAAACACTGTCGCACAACTTCCTATGAACACCCAGCTCTGGCAAAAGGAGGTTAAGGGCGCTCTCATAGACACTGGCCACGATCGAAATGCGCGCGTCAACTTTTTATGACTGCCCAGACATACTCGTACGGATGTGTATTCGCATACGCAAAGAGCAGAAAGAAAAATATAAAAAAGGAAATTAAATCCTTTCTTCGTAGATATGAAGCTGGTCGTCTGCTGCGTTGCGGCTTGTGAATGCTGAGTGCGAGCAATTATCCATGTATTTCCTACCGTATAAAATGTGCAACAACAAACCAGGCAATAAATGCAAAACAACAGCTACAGCAATAACACCAGCAGTAACAACACCAGCAACAACGCAAATTACAATAAGCACAAAAACGAGCGATAAACGATGCGAACCGATTGTGAAGATCATAAAATTTTATAATCTCACAAGCGTTGATGATGTGGGATCAACATATACAAAAGTATTGCTACATAGCCATGCGCTGTGTTCCTATTGTTGCTGTTGTTGTTCTTGTTCTTGTTGTTGTTCTTGTTCTTGCTGTTGTTGCTGTTGTGTTCGCTGCTACAGCCGTTGTTAAAACTTTATCGTAGTTGTTTTTATTGTTAGCCAAGTTCAGCGAGTTAGTACATAAACCTGCCAACACACTTGACTTGGCCTGACTTTAACTTCGTCGTCGTCGTCTTCGTTGTCGTTTTCGTCTGTGGCGTCGACATGCTCAACGCGCTTTGCGCAGTGGACACTGACAGGCGCTCTATGACTGCTTGCTTGCTTGCTTGGTAGTTACTGGATGATGCTGACTTTGCAGCGCGGAAATAAACAAAAGCATACAAAATAGAAAACAAAGGATACCCATGCGCAAGCATAAAAGACCCACTACTATTCGCCTGCTTTGGGTTGTAAGCGAGCGCATTTTAATGTAGTTTCCCATGTCCCGAAATACCATTACTAATTCATAACATTCAGGCTGCCGAGCAACCGTCTGAATGACCATTTGGTGGCCAGGCATGGTTTCACCGCAACCAGCAACATTGGCAGGCATGCAACTTAAATGAGCGCATCCGCCGCTTTTATGTTTTTTTGTTTTTGCAAACTAACTGCTAGTGTGTGTGTGAGTTCGTGCATTAAACGCTCCAATGCGTATAGCACTCGTCAGCTTATAGGATGAATATATACTTTTCTAGGCTTACTAAGTCCTCACCACCTGCATCTATTTTCATTCGTATATTTTTTTAATTGTATTTTTCCCTTTTCTCGTTTTTCTTTTCTCTTGTGCAGGTTTGGTTCCAGAATAAACGTTCCAAGGAGCGACGCATGAAGCAAATCACCAGCATGGGACGTCCACCGTTCTTTGGCGGTGCGCGTAAAATGCGCGGCTTTCCCATGAATCTCTCACCTGGTGGTCTCGATGATGGTCCTGGCTTCCCCTATTTCGCGGCTGATGGCAAATTTGAGTTTGGTTACGGTGGACCACCATTCCATCCGCACGATGGACCGTTCTTCCCAGGACATCCTGGTGGGCCGATGCCATTCAATACACCAGGTACGTTGAGCAGCGAATTTTTAAGTTGCAATTAGAGTAAAGGTGAGAAGGGTAGTGTGTAAAAGGTGAGAAGGGCAGTGTGTAAAAGTATTCATCGGTTTGTGACCGAGTACGAAAATATCATTTTTGTTTTTATTCATATGCCCGTTGCACATGAATATCGCACACTTTAAGCTTGAAAAAATTTATCAAATCTTAAATGGAAGAAGGCTGCCCACTCTTGATACGACATTTCTGACATAGCGGACATAGCGCATCTAAACCTAACGAAGCTCTGCTCGTTTATTAAAGCTACCGGATGGTTTGAAAAGGAACCCATAGGGTAAAGATAAGCTCCAGTGGTATCACAATGGATCTGCGAAAGGTCTAACTATGTCACTACGACAACCCCCAACCTACCTACCTAAATGAAAGAAGACTTGGAAAGGAAGAAAACTAAACGCTCGAATCATGGTTAAGCCTAGAGTTTTGAGAAAACAATCGGGAGGTGTAAGCGTTTTCTTTTTTATTAATTTTGAAGTGGTTAAAATTTATTTTCACAACTTTTACTTGTTTACTCACCTATATGGCACTTCAACCGTTCGTCGGTTTTTGCCGAATCTAAAACATTGCGCCATCTAACTCGGTTCGCTGCCTACTGACGCTAGTTGATGACACCGAGTGCTGCTCGCTTGATCTCCCCAACGCAGATTATGTCTTCCTCTTTCGCATCGTCTACGAGGTCGAAGGACTTCCGCGTCGAAGCGCGTTCATCCTCGAGACATGGCCAAGCCAGTGAAGCAGCTACGCTTCACTATATCCACATCTCGGTATAGCTCATACAGCTCGCTGTTCCATCGGGTACGGAACTCATTCTCGCCTACTCGAAGAAGACCAAAGGTTATTAGGAGAATTTTTCTCTCGAACGTTCCCAGTGCTCTCTCATGAGTTCCCGTCATCATCCAAGCTTCTGCGCTATATATAAGGACGGGGATGATTGGCTTTTGTACAGCGTTGTTTTCGTTTTTCAAGACGGTTTTTACCATCTCGAATTAACAAGATAAATACAAATAAAAATAGTTCAAAGGGCAAACAAATTATTTGTGTGAACGCAGCGTGAAACAGTTAGTTTTCCATAAGCTATTCAAAAGAGAGCCCCTATTGCCGAAGAAATCGATTGTCCTATCATCCTTTCTGATGAGAATCGTCAATGAAAACTTTCGCTTCACTAAAAACGCGCTTGGAATTAATCGAGATATACTTATTTTATTTTAATTCGTTTCAAGCTGATAGAGGCTGTGGAACTAGGTAGATTTTTTTTGTTTTTTGTCGGGGCAGACTAGCAAGTGCAGCACTCAGACACAATTAAATCCATTGTACTGCACTCGGGTTCCCTTTTTAATTGTCTTTAAATCTACTCGACCTCCGAGGAAATCTGAGTAGATCTTGTGGTGCCAAGGAGCCAAGATGGTCGCTTCTTAACACATCAGTGCCAAAGACCTCAAGCCTGATTCGAGCGAAAGCGGGGCAGACGCACAGAAAGGGGTCCGCCGTCTGATCCTCCTCTCCACATGCTTGGCAGAGTGCACTGTCTGACATGCCCACCTTTTCCATGTGCTTTGGCCAGAGAAAGTAGCCTGCCATCAGTCGAACCAGCTGCCTACAGTCACCTCTGCTTAGTGACAGGAGAAACTGCGACGGTCGGTCGGACATGACAGGTAGCATCAGTTTTGCCCATCTGCAGCCTCTCTCAGCCTGCCAAGCTTGCTAGATAGATAGTGCACCCTCAACGGAGATGGCATAGTTCAGCAAACACTGAGTGAAAGGAATTTAAACAAAATCTCTGAAAACCCTTGTCTGATCTTAATTTATGACAATTTCTACGAATTCTTTAAGCAGTTACTCTTTTACTCAGTACTCATACCCTCTTCTTCTCTACTCTCTCTCTCTCTCTCTAATTTAGGTGGACCCATGGATCACACAGGCCCCATACCAATGGTGAATGAATTCGGTCTTACGCCCGAATCGCAATTCCTCAGTCAAGCTGGTGGCCCACCGATGAGCATACAATCGGCTGGTGGACCACCACCACCTCCTGAACATCTACTTGCTGCGCAACAACAGGCACAACAACAAGCACAACAGCAGCAACAACAACAACAACCGAATGGCCCGCGCTCAGCATCACCGGAATTTCTAACAGCGGCGAACTTCAGTGAGCCATCGAATATGCAAAATGAGGGACTGGTTTGGTAATATACAAAACAATTGGCCAATCGGCTGCTGCTGCTCAAAACATTGAGCGCACAACAGCGAATGCAGCAACAACAACAGCAACAGCATCTTCAACAGCAACAGCAACAACAACAACACCACCACCATCAGCATCAAGCGCAAATGCATTTACAGCCGCCAGCGCCGTCGTCGACAACGCTGCTGCCGCCAACAGCGTCATCACAAGCTGAAGTCATGGCAGCGATCTTGCTGTCGACCGAACAGCAGACACAGCAAGCACAACAACATCAAGAACAACAAGAGCAAGAACAACAATTGCAACTAAAACAAGAAGTGCTGCCGCCAGAGCAATTGGAGTTGCTGGAACAATGGTGATGAAGCTAGCAACAGCAGCAACAACTAACAACGGACGATCAAGTAAAACAAAATGGCGGCCAATTGCTGCATTACTGCATTCCTACATTGCGCGATGCACACTGTAAATTATATCAAATGGAAAACTGATAAAATATGGCAAATGGAAAAGTTGGCACACCTACATACACACACATACACACATGCAAGCGCAACACACACGCGCGGGAGAAGCGCATTGCAAAAAGCCGACCTTTTCATGTGAAAGTAGCGAATGCAGAGTTGAAAGCCAGCCGTAAAAGGGCCAAATAAAAGAAATTTATTTTAAATAAAAAACACAGCTACATAAATACCGCTCCAGCATGAAATAAATAAATAAAATTAAACAAATAGCTCACACACAAGCATCTAAGCTAAGCCTATTTGTATTTTGTGTAAAAAGAACTCGATAACCCCGAAGCATACATTTGTGGCACTCAAATAAAAGAGAAAAGAAATATCAAAACCCCCCAGAAAAATTTAAAATTAGTAAATATGTAAAATGAAAACAAACGAAAATCCATTTTGAATGTGTAACAAATAATTTTTGCTAAAATGTACCACAAAACAAAAACAAACAGCAAGCATTTATGCTTTGTTTCAAAAACTTTGCCCAAATCCTTGTCTATAATTTGTTAGTGTTTTTAACTTTTTATGTAACTTAATTTGTTTTTTTTTTTTTTAATTTTATATCTGTTGTCAAACAACGCACCAAGCTAAGGAAAAAACTTTTGCTTAATTAGTTTCAAATTTTATATGAATGTTTGTATGTATGTATGTTTGTAATATTTACCTGTTTCTCTGCACACCAACTACTTTCCTCTATGTTCGTTTATTTATCTATGTAGTTGTAAGCTGTATAATTTATTGCTAATAGTGAAACTTATGTAATATTAAATATAAAACACAATGCAAAAACAAACTGATATTAACATTTAAATATGAGAAACAAACTAGTGAAAAAAGCAAGGAAGCACTAGGGGGAAGTATGGAGAAAATTATTATAAAAATTTATTGTAAAATATATAAAGAATTTAGTGTTAGCTTAATGTGTAAGTAATTATGAGTAAATATATATATAATAAATATATATATATACATATATATAATATAAATATGATATTATATTTATCAGCAAAACTATTACGGAAATAATATAGAAGTCGTGAATGATAACAAATAACAAGTAAAAAGCAAAAAGCAAACAAAAAATCATATAATTCAAATAAACAAATTGTTAACTACAAAATGTGAACCAACGGTTGTTCTTACTTTATTGAAAACTTAAATGGAGGTAAAATGTCGCAGATACAGTAAGGAGAGCGACAATAGCACTCTGGTTGGTTGGTGCGTTAGAGTGGTGATGCGTCCAGAATCCAACAGGCGCTTCCGCACCATTTTGTTGCCACATCCTCGTTAACAACTAATTTAAGGGGGGAGCCTGCTTTAGAGGCATCGAAAAATCGATTTTTGAAGTGAAACTTCTTTAGCGGTGGTCTGATATTTGAGCGAGAATGGAGAGTGAATTGAAAAAAATGTAACGTTTAGAGATTTCGTTACACGAGCGAGAAAAAAAGATACAACGTAGAGAGAAGGAGAAAGAGAGCTATACATTTTCTATACCTAAGACATAGGCTTCGTTGTAAGACAGAGTATACAGATATATAACATAGAGAGAAAGAGAAGGAGAGCTATACATCATAATGTTACGCGACAGAAAAAAAATCAGAAAAAAAGTAGCTGGTCATGTTGCAGCGCATAATATCAGTAAAACAGCGGTACCAATCGGACGACGCACATCAACAATCCCGCTTAACAACAACAAAACGATTAACGCTAAACGATCACATTTACCATTAGTTTGTGCTTGTGCGACGACCATTCACAAGACTCAGAAAAGCACGTATTCTGAAGTTGTTTACGAATATGATAAAAAACATTCGCAATCATTAGTTTACGCTGCTTTATCACGAGTCACTTGTATTGAAGGCTTATGGATTATAACGAACGGAAATGATTTTAGATTCTACCATGGTCGACGAGCATCAGTCAGTAGGTCTCATTTACAAGATGAATTCCGGAGACTATCGTAAAATAGACTGGAAACTGTGGATAAACAAATAATCGATTTCATGACTCAGAGAAGAGGGCTATCTGTATATACTCTTAATTGTCAGAGCCTACGAGCACATTCCGCAGATTTAACAGAGTCTGTAATCCGCAAATCGAGTATAGTACTTTTGTCCGAAACTTGGTTAAACGATAACGAGGATGTTAGTATACCAAATTTCAATTGCGTCATGAAATATAAGCGACTTAATGTTAGAGCTGGCGGTGTGGCAATCTACCACAATCAAGATGATAGAGTAAATATCGTCACACCAAACATGGAAATGACTGCAAGGCAGTCTCAGTCATATTCATCAACAGTCACACCAGTTGGCGATGTTTGCATTGCAGAATGTCAAACGCTGAATGGAAAACTATTGTCATAGCCGCCATCTATATCTCACCGAACCAAAATCTTGATGACATAATATATTTCATTCACCGCTCACTACTGGTTTACGGCCACGCAGGTGCAAAAGCACTTGGACGAGGCGAAAACAAAATTCCATTGACTCTCGGGGGAGACTTCAACGTAAATTTCGGATCCAATGATTCTTTTTCGTTGATTCAATTTCTTCGAGAAACATTCGGTTTGCAGATAAACAATAACCCTAAAGAATCAACAACAAAAACCGGAACTACACTAGATTCAATTTTCACACGTTATCTAGAAAATATTGAATCACGTACATAGGTATATTTCATATTTCAGCAATCACAAACCAATTATATCAGTATTACCAATTGAACCACCAACAGTTGATAGCATAATGCATATATAGTTAGTAAAATCGAATTTTGGTTACACAAATTTTATACTGTTGTATTTCTTTTGAAATTATCCCTGTCTCCTTCTGTTCCTCTCTCGCTCTTTCTCTCTCTCTCTCTCTATCTTATTCACACACAGAAGTTTCACTTCTACCACGTGTACGATGCTGCACATGATTTCTTTTTTTGCATAAATGTCTTCCCAAACTATCCAAGAATGTGTCCTCAAAATTTCAGAAGCAAATTCAAATATTTTCGGAGTTACAGAGGAAATTGTGAGCAATCGTCGAGCAGGTATACGAGCGGCCGGATCGCCCGAAATGCGATTTCTCGGTTTTTTATTTTTACGATTTTTCCTAATTGGCGGGAAAGAAAGGGAAAAAGTTAAAGCTCCTATCGAAACGAGTTAATATTGATTGTATTCGGAACTAAATTCTCTTCTAGTTGAACCTAAAAAAACATTAAGAAAGTTATAATTAACCCACTTTTTAAACAATCTAAAGTGAATTTGTTTTTCCAAAAAAATGAATTTTTTTTTAATTAGCGAAAAATTTTTGAATTTCTCACTTTTTGTTCAATTTCCTTGGTTTAACTAGAAGCTATACTATACTAAAATAAACATTTGTTTGGGTTTTTGGTTTCAGATGAGAGTTGCGACCTGCACCTTTCCCGCCGCACGACGTACAGGTATGCACACTCGAGGCGCCTCGGCATAATGCTTATAGGTATATATATAATTGGCGCGTACACCCTTTTTGGGTGTTTGGCCGAGCTCCTCCTCCTATTTGTGGTGTGCGTCTTGATGTTGTTCCGCAAATGGGGGGACCTACAGTTTCAACCCGATTCCGGACGGCAGATATTTTTATGAGGAGCTTTTTCATGGCAGAAATACACTCGAAGGTTTGCATTGCCTGCCGAGGGGCGACCGCTATTAGAAAAATGTTTTTCTTACTTTTGGTATGTCACCGAGATTCGAAGCTACTTTCTCTGTGAATTCCGAATGGTAATCACGCACCAACCCATTCGGCTACGGCAGCTGCCCATAATGCTTGCACCAGGCATAATATGACATACATATATTTCAATGAAAAAAATTGAGAAGACTGTTGAAAAATATTATATAACAATAAAACCTGAAAGTTTCGTTTCAATCGAATATTTCTTTCCTTCCCAAAAAAAATCCACGAAAAAATCGATTTTTTGACGCCTCTACAGCAGGCTCCCCCCTTAACAGTTATTTACAGCAAGACTACGGAGTGATATGAAGTGTTACCTACTCAAAACACCACAACTTTTTTGTGTGAAATTAGTTTTTTTTGATTTCAAAGACAAAATTGTTCAAAAATGATTAGAATTTTAACATACATATATTCACTTTAGCTCGATATGACCACCTTTTGCTTTGACTATAGCCTTCAAACGGTCTAAAAATTAGTTGCATGCTGCACGAATGTGATCTTGAGGTATATTTGGGAAATTGCTTCGAGTGGCCATACGTAGGCTCAAATTCTCGTGTGAGCGTTCAGTCAAGTAAACACGATTGTTTTGAGGGTTTATGAACTGCTCAATTAGGAAATTTTTTTCATCAGAAAACACAATGTTAGGAAATTCGCCACGTTCGTGCAAGCGCAACAACTCCTTTGCTCTTTCGCACCGAACTTTTTTTGCTGGGGTGAAAGATCGTGTGCTTTTTGGAACTTGTAAGCCTTGACCTTGACCAGTCGGCACACTCGCCGATCGGCACCCACGCCATAGCTGACAGTTATGATTTCGGGGCTGTAAAGGACTTCGTATACTTAGGAACCAGCATTAATACCGATAACAATGTCAGCCTTGAAATCCAACGAGAATCGCTCTTGCCAACAAGTGCTACTTTGGACTAAGTAGGCAATTGAGTAGTAAAGTCCTCTCTCGACGAACAAAACTAACACTCTACAAGACTCTCATCATGCCCGTCCTAACCTATGGCGCAGAAGCTTGGACGATGACAACATCCGATGAAGCGACGCTTGGAGTGTTTGAGAGATAGATTCTGCGGACCCTTGCACGTTCGCAACGGCGAATATCGCAGGCGATGGAACGATGAGCTGTATGAGCTTTACAACGACATAGATATAGCGCAGCGAATAAAGATCCAGCGGCTGCGTTGGGTGGGTCATGTCGTCCGAATGGATACAAACGCGCCGGATCTGCAAGTATTCGATGCGGTACCAGCTGGTGGTAGTAGAAGAAGAGGAAGGCCTCTTCTACTTTTGGAAAGATCAGGTGGAGAAGGAC
Source organism: Anastrepha fraterculus (assembly GCA_037575425.1). Lineage (NCBI taxonomy): Eukaryota > Metazoa > Arthropoda > Insecta > Diptera > Tephritidae > Anastrepha > Anastrepha fraterculus. The sequence continues at coordinate 1,843,987 of JAYXIM010043968.1, forward strand.
TTGGCTTCACTTGGCGCGTCCAACTGCCGCCGGTTAGCACGAGAAAGAAATTACTGAGTCTAAAAGGCTGGATGGGTCACAATCAGACGATGTGCCTAACTTGGACTTGTAATCAGCCATCGCGGTACTATACCACCTACTCTCTGGCAGGAAAAGCCAGTCAGACTTCGAAACTCAGACAAATAGATATTTAAATCCCAGCATTCAATAAATAAACACTTCATGTATATAAATAGTAATACATCCCTCTTAATTATTTTTTTCTTACTTCTGCTCACATAACCCAGTTTACAGTATTTCTAAGCCCAACCAGCTTCATTCTGTGATATGGACCTTAAACTTATATTCGAAGTAGAAGAAAGTAGAGGTGGAAAGCGGAGAAAATGAGATGGCAAGTTAGAAAGTAGTGCCCACCCTGGATTCTTTCATTTGGCTACCTGATCAATGAAGCGTCTTCCACTAGGTTCTTTTACTTATCCTCTTGTAAAGCAGCAGCAGGAAGTATAGTAGGGTCTCTGCTGCTATTAAATGCAATTTGTGATAACAAAAAGTAAACAAATTTAGGAAGATGGTTTTTATAAGAATTTTTTTTCATAGCAGAACTACAGTTTGAGCGCAGTTCATTTTTTCAAAATTTTACTATTTTACTTATATTTACGTTTATTTTATTCCTTGTTGTTTTTTATTCCAGTGTTGTCAGATTGTTGTTGTTTTTTTTTTCTTGAGAAAACTTTGAAATTTCCAAAATAACTTTATTTTCGAACTGTAACCTCCACAACAAGAATTTTTTTTTGAAACAAAACGTTTTAAATTTATTAAACACAAGTAATAAAAAACAATTAATTTAAAATCAAATAGGATAAGGTGTTTCAATTACACATAACTAAACAATAAAAGGCGGCCACCGTAGCCGAATGGATTGAAGCTGACTACCATTCGGTATTGCGCGCGTTCAAAGCCCGCTGTGGGTTGAAAGCACCAAATTGATAGACATTTTTTTTTTTTCTAATAGCGGTTGCTCCTCGGAAGGCAATGACAAACCTTCGACTGTATTTCTGCCATAAAAATATTCTCATTAAAAACCATCTACCGTTCCGAGACAGCATAAAACTGTAGGTGCCTCCTAACGATTCGTAGAACATTAATTTGTTAGATGGTAGCCCACTAAATGAGGACCATATGTGTAAATACTTAAGCTTCGTTATAAAGAATACTGGAAAAGTTAATGAAGACCTGCTGCACAGGGTTAATTCGGCCTGGTTCAAATGTGAAAACTCTAACCGGGGTGCTTAGTGACAAAAGTATGCCACTTCTCCTAAAAGACAAAATATATAAAACCGCCGTACGTTCTATTTTGTTATGTATAAGGAGCCGAATGCTAGCCTATATATAAAATGAAAATGTTGATATGGTCAGCCTCGGTCATAGTGTTGGACAAAGTGCCTAATCGATTCATTCATGTGAAAGTCTTAAAATCGCGCAAAGAATATAAGAAAGTCGTCTTCGCTGATAAGGGCATGTGCAGTGGAGGGCCAAAACCGACGCCACGGCACCCACGTCGCAATACGGCGACGACAGGGCCTTCATCACAGCTTGACTATTGAAAAAAATATTATTGTCTCCCTCCCAACAGCGATCCCTAAGCATTTTAAGATCTCTGCTTAAAATACGCTGTTCGTTTCCGGCAGTTTAAAGGAGACCGAAATGCCGGCACCCAGGTGGAAGCCAGCTCGACCACAACATGCATGGCCGAAAGTGATATGAAGCGTGCAAACTTAAATACCGAGGCAAGCCAGGATCGAAGAATCTGGAGATTACGTACTCCGAGAGCTGACCCCAATTAAAGGATCTTTATCCTTCATTCTAAGGAAGAAGAAATCAAATTTTGTTTTAAAGAAATTCCATCACATTATTTTTCGTAAATTGTTTTGCTAATTTTGCACGAATTCTTTTTAAGAAATCTTTTGTTCAATTTCAGGGTATTTCCAAATTATTTTTACTCATACTGATTTGCTTTGATTTGGTGGATTTTTATTGTAACTTTACAAAATTTGGATATTTTAGTTTATTCGTTCAAATCTAAAATTGTAAAAAACTGTAAGTATACTACCTATGTACTACGATATAAAAAAAGGGTAAGCGTCTCTATAAAACTATAAACTATTTTATTGATTTTGTTTATTTCGAAAAAATTTTTACATTACAAAGTTTAGTTTCAATTCGATGTTTATTGAAGTGCTGTGGGAGACACAATATTCTTTGTTTTTCCATCTATTGTGCTTTGTTAATAGTCATTGCGAAAGGGAGTCGCACCGGGAACTGTAAACGTTTGAATTCGAATGGCATATCTGTCGGGATCATTGGGATTCGTGGCAATAGTACGTCTTCACCTTTGAATTTTCTAGCCAAAGTTGTTGCCTCGATAACCTTGTTCATCATTTTCTTCACTGAGAGACTGGTTCCGTTGCAAAGTCGTGGTGGATTTATGTTTCGATGAAGAATGATGGGTACGCCAATTTTCAATGTAAGAACGTGCGGAGGCATGCCTGGCAAATCAAGCGAATTCAAGAACTCAGTTGGATAGTTGACAACCTCGTCTTGATTCTTCACAGTATCGATGGACTTATATGTTGTCGTTTCACTGGGTATTCCATGCTGAATGGTGAAGTTGATGGTATTGACATCGATGTTTTTGGCTGCTAATATAGCACGCGTTCTGAGCCACTGATGGTTTTTGTAGTTTTGTGCAATGTTTGGGAAAACTTTTTGCACCAATTCGTCGATGCTTTCTGTGTTCTTACAGAAGTTTGCTGGCAGGGTGATACATTTTGCAGCTTCAACAATTTCCATTCGCCCATTTCCAATATCCAAAAATTGTTTTGCGAAATTTCCAGCCGATGCATCCCGTATGTTAGTTTCCAAAGGCAATTTCTGTAAATGACGCCATAGAATAGCGGGTGTTGAACATGGTATAATGGGCAGTGTTTATCGAAAACCACCAGGCAATAAAATGAGTGCGTCATCGAAGATCCGTCTGTTTCCTCTCAAATCTCGCAGTGTACGATCAAGCGCCTCCAATGCTTTCTTGTGAAACATTGTACATTCACACATCTATAAACATATCATATTCGTTTCCTCTGTGTAAAAATACATGGTCATACTGATTTTCATGGCAATCCGTTGAACGCGGCAGAAGTTGCTACTCTGCAGCGCCATCTGGTGACGAGTTACATCTATGAGTATATTCTACAAACCTTCTCCGTAGAAAAATACATATATATGTATACTACAATAATTTTTATAATAATCGGTCCAGTAATTTTTGAGTTCATCGATGACATACAGACAAACATTAATTTTTATATAAAGGGTGGTTAAATTTCAAAGGGCCGATGTTGAATGTGAACCACACCTAAGCGTCAACGACACCGTTGGACTTCTTTCTTTGGAGTTATTTGAAAGAAAAGGTATACGTCGATAAACCTGCAACAATTCAAGAGCTAAAGGATGAGATAATTCGGCACATTAACGGCATAGATGCTCAATTGTGCCTCAGCGTCATCGAAAATTTGGACCATCGGATGGAGGTGTGCCGCCGAGGCCGCGGTTCCATTTGGCCGATATTTTGCTCCATACATAATTGAGCCATACCAATATTATCATAATAAAGAGAAATGATAATAATTTCCTAAAAAAAATGTATTTTATTCAAAATCAACACCGGCCCTTGAAACTTAACCACCCTTTATAAAGATTTCGCCTTTGTCAATACCAAATATTGAATACCTTGGGCAATATTATATTGATTTTACTCGAGTTATGAATAGCAGAGACGAATAGGCACAAGGCTAAATCGACTCCTGTCATCATTTCACGCATATCTAACTCGATTCCTTTAAACGGCTACATCCAACCGTTATGTGAACAAAATGATAATACCTTTGTTCTGTCTGGTACTTCTGTGCAACACTGCTGATACATCAGTTTATAGAATCCCAATGGTATGAGGCGTGCGTACTGTGCAACAAGGGCTGCTGGAGTTGAAAAAACTGACGTGAGAAAAGTTAAACGGCGGCGCATGTGGCACTCTGATGAACTACAAACACGCCCAAAGTACATCACAGCTGCGCCTTGCTACGAATATGAAAATATTTAAGCATCGATGGTAAGCACACAAAAAAGTGCGCGCTTTAAGAGAACAAAACCGTAATGACCACATTGTCGTGTCTATCGATGCAGGCCGATGACCAAATGGGAAGATGAGCCAACGTAAACTTGCAAACAAACCACCACTACTACACACTTGTGTGTATGTGTGTTCACCGTTAGGATGAGTTCACTATATTTCCCTAAAAAGGACCTCCACCTTTACGTAAAACACGAACAGACTGAGAACAACAATTGAGCACAACGTGGCATATAAACAGTGGTACAGCTTTACGGACAAGTCGCATAGAACACACACACAGGCACATACATGCACACGCGTAAACTCACATATGTCTAATGCAACACCCATTAAATGCCAAACCTGTGCGTTCGCACGTAAATTCTATGGCAACACACACACACACTCACGAATTTGCCACAGTTACAGTTCACGGTCGCTGCTTGCCAGAGAAAGCGAGCCCCAAAAATAGCATGCAACGCATATCGAAACACTTTCCAATGACTACGCTTGCATTTCCACCCGCAATGGCAATGTTGCCACAAGGACATACTGGACACTACATCTGTGTATGTTTGGGAGTGTGTGTGCCTGTATGAATGGCAGCATTCATCTTGCATGTGGTGCATTTCGATTGCATCTCAGCAAAGCAGCTCTCGAATGCTGTCGCCGTTGCATGTTACAAGTTGTCCGTTGCCGATGCCCGTTGCATGCGCGCATAAGTGTATATGTCTCTATCACAAACAGCCAACGCAATAACAACTCCTGCCACATGTCCTGCTTGCATGTCCTTGCACGCCATTATCACCGCACTGGATGCCTGTCAATGTGCAACCAACCGACGCAACAGCTATTCGGGGTCCGTTTCACAGCCTCATTGTTCACTTCGTGCTGCAGCTCAGGCTACGGGTCAGTCAGCGATCAGCAACATTTTCCAGAGCCTATTGACTGATGAGGCAAACACTGTACGCTTGACTATTCAAAGCAGTCGTACATGTAAGCATGCACGTGTGTGTGTGTGTGTGCGTATCGCATGTGGATCCACCCAGTGTTGTTCGCATTAATGTTCAAACTTTCATCAGTGTTGTTATTTGTTGTTTTCACTCATGTTCATACTGCCGTTGCTGTTAGATGCTTTGTTGTTGTGCATTTGATGGCCGCTTTAGTGCGTTGGGTCGTCATCCCATTGTTTCGAGTGCCCATAATTCGTGTTGTTCAACACGCACTCCAACAACACATACACATACGTATACATACGCCCATCAGACATGCGAATTGCCCGGCTGCATTTCCCAACCCTGCAGTCCCTACTACCATCATTCCGCCGTGTACGAAGTACGGATTTTCTGTAAGCGTAACAGTGGTTTCTAATTGAGACCAAAGTCAACCAGAGGTGTTATATGGAAATAATGAGCGGGTGGGTTACAGGTATTGAAATAAACAATCTATTTGGTAGATTCCTCGATAGAAACAACGAACAAAATGCAATAAACTTCACTAAAATTATGTGGCATTCAAGATCGTCCTAAAACTAAAGCATGCAGAAAGTAGATACTTACCGCTGTGGCTACTAAAGCCACCGAACTTAAGGAGCTTCCTCTAACGATCAACTTTTGCCCACTCTTATCTCTCTAACTTTTAAATTCATCGCACGCTCGCCCACGTAGGATGTGTGGTGATCGGATGCGATAAGGAAAAGTGAGTGGGTAGAAAATTTTAATCAGTCTGTGCACTAACTTGGAAATCATTCAACTAGTTAGATGGCTCGAGATGCATCTCGTACACAGATCATCTATGCAATTATTAGAGTGATGGTAGGATGTAGCATCCACTTCACAAATCACTCGGTAAAGTCATACCAAAGCGAATTCATTAAAACCAGTGTGGGTAAATCAGCTGTTTTTTTTCTCTGGCCGCGTCCATGTGGCTGTCAGCACAGGATGAAACAAGGCCAAAACGTACAAAGCGATGTCGTCTAGTGCCATCACCTTTAATGAATTATCCTTGAGTTATACGTAGGATCAGCTCTGCGGAAGGGCTATAATATCACTAAATTGGGAAGGGTGCCAAGGACAACATGTATTGGCATCACCGGACTTCCCAACAAATTTTACGTTATTTTCCTGCCTACTCAGAGTGCAATCAGGTTGCAGAAGGTTGGCCTCTGCAGGCAATCTCTCAAGGGACATGGTAGCAGTTTTGGACAGTTAACACTCTCTGTACTTCAAACAGATGTCTCTACTCAAAAACTGGAGTTTGAGGCTCGTGCCAGGGCAATCATTCCAAGTAGGCAGGATTGGAATAAGAGGAAAATCTGCACCGAAGCTGGTACCTCCGTCGTTTCTGACGATTTTAAGATGGAATCGGAACTCAAGGCAGAGGTTTCCTCTTAATCAGCCAACTTATCTATTTCCCTAAATTTGCGGAATACTGCTAGTGTTTTTCAGGCCGCGGTATTTGTGAACCTACAGGCATGCAAAATGCTTAGGAAACATGGAAGCGAAGGAGGTATTAAAATTTTTTCCGACAGTCAAGCCACGATCAAGACACTGACGGCGCCATGGTGTAGATCCACACTAGTCAATTCCTGTAAGGAAGAGATCAAATATCTTGGGTGTGCAGGTAACATTTCCCTGATCTGGGTTCCAGGACATAGGAACGTAAAGGGAAATGAAATTGCTGATAAGTCGGCCAGGGGACTGAATTGGTCTCGAAGCCTTCTATCCGATCATCACCATCCCCTTGACTGTTGTTGAAGGGAAATTGGACAAATTATGGCTGAGGAAAGCGCAGAAAAGATAGAGCTCCATTTCTTCATGTGCTATTTCAAAAACCCGTTGGACCAAGAACAATAGACTAGCACTCAGAAAGACCTAGGAACTCCACGTCATTTAATTTCCAAACTCGTAGCTGCGTTTACCGGTAATTGGACGATCGGCACAGACGCAGAAAAGCTATGGTTGTCATTTAACCTCCATTGCAGAAGCTGCGGTTACCTTTCAGAGAAGCAGACTGTTGAGAAATTTCTCTGTAAATGTCCGGGTGTGGTTGAATGAAATAATAAAAGAAATGGCGTGACTCTCTTAAACAACTGACAATTCTTTGGATGTGTACAGAAGTTATAAAACCCACACTGCATATCTGACATCGTTATAAGCGATGACGAGATTCCAATCTTCATAGCCCTCTCAAAAACGGTGGACCTCGCGCATTGAAGGTTTCTACTTGGCAAAAACTCAAACTGCACTCAAAGCAATCATATAAGTAATGAACAACTCAAAGATCTCAACTCTATTTTGGGCTCCCAATCAATCAATTTTATTGAGGTCCAGAATAGAGAGACCTTTCAAGAAATGGGGATGCTGTTTAATGCGCAAAGAAAGATGTAATGCAAGGCATGGATGGCCTTTGTTCCCAAGTTGAAAAAAGCTAGAGCTAGAACAGTTTAGATGCTGTCGCACTAGAGGAGCTAATGTGATGCACCTTAAGATATAGGTGCTTTGAGGGCATGCAGGGGTATGGCTGAAGATTTTTTTCTGAGCACCATAATGGGGCGAGTAAGCTCTTTTAGAGGAACCAGGTTCTACCATTTGGTTTTATATTTATTATTTAGTTTGAAACTACCTTTAAGCGCTATTACTTTTCATTAACGAGGGGAAATTGTATTTAAGCGTGGGGAAAATTAGATCTCTCTATACACATGGTGAAATGATTTTTAATGGTGTGGTCAATATATGACTGTTCGCCAGCTCTAAGAAAATTTGAGAGAATCAGCTGATGGTCTGACGTAGCAAGGGTAATGTATCGGTTGCTTTACGAAAAAATGTGTAAGTGATATATGAAAAAAAGTTAACACAATGTCACTTCATTGCCGTCCCAACAAGTACTCACTGGACGTGTGTGTATATGTATATGTGAAATAATCATGCTGAATTCGGTCTGCGATTCCCCCGTGATGTGGCAGCCATAGTTATTGGCCAAACTGTACCTACTGAAAAACATGGGTTTAGGGGTTACATGCGTCCAAAATTAAAAAAAAACGATTTTTTTTCTACAGATTAGTATTCTTTATAGTTTTAGGCCTATTTCTGTGGAAGTCGATTGTAAAAATTTTCCGTAGATACAAAGTTATGGTAGAAAATGTAACTGCCCGACGAGAATTTGATGCGCACAAGTACTTGAAAGCGAAATGCACTTGAGAGATTAAACTCGTTTTTCTCGAAACTACTTCTTCCGACACAGTCTACATGATAACTCATACAGTTCTTAATATTTTTGGGTGCGGTTTTTTTTTTAATGTTCGACAGTGTTTTCTCTATAGTCTGTTGAGCCGGATTTTTGGTATTGTTATTAAAAAATTTTATAAACATAATTAAAGTGTGACATTTATGATGTAAAACGCAAACTTTCTTTTTATGCCGTAAATTGCAAAATTTTCGAAATTCCAAAATCCGGCTCGACAGACTATAACTAAAACTTTATTTTACAAGAACTTTTTTATGAAATGTGACACCTTTACGATTGATCAATTCTGGTCGCTTCTCGTTGATGGCTATATTCAATTTGTCCAATTGTTGGCAGTAGACATCCAAATTAATGGTTTGGTTCCTCTGAAGCAGCTCAAAATAAACCACATCCTTCCAGTCCCACCAAACTGACAGCAAAATCTTCTTTTGGTGAATATCAGCCTTTGAAGGGGTTTGTGGCGCTTCATCATGCTTGGACCATGATCGTTTTCGATTGACGTTCTTGTAAACAATCCATTTTTCATCACCAGAGATAATCCGCTTCAAAAACGGATCGACTTCATTGCGTTTAAGATGCATATCCCAAGCGTTGATTCGGTTTGTTAAATGAATTTATTTCAATTCATGTGGTACCCAAATGTCAACCTTTTTTACCAGTCCAAGACTCTTTATATGCTCATGAACGGTTGATTTTGGTATATTTAGCATCTGTCCAAACTCACGCAAAGTTACATGACGATCCAATTCGATTAAAGCTCTGATAACGTATTCATCGACATCACTTGGCCGACGTGAACGTGGCTAATCTTTAAGTGGAAAATCTCCGGAACGGAATTTGATAAACCAATTTCGACACTGTCTTTCTTTTAAGGCTTTATTGCCATACAACTCACGCAACTTTTTAGCAACCTTCTCTGCGCTGTACGTGGTCACGTGATTTTTGTAAAGAAGAATTAAAATAACTTTTTTTTTATAAAGTTTAAGTACTAATAAGCCATGCAGAGAGTGGTTAAGTTTCAAGGGCCGGCGTTGATTTTGAATAAAATACAATTTTTTTAGGAAATTATTGTCATTTCTCTTTGTTATGATAATATTGGAATGGTACAATTACGAACGGAATAAAATATCGGCCAAATGGCCGTTAATGTGCCGAATTATCTCATCCTTTAGCTCTTGAATTGTTGCTGGCTTATCGACGTACACCTTTTCTTTCAAATAACCCCAAAGACAGAAGTCCAACGGTGTCAAATCACACGATCTTGACGGCCAATTGCGCCTGTGAGACTATTCGGCCATCAATTTTTTCGCGGAAAACAGCCATTGTTTCGTTAGCTGTGTGACAAGTGGCACCGTCCTATTGAAACCACATATCGTCCACATCCATATCTTACAATTCGGGCCATAAAAAGTTCGTTATCATCTCACAATAGCGAACACTATTCACAGTAACTGCCTGACCGGCCTCATTTGGGAAAAAATACGGCCCAATGATGCCGCCGGTCCATAAATCGCACCAAACAGTCACTCTTTGTGGGTGCATTGGTTCTTCGGCAATCACTCTTGGATTATCATTCGCCCAAATGCGGAAATTCTGGCTTATTAACGAATCCACTGAGGGGAAAATGTGCCTCATCACTGAAGATGATTTTCTTCACGAAGTGCGCGATATGCATTTTGATTTGAACGCCCGTTTTCATAATAAACCTGAATAACTTTAACGCGTTGCTCGATTGTGTATCTTTCCATAGTTCAAATTGAGTTAGTCTGAAATTGAAAAATGTCAAATGAAATGCAGAAAAAACCATGACGTTTAGGTGTGGTTTACATTCAACATCGGCCCTTGAAATTAACCACCCTTTATAAATTTTTTTTATATTTATTTCTTTTGTTATCCCTTCTAAAAATAGTTATTCTTTTAGCGGAATTTCGGCGCTGCTGGACGTATGTAACCCCTTAATATGGGTCTAAAACTGTTCAAGTCACAACTAAAATAAGTCACTGTACATTCACATTGCTTTCCTGCTAGCAGCTTCAACTATTAGTACCCTTTACAGCCAACAAAATAAGCAGCATTGTTGGTTTTCTGCCCAAATATCGGCGTATCTGCCGCACACGGCCTGCCTACATTTATGCCTTCATGCATGTCTATCAAAAGGGTGTTCATGCTTGCTGGTGCTACACAACTGGCTGCCAGTCGGCAGTCACCAGCGTGTCTAGCATTGCTACGCTGCCCTGTCGGCATGCCATAAACTGACTGACTGATGATAATGATGATTCCATGTGTCCACATTTGTGATTGATAAATGTGCATTTTGCACCGTTGCGCCCAACGCTGGCTTCCCACCGTCCGCTGTATACTCTTACTAGCCCAGCGCATACACTACCAAAACAATTCGATGCTAGTCAGACGCTCTTCAACTACTTGTTATTTGTTTGTACATATGTGTGTATGTGTGTATGTATGTATGCATGTATGTGTGCATGTGTTTTTGTCTACCGGCCTGTCTGTCTGTTCACTTGATTGTCTGTTTATCTGTGCTTTTGTCCGTCCATCTGCCGTATTCCTGCCATGCTTGTGGCGTTGTGAGTGTGTGTGTGCGTTTGTATGTATGTAAGGGTGTATGTGTGTATGCTTTGGTATTACTCGTATCACCGGTAGCGGTCATTAAATTTAATGTTTGCCACATACAATACAAATGCACCTAACACAAATCGTACGTGCAGCAAATTTCAGCAATAATACAACACTAATACAGCAATAGCACCAACTGCAACAACAACAACAACAACAACATCGCATGTACTATTTATTTGCTACAGTTATGGATGGCTATTCGCGCAGTCCAACTGCGTTGCGAACATTACCACGAAATTACTTCAAAGGCATCAAATGAAAATCCATGAAAACTATTAAATCCAGCTGAGCAACAAAATTCCTTCTCCCTTTGCGCCCACGGTAGCCCACCTCCTCGTCATTTGTGTTGCATGTAAGCGTGAGTGTGTGTGTGTAGCTAAATAATGTTTTGTAGTATCCTTTGTCATTGTCAACGAAGTTGTCGTTGTTACTGCTGTTGTTATTGTTGTAGCTGTCAAAGTTGTCGAATTGGGGCGTTGAACGCTCAAAAAGGATTACCGCTATAAATATCACATACGATTGTTCTCATCACGTAATGCCAATTGCACTTATGTACACACATACATACATCTGTATGCATTTATTTAGTTGTTTACGTGTTATTGATACATACAATTACATATATATGTATGTGTGTGTGTGTTGTGTTTAATAATAATATCGATTTGCAATGCCAGCGAAACCTTTAATTTTCATGCAACAGAATTAGTTCACAGAATGTTGTTAAAACCGAAATGGGTCGTTGCATAGAAGGTGAAATCGAATTATGATCGAATATGTGAAATAGTCATACAGTTACAGTAAAACCTGCAGTATTAGACACCTTTATAATTTGCAAAAAATTGCATACTGGGAAGTTTTTTATTTGCATGAGAACTTTCGATGTCGACAGCTATGGTTTGGCAGCTGAGAATATCAGACTGTGTTGGCATCTTTGTTCAGTAAGACTCGCCAAGACATCATAAAACGTTCAACGCCAGAAAAACGCTTCCAAATAGTGGAAATTTACTTAAAAAAAATATAATATAAGTCTTTTCTCGAAGTTCATTGGCGCTGCAGACATCATCGGCCCTTATTTCTGTTGAAATGAGGAAGGAGCTGCCTTACTGTGAATGACGCTATCGAGCCATGTTGACTGAATTTTTCTTTTCAATTCCAAAAAATTAATCAACTAAACATCGACGACATTTGGTTCCAACAAAACGAGGCATCTTGCCAATCGATTTATTGCAATATTCAAGCCACCATTGACGCCCTACAGATTTATTGGGAAAAGTAGTTAAAAATGTAACTGATCGAATGAACCATGTAACTCGAAGTCGCTGCGGTCATAGGCCGAGAATCATATTCAACAAATAAATCCCATCAAATTATCTACCGGCGGGTAGGTAGGTGAAATTGTTGAAGTACCACTCTGACACTCCTCAAGTAGCACTAAAGCGCCGTTTTGATAACATTATGAGACAGGTAGATATCTATTGCTAGTAGGGTTGCCAGATGATCTGGACTTGGCTGGATTGTCCAGATATTTCCCTTCATGTCCATATTCCAGATTTTTTAAATCATGTCCAGATGAAATCAATATACAGAAAAAACAAAAAATATGTATTTGGTTTTAAAATGCTAGAAACACATCTTTTTTTGTCAAAAAATTTAAATTTAACATTTTTGGAATTTGTTTTTGACATGAAAAATCATACAAATTTTGCACCTTTTTCTAAGGAAAAAAGTTAGAAAATATAAAGTAGACATTTTTGTTTCTGCTGTGTATGCACATTGAGGCAAAAAGCTTTATAAAAATTGCCAATGAATTAACAAGTGATATTTTCCGGCGTTAAATTCCATCAGCTAATTCAGATGTCTGAAAAGAAGGCTGGCTGCCTGGATAAATTTATTGTGAAGGGCAAAGAAAGTACAGACACAGTATCAACATCACAAGCTGAACTCATATCGGTATTTCACAACGTTATTCATGGTTTAAGTTATAATAGCATGGATTGTCACATTAAACTTTGCCAAATTATTTTTTTTTAGTAGAATAGCAGCGAATATTTTTTATTAAAAGGAGAACAAAACACTCGAAAGGAATTACGGGATTTTGTTACCAGCGGACAAGTGGTGGATGACATAATCCAAGAAAATGAAGAATGTTTTGAAGAAAGCATTTCAGAGGCTTAATTATTTTTTGTTCACAATGTAATCCAAGCGTTTCAGACAGGAGTATTAATGTTGGAAAGTGATGAATGCACTATAATTGACGTTGACCGTGTAATGCGAAAATTATTAGACAGTTTGAAAAGCAGAAACAAAGATAAATTTTATGGAAACTTAGCTAGATCTATTTTAAAAAACCTTCCAGAACAAGATTGCCATAAAGATTTTAAAGCCGGAGTTTAAAATTTTTTAAAGAGTGCTGTGAAATATTTGGAATCACACTATGATTATAATGACAATATCAACATGGATGATATCTATTCAGAATTTCGTTGCTTGCGTACAGTGTATGATCAATTACCAAAAACCCTATCAAATGACAAAATATGGTAAATTTTTTTCAAAATATCAAATGGCGAGATGAAAAATTTAAAAACAGTAGTGTCTTTTGTCTTTTCGATATCAATAAGTAATGCTTATTGCGAGAAGGTATTTAGCTTATTCAATAGCCTTTATACGAAGGAAAGAAATCGTATGTATTTCTTCTTCTTCTTAATTGGCGCGATAACCGCTTACGCGATTTTGGCCGAGATTAACAAAGCGCGCCAGTCGTTTCTTTCTCGTGCTAACCGGCGCCAATTGGACACACCAAGTGAAGCCAAGTCCTTCTCCACCTGATCTTTCCAACGCAGAGGAGGCCTTCCTCTTCCTCTGCTACCACCAGCTGGTACCGCATCGAATACTTTCAAAGCCGGAGCGTTTGTATCCATTCGGATGACATGACCCAGCCAACGTAGCCGCTGGATCTTTATTCGCTGCGCTATGTCTATGTCGTCGTAAAGCTCATACAGCTCATCGTTCCATCGTCTGCGATATTCGCCGTTGCCAACGTGCAAAGGTCCAAAAATCTTACGCAGAATCTTTCTCTCGAACACTCCAAGCGTCGCTTCATCGGATGTTGTCATCGTCCAAGCTTCTGCGCGTTAGGACGCGCATGATGAGAGTCTTGTAGAGTGTTAGTTTTGTTCGTCGAGAGAGGACTTTACTGCTCAATTGCCTACTTAGTCCAAAGTAGCACTTGTTGGCAAGAGAGATTCTACGTTGGATTTCAAGGCTGACATTATTATCGGTGTTAATGCTGGTTCCTAAATACACGAAGTCTTTTACAACCTCAAAATTATAACTGTCAACAGTGACGTGGGTGCCGATACGCGAGTGCGCCGACTGTTTGTTTGAAGACAGGAGGTACTTCGTTTTGTCCTCGTTCACCACCAAACCCATTCGCTTTGCCTCTTTATCCAGTTTGGAGAAGGCAGAACTAACAGCGCGGTTGTTAAGGCCAATGATGTCAATATCATCGGCATACGCCAACAATTGTACGCTCTTATAAAAAAATTGTGCCTGAGCGATTAAGTTCTGCGGCTCGTACGATGCTCTCCAACATCAGGTTAAAGAAGTCACACGTATCGTATGTATTTAGATCTCATAAAAGCAGAACTTGTATTAAGACTTAATTTTGATAACGATTGTAGCTCGTTTATTGATTTATTAAATACCCCAAGTGGTAAAAACATGGTGCAAGCTGTCAGTAACAATAACAAAGATATGCGGAATTATAGTAAGCTTGGTACTCTCTTCTACTCTTGGTATAATTAATATTTAATTCTTCAAATGTCTTATCCTTTAAGAAGGTCGAAAAAACTTTATCCGTTTCTTAGACGGGCTTATTTGAAATTATTTAAACTTCTGTTAATGTTTAATTTGTGAGAGAAGCTGAAAGCAGAAACACAAGGAACTTTTGAAAATCCTGTATATTTAAAATAAATATAAAAACCACTTATTTTAAAAACTTCGAGAACTGGAAAAATATTTTTTAAAATGGTTTACTAAAGCTTTGAAATGTTTGTATGTTTTTATTTATTTTTTATTTGTCGTACCTTACCGAATGTATGTATGTATCTCTGCAAATAGCAGTTATAAAATACATGTACATTATTTTTTGCTTTATATGTTACAGAAAAAAATTTTATCAAAAAAGAAACTAACTGTTGTACGCAATATATTTAAAGCAGAATAAATTTTAATTTTTGTGCAGATAAATCAAGCGATTTCAATTAACTTTGTCCAGATATATTGTTCATATGCCCAGGCTCAGGCCAATATATATCTGGCAACCCTAATTGCTAGCCTGAGCAGTTCACATAAAGCAGAAGGTTGATGGGATTAAGGTTGTCTCAGAAAGGAGCCCCCCGTGACCTTAATCGTCTGGCTGCCAAACCCAGGCATAGGTTAGCTTAGGTTAAGTTTGACAGCCGCATCGCACATAGAGAGAGCAATGCCACTTAGACCACGAAATTGGTATGATGAGAGCCGCAAGGGCCGGGCTACATTTCCCTTTCCATATTGAACCAACTTTGGACGAAGCCCAAAAGGTTGTTGACACCTAAAGTGTATAGATAATCCATATTTATTAGGAAGTAGGATCTGAAATATGGGTTCCTGCTTCTGGCTAGAGCCGGTCAAGTGCGGTCATTCCTGCAGCTACGACGGAAATCATGCATGTAAGCGCCTAATCTCCTTGCATGATTTCCTATGAGACAATGTCCTGTGAGGGTCACTACTAAGGTCGAAATTTGAAGTCTACTCATTTTTATAATATTCTTGGACAGACGTAGATTTAGCCTTGGCCATGTTTGCCTAGCAATTTCTCTGGTATTGACACTAATCCATCTATGATTTACAGAACTGATTAGTGCGTCCATAACAAGAAGCTTACAAGTTGCGAGAGGTACCCCCATAAAATTATTTATGTTTGGCATTCAGGTACCTTCTCTTGCAAGTTGGTCAGCCCTGCAGTTCCCTGGTATATCTGGTTCCTATTTGGCCGTCTCATTAAGATATTGGCGACAAGGTAAGACACTCCTTGATGTTATTTGGATTGCGTCCAAGGCCCCTAGGGCAGCTTGGCTGTCTGTTAGAATGCAGATATTTGTTGTTGATATTCTGTTTATCTCTAACCATCTTAAGGCTTCATGAATAGCTTTTATTTCCGCTTGAAAAACACTACAGTGATCCGGTAGTTTAAAGGATTCACTGATAGAAAGCCCTTTGCAATATAACCCTGATCCTACAACGGTGTCCGTTTAGACCCGTCCTTTCGAAGCAGCGAATCGGAGGATAAAAATCACAATTACTGGGTATATCCGTATATGAGTCCAGGATGGCTGAAGGGTTTAAGCGCCAGTTATATATATATACAAGTATATTGAGTGTTTTGACAAGCTCCTCCTCCTTTTTGTGTTGTGCGTCGTTTTTCCCATAAACGGAGAAACCTCTGGTGGTATATGGTTTTTTTCCATGAAATTCGGCCTTCCCTATTAACAGAAGGAAATGAAAATTTTTAGGGATATCAAATAATTTTGCGGCACTACATGCATCGGACAAAATTTTGTTTAATCAATCTGAAGAGAAAAATTCAAAATTTTCAGCGTATAAACATCCAGGAACTCCATTGAATGCCTTACTACAAAGCCGATCATAGATCTAGACTTGACAATCATAAAGTGTATATGTTTAGAAAAAGACATTTTCGATGTAACCACGATATGACCCACAAGTCTTTCTTTTTATAAATTTTTCTGATGGAGGTAGTGCCCAACTTGTATTCGAAATCAATCACAACTTTGCGTCTAGTGAAGGACAAGTGCCGGCCCTAGATGGCTACCTTGAGGCACTCCTGTGGTAACTTTGATGATATCAAATTTTACATTGCTTATGCGAACGATTGAGTTCTATCTATGAGATAAGATGCAAGCTACTCAGGTAAGTTAGGGTAACTAGGGCTGACTCTCTCGAAAAGTCTGTTTCAAATTGTTTTAAGACAAAATTTGCAAATGAACCCAAACTTGTAACAGTAGATCTACCCTTAACAAAGCCATGCTGATAAGGGGATATGAGAGTTTAGTGGTACTAGAGAGTTTCCAGATCGGGCGATAATTCTGGACATCCGACTTGCTTCTAGACTTATATATCGTTGTGATAAAATATTTTTTCCAATTATGTAAATATTCAGCAGAAGCCAGTGATTTATTAAAGGTAATTGCTGACGGTAATTGTTGGGCTAACGATGTAGCACAGGAGGAGGGAGCCATAATCCATATTAATGTTATGAACGAAATAAATTCACAACTGTTACAAAATTGTTCGAAAATTGTGTTCACTATATGCAGTAATTGAAGCGGGGTTATTATACAAGAAATAATCACGCCTTCCGAACAAAAGAAAAGTTACTGCTTTGCTTAATATTTTTTGCATTTTTGCAACAATTTAAAGATAGAAGCGGTTATTGAGAATTCGTTGTTTTCACTAGGCAATCACTAGCTCCTGCTTCTTGAATACAAACGTGCGCTATTCATTTCTGTTTTATCTGATAAATGGCGCCAATAAAAACACCTTACGAAACCAAACCTTTCTTCACTTGACCTTTGAGAGCAGGTCTTCCTCTTCCTTTTCCACCACCTGCGTACTGATCATTCGTTCAGCATGACCTATCACTGTAAAGCTCAATGAATGCCTGAAACTTCAAATAAGGAGCTTTTATTTTCTCTCAAAAACATTTTTATTTTCACGATAGTTTCCTTTAGCCAAACATAATTGAACCTGCGTGTCTCCAATTTTTTCATGCCCTCCAAATAATATGATTTCTCCAGCACCTCAAAATAGGCGTTTGTCTCATTCGACCCAACGTTTTGGCCCTCTGACTATTTCTGCATATTCGGAAACAGGAAATAAATAGTTCAGGAACAGAAAATGATTCATGCAATTTCACCATTGCGGCTGTAGACTAGGGCGCCTATACGCTTTGCTACTAACTAGAAGTGATTCTGGTACTAGAAATTTTATGAACGCATTTTCATTTTTAAGATAATTGATGGGAATCACTTGACAGAAATCTTGACGTTCATGAGAAGCCTTGATTGTTTATTGATTCCTGGTGTGTTGTGCTGAATCCAGGTTTAAGAGGGGGCTACAAAACGATGCCAAACCTCGTTCTGATTGCGATTATATGCCGCCAAACACTCTATTAAAGTTTTCAAACGATTACTCTCATTGCCAATTGTGTTTAATGCGCATACAAAAAATGAGTAATTGGCGCGTACACTTCTGTTAGGTGCTTGGCCAAGCTCCTCCTCCTATTTGTGGCGAACGATTTGGCCTTTCACAAAAGGCCGTAGGTAGTTTTAAGCTGACTCCGAACGGGAAATGTATTTATGAGCAGCTTTCTCATAGCAAAAATACACTCGGAGGTTTGCCATTGGCTGGCGAGGTGCGACCACTATTAGAAAAAAACTTTTTCTTAATTTTGCTGTTTCATGCACGGAGATTCGACCCTATACGCACTACAGGGTCCGGCGCTCGAAGTGCAACTAA
This sequence comes from Anastrepha fraterculus, assembly GCA_037575425.1. Lineage (NCBI taxonomy): Eukaryota > Metazoa > Arthropoda > Insecta > Diptera > Tephritidae > Anastrepha > Anastrepha fraterculus. The sequence continues at coordinate 1,862,621 of JAYXIM010043968.1, forward strand.
CTTCAGACCGCTCGCGCAGCTGATGCCGGTGCATTAGTTAGTTGAGTAAATGACAGTCTAGAATATTGCTTACAAGCGCGCGGAAGCATTTTGCCGAGAGTAAACGCGAAAAAAGAAAATTAGTAATGGATTCCTAACGTAATAGTGCGCTAAAATCACAACCAGGGATTGTTAGTGAGCTCGAGCACCTTAAAATAAATAAAGTTTTTGTTTATCGCACCATTAGTCGTTATGATGGTACTGGTAGCAACGCCACGTGAAATGGTTCAAAAAGTGAAGAAGCGACATAGTGAAATCCCCGACGAAAGAACTGAAAATATCTGACTGTAGCATTCGCCGCATACTGAAAAATGTCAAGCCTTACAAGATCTAAAAGGCGCATGATCTCACACCAAAGCAGCAACAATCCAGACTTGAAAGAGCGAAGAAGTTGCTTCGCTTGACCGAACATTATGTTTTCTAATGACAAAGTTTTTCAAATTGAGCAATTCGTAAACTCACAAAACGATGGGGTTTATTTGACCGACCGTTCACACGAGAATTTGAGTCATCGATTGGCCACCAGGAGGCAGCACCTTCCACAGGTAATGGTTTGGGCCGCTGTAACCGCTGATGCGCGCTCTCCAATTGTTTTCATCGAGCCTGACGTCAAGATAAATGCGAAATATTGCCGGGAAAGCATTCTGGAGGTTGCTTTGAAGCCGTGGGCAGACAAACATTTCGGTGGCAGACCATGGACATTTCAACGGGCACCGTCTCACAAAGCTCCAGTGAACCAAAAATGGCTAAAAACAACGTTCCGAACTTCATAACGTCCGCATAATAGCTCTCAAATTCACCAGACGCGAATCCGATGGATTATTCTCATTGGGCCATTTCGGAGAGGAAAGTCCGAACTAAAAGATTCACCAATCTCGAGGCGCTGAAAAAAGGGATTGTCCGCGAGAAGTCCAAAATACCTGTAAGTCACATTCGGGCAGCTTGCGATTCGCTTCTAGGCCGTCTCAAGGCCATATTCAAGGCAAAAGGTAGTCATAGCGAGCAAAAGTAAATTGATTCATAATTTTGTATTATTTTCACACATCTTTTACATTAAATTGAATAAAAGTAATTTCCCAAACTAAATTTCTGGCCTTTAATTGGTTACACTTCGAGTGCTGGTCCCCGGAATACACTTTAGGAAAAAATAAATTTTTTCCCTTTTAAGGTACTTGACCACCTTGGAAAGCTAAAAAGTACAACATATTCAATAATTTTTTTTTTCATGTTCTGTATAATATATTAAAATAAATTTTTTTTTTAATTTTTATTTAGAGCTTATATAATACAAAAAAAAAATTGATTTATTAAAATTTCTTTTTTTAACATATACCCAGGAGGCGCCAAAGTCGAGGCCTGAAGAAAATCATGTCTTGCGGCGGACAGTTAATCTTAGAAATGGTAATTCTAAAACAAAAGAGAGAAACAAAATTTTCAAAAGGAAGGTTCCTTGCGTGAGAATTTACCACAAACTGACAAAAAAAAAAATAATAAAAAAATGGCGGATGTTTGAAAAAAAGTTAAGAAAACACCCCTGTTTTTCACAATGTTATGCTTAAAAAGCAATACTTTATTAACTTTTTTTTTGCAAAATGTGGTAAATTGGCATACAAAACATCTTAACAAATAAAACAAGACCAAAATCATTAAAATCGGCTAAGCAGTTTCGGAGATAAAGTGTCCGCCATTCGAAAAAAAGTAATTTCTGGAAAAACGCGTTTAAAGTTAAAACTTGCTATTTTCTTTCAGCTGAGTCAGCAAGTAATGAGTGCAGGATGCGCCTGCACATTTTCACTGATTTCACTTTGTTAGAATTCGAATTTAAAAAAACAGTTTCAGGTGATGATGATTAAAAGTATAAGGATTGAAAAAATGTAAAAAAAAAAAATTTAATTTTTTGAAACTTATAAGGTGGTCAAGTACCTTAACGAAAATGCTTATATCCGTCTATCTTCGCCGAGTCCGCCATCTCTAACGCGACCAGAGATCCATAAATCTTGCTCTCGAATATCTCAAGGGGTGAGTCATCGAACATAGTTATCGTCCACTCTTCGGTGCCACAGAATATCGCCTTTTTTAATTTTTGTTCGCCGAGGGAGTGGCCACCGGGTGGCTGTTTTTAGTCCAACAAGAATTCACTAACACCAACTTAAATTAATAAAATCGAGCAATAATTTTCCGCCATTTCGACACCTTACCTGCCTTTTAAAATCCACAAGTACACAATTTACCGCATAATGACTCAATTTTGTATAATTTGTACAAATTTTTATTCAATTAACAACAACTCTTTCTACCAACCTCTTCCTCTCATGCAATTATGATCCTGCAAAGGACTACATTCAAGTATTCGTGATAATAATGTGGTAAAACAATAATTTTAATGAGCGTTACAAAAGATAATAACAGTAAACAATTGTTAGTGTGTGAGAGTTCGCGGAGATACAAATTCACAAAGCGACAGCAACAAAATCGTAACGATTAGAGACACGCCAACAAATACTTAAGTCAGGACGACAAACACGCAATGCAATGCATTGCCTGTGAAGTGAATTTCAGAAAAAAAAAACCGAAGAAAGAAGCGAAGCAGAGAAGAACTGCAGTTCTGCATAGCACAAAGGCTCACAAGTGCTCGCTATAACTTCTGAGCTATAGGGTTAGGGTGAAAAGTAGCTGGCGACGGCACTGCAGTTGGTCGAACTTAGTGAACGCTCCACTGATTTGCCGCTGCACGCAGCGTAATACGGACGCAATTGAACACGAATAAGAGCTTTTCGAAGACGTTGAGTGACATGACATGATTTGCGTTGAACTCTGCTGTGCCGCGCTGCGTCTGGAGACACGCGAATGCGAATGCGGCGTAGAGCTGAGCATACTTTTGGCGGGCAGTGAGAATTTTGCGTGCGGTCACTTTTTCTTTCTGACTGCAGTTGGTGGCTACTGTTGACATAGTTGGTGGCCGATTCTTCGGGTTGTAAAGGTATTGCATGCTTGAGCGCTAACACGCAATACTCATCACGATTGTCACTGAAGCACCTTTTTCTGATTTTATGTGCAGCAAAGGCGGCCAACGGTTAACAGTGCAGCGTCACGTAACAACAGAAGCGCTCACGTGATTGCGGCGCTAATACCGGCGGCTTTAACAAGCAAATGTGTTAATATTTAATAGCCAGTGGTAATATGTGGCAGTTACAGCCAACAATAGCAATAAAAACAACAACTTTCCCAGCAAGTAACTACCGAAATGCAGGCGCGACGTGCTCGAAATCGAAAGCGCATTCTGTCAATGTACGCCGCTTTCACAGCTATTGCCTGCGCACTAGGCTGTGAGCTCGATTTCATGCACGGGGAATAACCGCAAACGATCGTGGACCTAAGCGCAAAATCTCATTTGCTGACCACTACTGTCACTGTCAGTGCCACGACTGCAACCACTGCTGCTGTCTCTGCAAAAGTTACATTCCAAAACCCCCACTGCTTCTGTCAGCTGTCAAATCTATTGTAGTTGTGTCCGCAGTTCTAGGTGCATAGTTTAGTGGTGATTGGCGCATGCACAAACAAACACACATACATATGTAATGGGAAACGTCCAGTTAGTCATTTGGTCTGCTGCACGCGGCATTAACGCTTGTCACTTTGACACCTCAGCACAAGTTTCTGACAGCGTAATGCGGAAGGTTTTTTTTCTGTAGCGCGTTGTCATTTTTTATATGCGATTAAATGTTGGCGATGAGCAACATACGAGTATTTACGCAAACACACGGAGAGGCGTACAATGCGCATTTTTGGTAGGGGAGCTAAATTGAAGAGTTGAAGAACTGAAAAGGCGGCGTGATGACGGTTTTAACCAATTGGACATGCAGCACGATGTAAGCTTTTGTGGTTGTTCAACGCTTTGTCAAAAAATTGGAAGGTCCTTTCCTGGAATTTATTTCAGTTTATTTGAGGCTAATTCCCTAGATCCGAATATTTGTGGTCAGTTAAAGTGAATTCAGGTTTCTCAATATTTTTTTCTTTCTTTCTAGAAAATAGCTGTGGAAACGCAGTCGAAATGCGAACACTCAACCTCGTACAAAACTGGCAAAATTATGCTAAGGACTTGGAATACGAAAACTTCGAACCTTATTTTCTCACTCTCCAGAAAAGTCTACAGCCAAAATGCTTCGGTGATGTTGGATAATAAATTAGCAAGTACACCTGCGGGGTAGCTAACTTTTTTGCAGACTTTTTTATGCCTCATTATGTTTCAGTAGTTGATGAGGTGGCCCTGACTGTTCATCCGAGATATATTTGGTTTTTTGTCGGGACAACTAGCAAGTGCAGCACTCAGACATTAATTGAGTCCATTGTACTACACTTGGATTCCCTTTTAATTTTCTTTAAATCTACCCGATCTCCGAAGAAATTTGAGTAGACCTTGTGATGCCAAGGAGCCAAAATGGTCGCTTCTTAACACATCAGTGCCAAAGACCTCAAACCTGATTCGAGCGCAGGCGGGGCAGACGCACAGGAAATGGTCCGCCGTCTCATCCTCCTCTTCACAAGCTGGGCAGAGTACACTGTCTGAAATGCCCACCCTTTCCATGTGCTTCGCCCACAGAGAGTGGCCCGTCATCAGTCTAACCAACTGTCTGCACTCTCTTCTGCTTAATTGCAGGAGGGTTTGTGACAGTCGATCGGGCATGACAGGTAACATCAGTTTAGTCCATCTTTAACCTCTCTCAGCCTACCAAGCTCGCTTATGGGTTGTATATATAGGGTCCGCCATATAACTTTACGGAATTAAAAATGCTATAAAAAAGAAACTACTCAATATTTTTCCAAACTGTTTTTTTATTTTGAAGTACAATCCTTCCGGTTAATGATGAAACACAACTTCATTCATATGGCTGCCTCGGCTAGCCATGCACCATCCCATACGATCGGTCCAATTTTTCAACACATTTTCGATTGTATGCGGCTGTATTTTAGCTATGACATCGCGTATGTTGGTCTTCAGTGCATCAATTGTTGCTGGTTTGTTGGCATAATACTAGTCTTTGACGGCGGCCAAACGATATCAGAATTTCGGCTGCTAATGCGATCTTCGAAGACAGTGCGCAAAAGATTGATCGTAGCATTCGCTGTGTGGCAAGTAGCGCCTTCTTGTTGCAACAAAATGCCACCAATATCCTCCTCTTCAATTTCTCGGAACAAAAATTCGTTCAACATGGCCCGGTAACGCTCTCCATTGACGGTTACGGCCACTCCTCGCTCATTTTCGAAGAAAAATGGACCAATGATGCCTCTCGACCAAAATCCGCACCAAACAGTGACTCGTTGTGAATGCATCGGCTTTTCTTCGAGTGCGTGCGGGTTTTCTGAGCCCCAAATGCGGCAATTTTGCTTGTTAACATACCCGCCGAGATGGAAATGAGCTTCATCCGAAAATATGATTTTCGTACACACTCTGCAACATTACCATGATTTTCAAAGTAATGTCGCAATATTTCCCAGCGTTCTTTGAGCGTATACACAACCATTTTCGTTCAGCGGAAGAATAAAATTAATTTTCTGTCAAATCAGATGACAGCTAAGTGTTACCATTCTTCTAATAATACCTAGTTCAGATCCGTAACGATAGATGGCGGGCCCTGTAGTAACCCATTTGCTAATTGTGGCTTTGATGGCCGCAGAATGGAGTGGCAAAACGCATTAGATAAGGAGTCATAAGGTCTCGTTTCCCACGATACCCACGTGCCTCGGGACCCATGTTAGCATCAGGCTGTTATGTCTACCGACATAGTTCAGCCTAGATTTACAGGACTCTACTACCCCTGATGTGGTTGGGGGGGCTGTGTAAGGCCATGAGCGCAGCTTGGCTGTCGCTGCAGACTTACATAGATCTGCCTCTCCATCGGTTTTCCACAACAAAGTTCATCGCTTCTTGAACCGCATACACCTCCGCTTGAAACACAGATTCATGCATTCCAAGAGCAAAGTGAGCCAAGCTCGGTCCTGTAGCCATCCGTGAAAATACGAAAAGAATGTTTGCCGGGCTCATTTTCAGAGTTCGACCACGACTGAGCCTCTGGCAGCACTACACTGTATCTCTTTTCAAGTACGACTTTTAATGGTATGGAGTCGTTGTATCGAAGTCCATGCCTTCTCTGTTTTGCAATGCCAGACAGTGGCCGTACCAGTTCTCATTGTGTTTCAGCCTGCAGATGGCCTTCAAGACGTCTCCTTGGATCAAGTGGTGACAAACTAATCAGAGCATCTAATGCCGGGCCTGAAGTAGTCGGAAAAGCTCCGGTGCAACAGATGGTCACAGCGCGTTGTAGTCTCGATAAGGTCCTGCTGACTCCCACGAGAGAGAGTCTACTCATCCAGACCATAGATGCATAGGTGATAATAGGTCTTATCATAGCCGTATAGATCCATAGGACCTTGCTAGGAGAAAGACCCCACGTTTTCCCAAAGACACCTTTGCACTGCCAGAAGGCTGATGTCTTTGTTTCAACGTGGGACTTCCAAAGAAGTTTACTATAAAGGATTACTGCAAGATATTTGATTGCTTTGGATAGCTGGATTGAGACTCCTTTTAGCTTAGGCAGAACGAGTCCATCAAGTTTCCTCGTTCTGGTAAAGAGGACAATACCAGTTTTGGTGGGGTTTGCCGATAACTCATTCGCACAGCATTAGCAACTCCTCTAGAGATTATTTTTAATAAATCTTTATCTACGGGCACTTCCTTAAATGATTGGAAGTTTACAATCATGATACCTTTTTTTAAAAGTGGAAGAAAAAATATGTGCGTAATTATAGGCCGATTTCCAAGCTATCAATCCCCTCTAAACTGTTTGAATGGATTATAAAGGACAAAATTTATTTTTCGGTTAAGTCTTTAACTAACCCAAACCAACATGGTTTTGTAGCTGGCCGTTCTACAGCTACTAATCTTGTTTTTTTTTTCAGCGAAATCTGTATGTCATCGTTTTCCTAAGGAGTCCAAGTTGGATGCGTTTACACTGACTTTTCTAAGGCATTTGACAAAGTGTCGCACGAGATTCTAGGAAACAAGTTAGCTTTCATGGGTTTTTACTCCACTTTTCTGCAATGGCTTATACCCCCTCTGGTCTAGTAATTTGAAAAAATCGATTTATTTTGTGTGGATATTTTCAAAGATTAGACCTTCAAAACTATGCCCTTCAACGGATTTTTTAAAATTCGAATTATTTTCGGACATACAGCGGATTTTGCGGCGTGGCGTCTAAGCCGGCCGAGTGTAGCGAATCGCACAATGAACGGCAGATGTTACCGTACGACTTGAGGAATCGCTATTTTTAGAAAATCTTTTGTATCCCACACCCTTTATTTATTCTATACATATAGTTATATATACTTTATACTTCTAAATACTATAAACATTCAAGTATACGAGAAGTTTTCAAAAAATAAGGTGAATTTTAATTTTTCAAAAAAAAATATTTATTTATTCATTAATTTCTATTTTATCTCCTTCCCCCTCAGATAAATATAATACATTTGTGTCAGCGACATTTCCAATCCTCGATGCAGCTCTGATATGCACTTTTTGGTATGCCCTTGAGCCCTCTCAGCGATTCGATTTTTAGCTCCTTAATCTTCGGAAAACGCCGTCCTTTCATGGGTCTCTTCAATCTTGGGAGCAGAAAAAAATCACAAGCGATCAAATCTGGTGCGTACGGTGGCTGAGGAATGATAACGGTGTTGTTTTTGGCCAAATAATCTCTCACAAGCACATATGAGTGAGCAGGTGCATTATCATGATGCAAAATCCATGAATTTTTTCCCACATTTCCGGATGATTTTGTTATTGCTTTCACATGCAAATTTTTCGCGAAACGAGCAGAATCCAAACGTAACGAGTAGAGAAGTGGCGAATCGAACAGCATAATATAATTGCCATACGAAACTCATTTTCCAAGAATAAAATCAAGTTTTACCGACATCGGGCAAATTCATGAAATTCATGTAAATTGGCACTTCATAAATATTTATGGGAGTGCATAAGTATGAAATAGTAGGTTAGATGGCAAGAGTACCCCAGGTACTAGTATGAAATAGTAGTGATACCAAATTTCTAAAATGAAAATTAAATCTTACTCAGATTTTATTCCCACTCATGTCTTTCATTTCAAACTATTAGTCAGGCTGTCAGCCGAAGAAAGCAGTCATTAAAGCTGACATCTTGCCATCCATATGCCTTTAATTAATCCATATACAACTTTTGCTAAATCGACAAATTTTGAAAAATTTCATATTTAATAACGCAAATAAAATCCACGAAATGATAAACAAAATTATAAACGGAAATTAAGTCTGTCGAAGACTAAATAAATGGTACAGCTACCAATTTACATACATATTTGCAAATACACTGAGGGGCAGTAAAAAAGGTGTGCCGCATTTTGTGTAGTTTCAGCGATTTCACTTTTGGACATTTAGTGCATATTTTTATATTATTTTTTATTTATATAAAATTAGCTTACAAAATAAATCGTATAAGCTATTTGTGTTAGGAGCTATAGCAGCTAGGCCTTAAGCTCGATAGTTTCATACACATTTCCGATCTTATATAGAGAGTAGCTTTATTTCTGATCCTATGATAGAGATTGGTTCTTTTAAGGAATTTTGTTATTAAGGATATTGATTCCGCAGAAGGAATGAGAGAGGAGTAAAATTGGGTTTGTGTTAGTAAATATTAGTTCTCTACTGGTGGTTCGCAGTGAGTAGTCTAGGAGAGTCTAGTCTGTTATATGGGTCTTTGTGTAGTTAATATTTTTATATCAGTCATTGATAAGTTCCATTCGAGGTGTTGTTTGCTGTTTAATATGGTTTTTAATATTAAATAAGTTGAAGTTGTCTAGTTACTGAGCTTTGAAGTTGTTTCCAACAATATTATTGTGTCCAAACAGCCATACTAAAATAATTTTTTGGTATCATTGTGTGATAATACAAGGTGGCGCAAAAGTAACCTTGCGATGTTTTTTGGCTGTAATTAAAAAAAAATGAAAAACCTTGATTCTTCTTGTGGATTATTTTTATTTGGTCTTTTAATTTTTTTTACATCAAGTCGAGAATATGATGTCATGTAAATGGCCGCCGCCACAGTTGATTGCCATTTGAGCCCTTTGTACGGCATTTTCCATCACTTTGGCCAAAACTTCCGGCGATAGGTCCTCACATTCTTGACGGATATTGTCTTTAAGCCCCACAAAAAGAAGTCTGGAGTGGTCAAATCAGGCGATCTTGCTGGCCAGTGCAAATCGCCAAAACGGGAGATTACGCGCCCGTTGCACCGTCCTGTTGGAACCACATGTTTTCCAATCCCAATTTATCAAGTTGCGGCAAAAAGAACTCGTTGATTACTGCTCTGTAGCGCTCACCATTCACAGTAACCGTTTGGCCCGCGACGTCTTCGAAGAAAAAAAGTCCGATGACAGTGACTTTGAGCGGGTGTAATGGCTCTTCGTGGGTTACACGCGGATTTTCAGTGCCCCAGAAGCGTAAATTTTGCTTACCCGCTAAGATGGAAATGGGCCTCATCACTTATGATTATTTTTGATGAAAAATCATCTTCCTCTTGGTGGTGATTAAGGATGGCTTGAGCGTAGGTTAGACGCGATTGGCGGTCAGCAGCTAACAGCTGATGCACCGTCTTGACTTTGTACGGAAACATCTTCGAATCTTGTACCAAAATTCGGGCTGTAAAGACCGTCGTCTGATACCCATTTGCGTGGCACGTCGTCTGGTCGATGTCGACGGCGCTTCCATGACATCCTCGGCTACAGCAGCAATATTCTCTGCAGAACGGCTACTCCGGGGTCTGCCACGCCTGGCAGCATCTCGTGTTGTGCCAGTCTCTTCGAGGCGAGCGGCTAAACGTCGCAGTGTGTCACCAGTAGGCGTTGGACGGCGAGGAAATCTGCGACGAAATTCACGTTGTGCCAAAGTCACCGACCAATTATTGGTCAAATAAATAGTCAGCAATATTCCGCGTTCTGGAACAGTGTAGCGTAACATTGTTTATTAACGTGTATTTCGCATGTGTTTACGACACAAATGTCAAAACAGAACTGACATTAGGGGCCAATCGAAAAATTTATAGCATTTTCTGATAGGAGGATTACTTTTGCGCCACCTGTTATTTCTGTTATTTTTTTTCTATTTTTGTTATTTTTTTTTTTTTTTGTCGGGATAGACTAGCAAATACAGATTCCTTTTTTAATTTTCTTGAAATCTACTCGACCTCCAAAGAGATCTGAGTAGATCTTGTGGTGCCAAGGAGCCAAGGTGGTAGTTTCTTAAGCATCAGTGCCAAAGCTCTCAAACCTGATTCGACCGAAGGTCAGCCAGATGCACAGAAAGTGGTCCGCCGTCCTTGTGCTTCGCCCACAGAAAGTGGCCCGTCATCAGTCCGCCCAGCTGCCCACAGTCCCTTCTGCTTAGAGACAGGAGAAACTGCGACAGTCTAACAGGTAACATCTGCTGCCGCTTTGAAATCCACAAAATAGGCGTATTCTTTTTTGTTTTCATTGGCAAAATGCTTCCGCGCGCACAACAGTCTGGACTGTCATTTCGCCAACTAACAGACAGCTGATGCCCGTGCAGCAGCTGCGCGAGCGATCTGAAGTTGGTTACACTTCGAGGGCCGGACCCTTGTTAGTTGTTGCAATCATAGATTTAAATAAATAATATCGTCAACAATTTTTCTCCACTTTATTCTATCCATGGCTTCCCTCCAGTCTTTCTCCAGTTGTGTACGTTCATTTCCTTAAGAGGGGAAGTCCATGTAGAAGCCTCAAAACCGCTAATTTTTTTTTAAATATTTGTAAAGGTGATAAAATAATTATATTATTTTGAAGCTTTAAAACAACTTTAACAACGAAAGGTTAAATCGAGAGTACAAAAAAAATTTGTATTCATTTTTTTCCAAAATGGCGGCAGAGGATCATTTCTTGACGGCTGTATACGAGGTCCCAAACTGCTCTATTTATTACTCTTAATCTATCGATCCGAAACAAAAAAATGAAATTGGTTTTTTTTTATAACATATTAACGGAAAGGATGAACCTATAAAATTAAAAAACAAGCATAAAATTAATTATAAAATAAGCCTTTGAAAAAAAAGTCAGAATTTAGGGCTATTTTATTGACATTTTTAACCCACAAAAAATAATTTATCAACGCGAAATATCTCAAATTTTAGGTAATGTACAGAAAGGCCTCACCAAACTTCAAACAAATCGGTCGATAACTTTTTGAGTTGCAACACGAGCAGTTTTTAAAAATACCGTTTCAAGATAAATGAGTTTAAAGTTTGAGGTACAGGAGCGCGCGGACCGCTCTCTACATAGCTAATGGACTATAGAAGCTATAATATTAATTTCCGCATGAAAATTTCACAGTATATTTTTAAAATACTATGCATTCGAAATATCGAAATATAAAAACAAAAAATCGATTTTTTGAAAATTTTGCATAGACTTCCCCCTTAAGATCTAATTCGACTTCATCTAAACATCTCTTTCATGGGCGCCGTCTTTTTCTTGGGTGTTAAAATAAAATCTTTGCTAGGCATTTCTTCGCACTTTCGATATGCGCAGTACGTGTCTAAGCCATATAATCCGCTGGGCTTTGATAAAACGCATTACAGTTTGTCTTTGAAGAATTTCTTCGATCTCATTGTTTTAACCGCCATATGAAGCGCCTTTCGAAGCGCAGCAACTGATGAATATCATTTGTTCGCAGCGTCCATATTTCTGCGCCATATGTAAGGTCGGGTTGCGTCAGTGTTGTGTACCTTCTTATTTTCTGTGCTCTGGAGAAATCTTTTGAAAATGAACAAAAGTAAAACAGGCAAAACTGTTCAAAATGTCGCACCTATTTTAATGTCCATGAGTGTAAGTATAGACGTATTTATAGTACGTTTTACATTCTACTGAAACTAATGAACTACGGTATAATAAAGATTGTATAATATTTTGGCAAATATTTTTGTGTCCATCCAAAATATGGTGAATCTGCTTAGGAAACTGGCTCCCATTAATAGGCAAAAAAATTAATGCAATTTATGAGCAAAAGTAATCGAAAATAAAGGCAATAAATATGAAGTATTGGCAAGAATAAATAAATAAAAGAGAGAAAGCTTTATAGTTAGTCGACTCTTCTGCTGGAGTTGAAACAGTCGGGTTGATCTTTAGCGTAGTTCGACTGCCAAAAGAAAACGCAAATGAAACTAATCAATATGAATGATGGAGCTGCAAGTGCGGAGTGGAAGCTCACTTCATATTTATGAAGCAAACCTGATATGTCTACATTGCATGGAACTTCCTATGCGTTCAAAGAAAAAGCACGATAAATATTGGCTTATTACAGCAAAAGTTTGATACTAATACACTCACACTCAGTTACAAGGAGCACAATGCCGTTGCTTTGTTTATCGCTACGACAGCAGCAGCAGCAGTGAGTTGTGGTGGCCCGCCCAATCGCCAGTCGCCCCACTTGTGTGCGCATTTCCACCACAATGCGGGAGATACTTTCGATGCGTAACATTAAAGTGAAACGTAATGTAATTTATTAAATTATTTACGCTTGCATACGTTAGCTGTCGTTATAATATATAGTATGTATGTATGTATGTATGTATGTATGTACACCACAATGAGTAGAAATCATACATCAACATAGCGACTTATAGTTGGACTTATACATTAGCAGAGTATAAGTTTCCAGGAAATTATTTGTACTACTATTCTTCGATGGACATTTTTGCCTTAGAGTAATTGTAAGTAAGTATTTTGTTTAATAACAAAAATAACATATATCATCATTTCCTGTATCTCCCAGTGGAGCATTCGATATGACTCCTCCATCGTGTGATGTCAGCATCTGCTAGCTCGCGCAACATCGACCTTTTCTAAGTAATCTTTGGCTGACCGCCACCTCTGCTCCCTCGCGGGTTCCAGTCCAATAGCATTCTCGTGATGCTGTTTGGAGGTTTTCTAAGTGTGAAATCTAAACATCGGCACACATATTCTACAGATGATGCGAAGGCATTTGTTGACGAAAGGTTGCAGCCTCTGTGTGATGGTGTTAGAGACCAGCCATGTTTGACTGCCGTACAACAATACTGATTACGCACATGAGCTGAATATTCGCAATTTAGAGCGCCTGGATATTTGTGAACTCGCCCATACTGTATGCATTCCCCCGCACGCTGCCCTTGCTTTGGTGTGGCATTACTGACGAATCTTATAAAATATACACATTTTAGCAGCGCTCTCACGAGAAAAAGGGTTTCGCATCTACTCATCCATGATAGTAATCCCCTTAGAGCCGAATAGGTAGGTAGGTAAGATGGCAAGAGTACCCCAGGTACACTACAAGTAGCACTTACGTGCCGGTTTGATACCATAATGTGGACCACTACCTGTGAAAGGATTTAGGGAGGAGAGAAAACCGTCTACAACCATCCAGTGCTGTTGATGTAGTGGATGAGAGAAAAGGGAACTAGGCTGGAGAATTTCTTCAAGTCATCCCCAAAGAGCACGCTAAGGAATCTCAAGCGCCTAGCCCCCGGAGCCGGACATTTGCAGAGAAAGAGTTCGACAGTCTTCCACGGCGACGACAGTGCCTTGATTGCAGCTTGGCTATCGAAAAAAATATTAATGTCTCCCTCCCAACAGCAGTCCCGAAGCATTTTGCATGCCTGCAGGATCGCGAAGACCTCTGCTTGAAAAACGCTGCGTGTTTCCGGCAGTTTAAAGGAGACCGAAATGCTGGCTGATTTAGAGTAAACCCTCGCTCCCACTCCAGACTCCATTTTTTATCCGTCAGTGAAAACAAAGGCATCTATATCCGTACCGACTCTCCCCTCTTTCCAATCTTGCCCGCTCGGAGGGATAGCCCTAGCACAACCCTCAAAACACAGTTTGCGGATGGAGAGGTCGGTGCAAATAACAGAGAAGGAAGGGGAGATCTGCTTCAAGATGCTACTATGTCCTGCAGGAAGTTGTCGCCAAAGGCCAAACTCCTTCAGTCTAATAGCACTCTGAGCAGCAATGGATTTAACCTGCAGATCCACAGGAATTCAGTGGAGAATAACGTTGAGCGCAGCAGTGGGACATGTTCTACAGGCACCAGTGATGCCCACACATGCAGTTCTCTGTACTCTCTCTAATTTAGTGGTGTTGTAGCCCTTCTGAAGAGCTACCCACCAAACTAGGCAACCGTATGTCAAAATTGGCAGAACCACTAAGTTGTACATCCAAAGTACGACACGTGGCTTGAGACCCCATTTTTTGCCGAACATAGATTTACAGGAGTAGAAGGCTATATTGGCCTTCTTAACTCGATTTTCTATGTGCAGCTTCCAGTGGAGCTTGGGGTCAAGTATTACACCAAGATACTTGACTTCCGAGGAAAGAGTAAGACATTGGTTGTTAAGTCTAGGAAGCTTAAAAGTAGCCAGTTCACCTTCCAAAATTTCAGCCATTACTGATGGGAAGAGACCTGAGACCATTAGGACCAAGTCATCGGCATACGCTACCACCTTTACCCCACCCCTGTTTAAGCGAGTTAAAGCTTTATCCACAGCTACTAGCCAAAGGAGAGGCGAGAGGACGCCGTCCTGCGGTGTGCCCCTATGTACGAATCTAGTGATTCTAGCCCCTCCTGCCACAGCATTTATTTCCCTACCAACAAGCAGGGACGAGATCCAGAGGTAGATAGGTCTTTCCAGCCCTAGCCTATTTAGAGCCGTGGCAATTTACTCCGCCGTAATATTATTAAAGGCGCCCTCTATGTCTATAAAGGCCGCCAAAGTGAATTGTTTTCCCTCCAGAGATTTCTCTACTGTCCCTACTACCTCATGTAAGACTGACTCGGTAGATTTGGGCTAGAGAAAGTCTGGTTTCACAGTACTCTCGGATATGATAGTCGATCACTCTTTCAAACACCTTGAGAATAAAGGTGGTAAGACTTATAGGTCTGAAGTCCTTGGCCAGGACGTGGCCCCTCCTTCCTGCCTTAGGAATGAAGACCACTTTGGTTTTCTTCCAGCTAGCAGGAACGTGGCTTAGCGAGATACACGCCAAGAAGATCTTTTGAAGAACGGGAACCACCACGGTTTTAGTCTTCTGAAGCATTACTGGCATGATACCATCGATACCTGGAGATTTGAAAGGGGAAAAGCTCTCGATTGTCCAGTTTATTCTGTTGACGGACAGAACAGGTTTCAGGGACATCGCAGGTAAACCCTCCTGCCGGTTCGCGTCTTCGTTACAGACTGGAGCAATAGAGTTTTCCGGGAAATGGGCATCAATAAGGATTTTTAAAGATTCGCCTGCAGATTCAGCCCACTCCCCGTTCTCTCTTTTGACAAGAGTTTTACAGGAGTGGTCCTTGGATAGGATATTGCTGAGTCTGGCCGAGTCTTTTACGGATTCGATGGATTCGCAGTATTCTTTCCAAGAGTTGCGCTTCGCATCTCTAATGGCTTTCTTATACTCTTTCAAAATTCCCCGGTAATCTTGAAAGTTCCTTATTTGGTAACATTTGTTGAAGACTCTCCTAACCTTCTCTTTCAAGTTGGTCAGCATCTTGCTCCACCAGGGAGGAAAGTCTTTCTTGCTAAAGGATACTGGACAGGCCACTTTGAAGGCAGTATGATATGACCTCTCTAAGTGTCTAACTTGCATGTCCAGTTGTTCCCTAGTGGTAGTCAAAAACTTACTCTTGTTCAGCTTCTTGCAGAAAACCCTGTGGAAAAGAGACGAGTCAGTTCGTTTAGGGTTCCTACGGGGTAGCAAGGTCTCCTGAACGAAATTGATCGAAGAGGATCATCCTGTGGTCCGAAAAAGAGTTCCTCCGGGAGACCGTCCAATTTTCAACCCTAACAGCAGATGAGTTTGTCGAAAGAGAGATATCAAGAACTTCCTCCCAACCTCTTGATGTTTCCATTGCCGGGTAAACAAAAGTTGGGGAGTTGCCCTTGTTCCAGATAAGTAAATTACGGCTTAGTATAAACTCAAATAGAGACTCACCCCGTTCATAGATCTCGCTGCTGCCCCAGATGAGTTTGTCGAAAGAGAGATATCAAGAACTTCCTCCCAACCTCTTGATGTTTCCGATGCCGGGAAAACAAAAGTTGGGGAGTTGCCCTTGTTCCAGATAAGTAAATTACGCCTTAGTATAAAATCAAATAGAGACTCACCCCGTTCATTGATCTCGATGCTGTCCCAAATGGTGTGTCTGGCATTCGCGTCGCATCCGATCAGGATGTTCTCTTTCTTAGGCTGGAGAGTATCCACTAAATGCTGCAATTCCTCTGGAGGCGCCGATAGAGCCGAATAAGTAAATATGGAATGTGCAGCAAATTCTTTGGTCTAACTTGTAGCAATGGAAATTATTGAAAAATTATATCGGGTGTTTTCTTAATAGTTTGAGAACTTAAGGAGTTACATACGTCCAGAATTTTCAAAAAATCGGTTTTATTTTTTCGATATTTCGAAAGTATAGTATCTTAAGAATGTTGTGTGAAATTTACATGCGGAACTTCACAATATTATATCCTTAAATATTTAACATTCTTTTTGTTTTAAGCCCTGCATGTATCATTTAGTAAATTTTAATAATTTTGAGGACCTTATTTGTGTAAAAAACTTGTAAGGCAATAAACAAACAATTCGATTGTAAGTATTACTTAAGCAATAATTAATATTATTTCTGTGGTTTCTGCGAAGCCAAACCACCCTCAGCTCAATCCTTAACAAACCATACAGGCGATCAGATAAGTATGCATATCTCGCCAGCATCGAATGCTAAAGTGCATACATGCACACATACATATGTAAAAAGAATCACATGCACACATATACATATGTATGTGTGTATACTTGTAGTTTCACACAATTCATTGCGTTATTCCCCTTCGTAGATTGATTTGAATGCTCCATGTCACTGCAAGAATTTCGGTGATGAAGTTGCAATTACTTTCAGTTACTCAACATTTAATTCGGTTAACCGCTCGCAACGAAGCAATACGTGTGCATACATACAAATATGCAAGCATGCACGTGCACGTGCACACTAAAATGTACGGATTTGATGAGTGGCCCTGATCAATGCGGCAGCAACAGCACCATCAGCCAGTTACCAAATGGTTTGCCAGCTACAGTAAATCGACCAATGCTGCGCCGACTTGAAGGCTCCTCTCTGACTGCTGGCTGCCTGGCTGGCTGGCTGGCTGACTGCATTATTCTGACTACTACTGCAGTTGATGAAGTTGATGAAATTAATGTCGTTGCGCATAATTACAAGATAATTTTCTTAAGTTTCCCTTCACCGTTACCTTCCATTGTGGCATCGAAAAGCTTGCAACAGCGTAGCTGGCAGAAGCTGGGTGGTTGATGACTTGTAGGCTGAACGAAATAGGAGCGCAGAGACCGCTGGCTGTACACAATTTAGGAAGCAAAGCTTCTATAGCTCTTTTTGGGTCTTCGGTCTTTTTATATTCATATTTATGTGCATAGTTGCATTTACAGTTGCTGTCATATTAATAGCAGAGTTCTAAAGAACACATTTTTATTTCAAGTAAAGTAGTAGAAAGTGTGTGAAAGACTTCCTCCTACTTTACTTTACTTTAAATACAAATGTGATCTCTGACATTGCGTTAGGCCCTGGCTCTTTGGAAATTAGCATATATCTCTACATTCAGTTGTTTTCCGCACCTAATCAGAAAGACGACGCTCTTTACTTTTTTCTTTTCTCATAAGACTGTGTGTGGTTTACCCTCATGATGGAGAGAATAATGAGACGGCGCCTGTCGTGGTACCGTTACTTTGCTCTCAACGAATTTGACAACGAGTGACGTCATATTAGCACAATTGGTGACCAGTATGGCCAGATTACCATTTTCGTAACTTGATTTAGAATTTTTTTGTTTTGTTATTTAGTCTTGGAGTTTTAGTTCTTTCTTCACAACATTTTTCTTGTATGTTCTAATTAAAATGTAATGCTTATAATTTTGTACAATATACATTTTTTAAAAATTAGTTCACCAATTCTCTGAGTTTTATTTAGCTTTCCTTTTTTTAACATCTGGTGTTATGGTTATGCCCATAAATTAAAGAGTTTTTTGTTAACAGAACGACTTTTTTTCTATATTTGAGGTTATGTAACAAGATAAGGTACTCTTTCTTGTAAAAATGTCGTTATAGTTTCTTCAGTATTTTCAGGTATTTTGTTTGCATATTTTTACTATTTTATTTGGCGGCCGCCGTAGCCGAATGCGTTGGTGCGTGACTACAATTCGCAATTCACAGATAGAACGTCGATTCGAATCTCGGTGAAGCACCAAAATTAAGAAAAACATTTTTCTAATAGCGGTCGCCCCTCGGCAGGCAATGGCAAACCTCTGCCATGAAAAAGATCCTCATAAAAATATCTGCCCTTCGGAGTCCGCTTAAAACTGTAGGTCCCTTCATTTGTGGAAGAACATCAAGACGCACACCACAAATAGGAGGAGGAGCTCGGTCAAACACCCAAAAAAGGGTGTACGCGCCAATTATATATATATAGGGGGCATTCTTCGCCAACCGGACACCCCCATCTGCCCAGAACAGTTTTTATAAAAAAAATTTTTCCCTATGCCGAAATAAAAGCTTATGTCATGTACTTTAATTTGTTAATTGGCACTTTTTAAATATTCAAGATGGACGACGAATATTGACAAATATGTTGGAAAACACCAAAAAAAATGAAGTAGTTTGTTAAGAAAAGTAGAGAGAGAGATTCTGGTGCAACGTTCGACTGTTTCATTAACAGCACTAGTTCTTGATGTATTTCACATGTCAAACGGTACAGAAATAATTTGAACAAATTATAGAAAAGTCTAAACGAATAAACTATTAAAAATAAATCTTTTCAGAACTATTATCGCCTAAAAAATGTCGGGAAAATCGAGAAGAGATCGATGCATTAATCCCTTTAGAAAAGTAGATCCATCTTGAATATTTAAAAAGTGCCACATGACAAATTAAAGTACATGACATAAGCTTTTATTTCGGCATAGGGAAAATTTTTTTTTATAAAAACTGTTCTGGGCAGATGGGGGTGTCCGGTTGGCGAAGAATGCCCCATATATGTATATATATACATATATATTTTTACCCCGAATACACCTCTTCATGCCCTATTTCCCACTAAGGACTGAGGACCGGAGGAAACGATAACGGTGTTTTACTTCGCATTCAGTAAATTCAAACGCTTTTTAAAATATATAAAAAAGTTTTCAATGTTAAAAAGAGTTGAGAGAAGAAGATTTAATATTCTTGAATAACTTTAAAAGGAGCAAAAAATTAAATTTGCACGGTATCTATTATTTTGAACGCAGCTGTACAAGTGTAAGTAAGTGTGCAAAAGCTGAGGGCTGAGGTTAGTTAGATGACCGCCTGATCTGCTTAGTTCAACTGCCTGGAAATTGTGGCTGTAGCTAAAACTACGAATAGTCAATCTAGGGATTGCTGTTTTATTATCATCGTTCGCTGTTGTTGCTGTTGTCATTGATGCGCTTCATTTCATTTTCATTTACGTTTTCGTTCTGCTACTGAATTTCATCTTATTTAATGCAAATGATCCATCATCGGCTTCGCCAGCAACTGAAAGAGCAACATGGTTGCCAACTAGCAGCAGAAAGCTGTCTTATTGATTGCCACATGCTGTTCGTTGTTGTTGCAATTTAGTACTTGTTGCATGTGTTTTGTATGTGTATGTAACGATAAATCGAACATACCCGACTCTGGCTGATATAGTCGCCTTTTTCAGATCGATTTTGTTGTTTTTTGTTGCAATTTGTAATTTGCATGGCTGTTGTTGCATGCATAGCTCTTACTGTTGTTGCTCAGGTTGCTAGCGGTAAACTGTGTTTGCCTTTGCCGTTGACGTCGAAATCAAATTGTCGGCCATATTGACAGTTTCATATAAATATTTCGCATTTGCAAGTGTATGGGTGTGCATGTGTTAACTGGTGTTGTTGTTGTTGTTGCTTTTACACTCTGTGAAGTGTCTGACATGTCTGAGTGTCGCTGACTTGTTTTCGATTGAGGCGACAACAATTTGTTCACTTTTTTTGTTAGTGTAACGCAGCAGCCATCCTTGCTTGTTGTCCTGCCTTTCGTCCTGTTATCCTGCTCTTTAGCCTCACTTATATTTGCCGCCTACCCGTTTCTCGCACACCCTCGAGCTGTGTAGGTTTTGAGATAATCAAATGAGTTGTCATGAAATTGCGTTGCAAAATTTACCAGCATCGCTGCTGTTGCAGTGGCAACAAACTGTTTTTCGTTTTTTGCCATTTTTGCTTTGTGATTCATTTAAGTTGTGTAAATTTAAGTTCGTTAGATTAAACGTTAATTTTTTGAGATGGAAATTAACTGAAAAATATCATAAAATAAGCAAAAATGCATTTGAAAAAATTAATCAATTTAGTTTTTGAAGAAATAAAAATCTGAAAATATCTAATAAAATTCTTTGAACGTGTACGTTCATGAGTAATAGCCGCTTAAGTCAACTTCAGAAAATACAAACACATAAAGGAGGTTTTCAATAGAGACATAACAAATTTTTATTTAACTTTATGCCACCATCCGGGTGGCCAATTCACCAGTCTCAAAATTGAAGAGAATATGTACCGCAGGCCCCTAGTTATCTGCATACATTCGTCTTCCACTTTGAGGGATATCTACATTTTCAGCGACAGCCAACTGAACAACAAATCCCTCACAAAATAATCCAATGCCTCAAAAAAAGAGATATTACGGCGTGAACATATATTTCAATAACATGGCTGAGCGACATAGATGGAAACTGGGGGGCTGATGAGCCGGCTATACAGGGGACCCTGCAACGGTTTCATAGCAAAACGAGAGGATTGGGGTTCCCTTGAGAATCTTTGGTCAGCTCCTAGAAAGATGGGACTCGCGCCAACTCAGCGAGCGCTGGCCTATCGCACGCAACCGTACAAATTCGTGAGATCCTTCGGGCCACGGGTAGATCCGAGGCGCTCGAGGGAAATTCTAAGACTAAGAAAGCCGCAGAGCTCGAATTTGGTGGGTATCCTTACCGGACATTGTCCGTTATGTGTCCATGCGGCCAGGCCTAGGATTGCTTCAAGTCCTTTCTGCGGACGCTGTCTGACGGAAGACATGGAATAATCTCAGCACCTTCTTCTCAGCTGCCCTGTCTCGTCGGGGAAAGACATAGACATCCCCAGGCCCTCACCTTCTTGCTACATCTTCGGATATTCCGGGTATAAATATCACACACCTGTTGAATTTCATTAGTAGTTCGAAGCGGTTAATACGAACGTAATTAGCCACTGTTATACGACATCCCCTAATCCAAAGCCCAAATATGATGTGAACTCCCAGGCACCTTCATTTTCAGGATTTTGTTGGAGCTAATGAAACACAGGTCGTGTCCTCATGCCATGTCGTTCACTTCTCCACAAGTATAACGACACATACGGCCTTGAAAACGCGTTTTTTTATTAGTAAAAGCACTGAAAAAAGATAGAGAGTAGATGTTAATTGGGATAACGGGTTCCACAGGGCGAGAGTATTGACTATCTCTTAGAGAAAGTTGTTTCAGAATGGCTGATATCCCGATGCATCCAGATCTTTATATTCATACTTTATGTATTCCTAGATCTCATCATTCAGCTCAAATTGTATGTATGTATTTTAATGGTTCTAAGAGGGGCATAGTGTAAATCTTGTAAAAGTGATTCTCGTTGGGCCCACAGCCAATGGACTTATTAGAATAAGATCTAGTTTCCTTATTAAAATTAAAATGGAGCTGGGTTGGGCTGAGCGTATATGCCTTTCTTCTGCCTGTCGTTCGCCTGGCGTAGCCCCAAATTTGGTGCCAGCCAACATCTGAACCCTAGCTCTTCTTCTCCTTGATATAAAAATTATTTTAAAGTAATTAAACTATTTTAGCACTTTTGCCCAAAATTTTAAAATTGTAATCCTCTATAAAAAGAAACTTCATACCCGCTGGACTAGCACTGCCTTCGGCAATGTGGAGCTCGCAGATATCCTCTTTCAAAATTATTAGTGTTTTTCGTGTCGAATAACCAGTGTTGGACAGTATATATTAGGCCGGATCGATTTGTGGCGAGGCAAAAAAATCGCCCATTGCTCTGTGAAAATCATATTCTAGGGATCAAAATAAGAAACTTCACCGAAGGAACCATACCTCTAAAACGAATTGTGATGTCCCCCAATTTGGGTCGAACGAAAAATCCCCCTTGTTCAAAATTAGCTTCATTCATCAACGTAATTTCCATCAAGAGCAGCGAAATCATTCCATTGCCGCACTAACATTTCAATACCACTTTTGTAGAACGAATTATCGTTTGCCTTAAACTGAGTCCTATGTTTCAGCGATAAACTCTTTATTCGAGCAAAATTTCTTACTGGTGAGCATTTCTTTAGCTCTGCGAACAGCCAGCAGTCGCATGAAACCAAATCTGGTGGAAACGGTGGATGTGGGAGCGATTCGAAGTGCAATTCACACATAGTTTTGCCATTGTTTGGGTTAACTTGTGAGACGGTGCGTTGCCTTGTTTAAGCAAAATAGTGAACAACAGCAGCACCCACTTTGAACAGAGATTTCTCATAGTCAAGTATTCATGCAATATAAAGCCAACGCATTCTTTTGATATCTCTACGATGCCAGCTAACTCAACTTCCCTTTTCAATCATTCAAAACGATTTTGTGGACTTTTTTGAGGTTTCCTAGTGTTTCCCCCACATTTGGTGGTGCACTGCGTTGTGCATCATTGGTGTCTCTACGCCCATGCTGGAAGTCAGCAAACCATCATTTTATTGTTGTTTCTGATTCCTCGTAGTACTTTTCAAGCTATTGCTTTGCTAGAATGGTATTTTTTTCCGTCCAGAAGCAGTGTAAAACTGAAACACGAAATTCATTGTTCGAAAATAACAAAAGTAACGTCACTCTTAGCACAATAACTCACGAACTAATCATTAGAATATCATAAAATTTTAAAAGCAGTATTTTTCAGGTTAGCAGTAGTACACTTAGAGGTGAGTGCAGCCCATGTCTTAAAAATCCTTAAGTACGAGTAGGATATACTCCTATAAGAAATTCGGCTGGTCAAAAGGTCTGGTTTATTTAAAAAAGCGACTTAGAATCAATATTGTGGATAAAGAGAACTAGAGGTCACAATTTTGAATACCAAAAGATTTGACACAGGAAATAAAACTTACTCAATGTGTAATTTGGGCGGGCTTGAAAACATAGCACATGCTGCCAAATATTAAGCGAAAATATAAAGTCTTCTCAATGGGGAAAATGATCATTCGGATAAATTTTTGCGCCTTTAGATACAGAGATTTTTTATTAAAAGAGTTTAACTGGCTTTAAAACCCGAAAACCAAATAATTGGGTTAGGTTAGGCTGGATGAAAGCCATCACATAGACCTATTAGTCCTTAGTGGTACCAGATGGAGCTTGACCCTTACGTGTCCTTGCAGTAGGATTCTTGAAATAAGCCTGCGTTTTGTGCAAATCTAAGTAGGCTTTGAAGCTCTAGCCCCGAAAGACATTATAACCTGTCATATTATAGAACTTCTAAACATTTCATTCGGGTTCTAGCTAATGCAGGACAGGAACATAAAAGGTGTTGAAGAGTTTCCCTCTCTTCTAGTTCATTGCAAAATCCGCAGCTATCATTGATTGCAATTCCCAACTTGTAGGCGTGTGCCGCTAACAAATTGTGAACTTTCAGTTTACTCACGATAGTTCTTCTTTCCTTTCTAGGCAGGGCTAGTACGAATCTGGCGTATTTATCTGCATTCTGGGTACACATGATTTTCGCATTTTTGCAAGTGGCTAGGTTATTCCGCCTCCTGTTTATCCGTGTTTTCATGACCGCAGCGATGTCATTGTATATCGTATTGAAAGGTTTCAGTATGTCGTTTTCTAGTCCGAATTGTCTGTAGGCAGCACTTTTGGCAATCTCATCTACAATTTCGTTTCCTGCAATGCCCTTATGTCCGGATACCCAATAGATAAGCAGACAGACGGTCTGCGGGCAGTCTCTCTATGGCTTCCTTGGTCCTAAGTACATTTTTAGATGAAATTTCATATGATTTTATTAACCAGATAATTGTTTTGCAGGAAAAAAAATCGGCAAACGGCTCATGCCACTGTCGTTAAATTATTGTAAATATTTTTTTTTCTTAAACTAAACTAAGTAATTATCAACTTTTGTAAATTTCACTTATGTACATATATACATATATATACAATTTGGGTGTTTCACCTAACTCCTACTCCTATTGATGTTTTCCACAAATGGTGGGACTTGCAGTTTTAAGCCGCTTCCGAATAGTAGATATTTTTTTTATGAGGAGCATTTTCATAGCAGGAATACGCTCGTAGGTTTGCCGTTGCCTGCTGCACGAGTTTCAAACCGGTGCACTTCCGAATGGTAGACACGCACTCACCATTCGGCTACGGCGCCCACCTTGGACAGTCCACTTGTTTTATTATGCAGATACTTCAATGGTGCAGATAAAAGTATTTATACTCATTAATAGTGTAAATAGCCTGTATATATGTATGTGGGTATACGCACAAATACATATCCTACAAATGTGCATGGCATAAGGCGAAAGTTTGTATAGTTTGCATGGTACCCCGCTTGTGCATGAAATCGTAAATATTTGCACAAATCCACTAACAACTTCAGCAAACACTGCAGTCGATCGCTAAGCAAGCACAAGTCTGCATATGTAAGTATGTGCGTATGTTTGCCTAGTTTTTTCCCCTTACATACATGCATACGCATGCACAAATATGCAAAATTGGCGCTGTATGTATTTTTTTTGTTTTTTTTTTAGAATAATATAGGATTAACTGTTTTTATATTAACTCAAATCTAATTTTTTTTAACTAGCGAATAAATAAAGAAATAAATAAATAACCGCATATACCCGTGAGTTTTTTCACCAAATTCTCACATGCCAGCGTAAGTATTGAATTTATTTTATTTTTTATTTCAACAAATAACAACTTTATAATAAAATCAAAATAGCAAACGAACAAAATGGGATTGTACGCTTTATTTGCTTGTCTATAAAATTCTATATAAAAGTCCTGTACAAACAACAACATATTATGTCTGCAAACTGTGCGGTGAAAACAAATATTTATGTTTGGGAAATTGTAGAAAATGCGAAAGCGCGATTTATTTGCCTACTAAACACAGCGCAAATAAATAAATACAACCAGCGTTAATAAATAGCAGGCATACGCGAATTTATAAAAAGTTACGTACGAGTAGAAAGACCAATAAAGAAATGCTTATACCGAAAAATTTAAATTTTTATATGAGAAGAGTGATTCAGGGACTTTAACTTTTCGTATTTGTTTGTCAAAAAAATTTTTGCATATAAAAATAAAAAAATAAAAAATCAAAAGATGCAATGGATTTTAATTGAAAAAAACACTTTCTTATTTATTTTCTAACAATGTTTTACAAAAACATGTAAACTTCTAAGCCGATAATAATATGCTAATGTATGGTATACTAAAACATAAAAACAGTTAAATTTCTCTGCTGTCAAAAAAGTGTTGGCATAGTTGGTTGAAAAGCAAGTTTTTTGGAATTTTTGGTCCTATGGGGTTAATATTTTGTATGTCCTCCTTGGGCATCAATTATCGCTTGAAGACGATTTCGCATTGATTTAATTAGTTTCGGAATATCATATTCCAATGGTATTTTCCCCCTTCTTCTCTGATAAATCTTATTAATTCAGTTTTATTAGTTGGCGATCTTTTTCCTACTTTTCTTTTTAAATGAACCCAAAAATTTTCGATTGGGTTAATGTCGGGACTTTGGGCGGGAGTATCAATAACTTTGGTGCAGTTGTAGAGTAACCAGGACCTGCATAAATTAGATTTATGTTTGGAATCATTATCTTGATAGTATTTGTATTTAAATTTGTTCGAATTTTCCGGGTCAACAAAGCCGAATTTGCTAATACTGGAAGTCAATTCGTTTTTTAAAATATCAAGATATACTTCCTTGGTCATTATTTCGTTCAAAATTTGGTTTCACCCACTCCCATTGTTGATATAATATACAACCCCAAGCCATTACTCACAGTTTTCCAAACTTTACGTTAGGGATAATATTTTTGTTTTGTAGTGCTGTGAGAGGCTTACGCCAAACTCTCTGCGGTCCATCATGGTAGTAGAGCATCATTATTGTCTCATCTAAGAAAATAACGTCATCCCAGTACTCTATGGGTAGCGATATGTGCTCGGTGGCAAATCGTAATCTTTGATCAGTGTTTTGTACTGATGTCAGGTTTTTTTTCCTAGCCACTCTTGAATAATATTTGTGTTTTTGCAACACTTTTCGAACAGTTTCAAGAGAAACTCTTAGCCCGTAGTATTTTTCCACTTGAAGAGCTAATCCTCTTGTATTGCTTTGCGGGCTATTATAAATAGTTTTAATAATTTTACGTTCAATTCGCTGCATCACTTTTTTTGGTCTGCCTGTAGATCCTTTCAACTCGAGTCTTTCTTCATTTTCAGCACGGCTTATGATATTACATATATACAGTTCTAATTTTGAGGGAGAACATATCGGCGACTTCTCTGGCTGATTTGCCTTTGTAGTGATTGAAATACACTAATTGAATAATATTTTTTGAAACTCGTTTTCCAGGCATTTTTTTAATTCAAATCTGAGATCACTTGTAGCACTCAAGACAATCACTTTATAACTAAATATAACTAAATAATTTCTTACCCCTTTCACATTCCATACCATTTGCAAAAAAACCCAAATGAATGAAATTCGCGGAAAATAACTGCATTTTTTGTTGTTTTCATCAGTCATGCAAAGATTTTTTGGACACTTTTTAAATAGAGTAAACATCTTTTTTTGTTGTTGTTTTTGTAATGTGTGTGTTTTTTTAATAACTGTTGGCGCCTAATAGTCGTAGACAAATACGGCAATGGAATGTGTGTATAAATTTTTTGTTTGCTTTTTTATTTGTTGTTGGAATTCTCGATCAAAGCAAAAATTTTAAAATTTTCTTCACTATGCAAAGATATTCTTGACAAACTGTCCATATGTACATACATACATACACCCAACATTATTTATTTATTTAATTTTTAATTTTTAATTTATTTAATGATTAGGTCCTAACACAGCAAAAATAGGTTATAATTTTCATAGTAAAATTTACAAAGACATTTTGCATTAAAAAGAAAAACAAATCAAGTTAACATTACTTATGAATTACTTATGATTCAAATTATATTAGTATTATCTATCTTAGTGGCATTATTTCTCTAAAGTTCACGTCTAAATGTGTTCATGCTACTTATTGTAAAAAAATGTTGGGGAAGAGAATTTCAAAGTCGGGTCAAATGCACCAAGAGCTGTCTCTCTGAAGTTAGCGTTTTGTATCTAGCAGCGGGAAGTTTAGAGTTTCGCACTGACTTCGTGCCAGTTATTCTGGGGGCGAGTTACCCAGCTACTTTCCAGTAGAAAATTATGTGCAAAACTAAGAGGGGTCTGAACTTAAAGAGCTTATGCAAGCACATGGAGTAGATTGAAAGATGACAGGAAGATGAGAAGATTGATCCCGAACACATAACGAATAATACTATTAAACAATACATTAAGCTTTTGTTTACACACATAACAACAATTTACAAAGATTCCATAACCATACAATAACAATGCCATAACATAACACATGGGCTGATAACTACCAGGACTAGCACATAGATGGCAGTAGTTTTATTGCACTCACCTCTTTTTCAGTTAGTACTAACCTTAAAAAGACAGCTGTGAAAATTCCATGACATTCTATTCATTAGTTCGTGAGTTATTGTGCTAAGAGTGATGCTACTTTTGTTATTTTCAAAACAATTGATCAAAAAATTTCGTGTTTATGTTTTACACTGCTTCTGGATGGGAAAAAATACCATTGTGGGGACTCCGGTTCATCAGCAACAACAATAAAACTGTAGTTTGGTGGTCGTAGAGACACCGATGATGCACAACTCAGTGGACCTCCAAATGTGAGCGGTAACACCAAAAAACATCGAACAAATCCACAAACTCGTTTTGAATGATCGAAAAGTGAGGTTGCGTGAGTTAGCTGACATCTTAGACATATCAAAGGAACGAGTTGGCTTTATATTGCATGAGCACTTGACTATGAGAAAGCTCTGTTCAAAGTGGGTGCCGCGTTTGCTCACTGTTTTCTTTCATCAAGATAACCCACCCAACGTGAAGTCAATCAAAACAATGGTAAAACCATCGTATTCACCAGATTTGGCTCCCAGCGACTGCTGGCTGTTCGCAGACCTTAGATTATGCTTGCCAGTAAGAAATTTTGCTCGAATGAAGAGGTTAGCGCTGCAACTGAGGCCTATTTTACGTTGGTCAATAAAGCAAGTGTTGAAATAAAAAACGTCTACGAGGTGTGTTCAAAAAATTTTGTGTTTTTTCAACAATCGTTTATTTATTCATTAATATCTATTTTGTCCCCTTCAAAGTAGTCCCCATGAGATATTATGCACTTGTGCCAACGTTTTTTCCAATCTTCGAAGCACATCAAAATATCATTTTTTTTTTCTTGTTCAGCTCCTCCTTCGATGCCGTCTTTATCTCGGCAATCGTAGCGTAGCGTCGTCCTTTCATGAGCCTCTTCAGTTTGGGGAACAAGAAAAAGTCCCAGGGGCCAGATCTGGGGAATACGGTGGCTGTGTCATCATTAGTGTGTTGTTTTTGGTCAAGAAGTCGCGCACAAGCAACGATGTGGGAGCAGGGGCGTTATCGTGATGCAGGAGCCAATTTTTGTTCTTCTACAAATCCGGGCGTTTCTGGCGGATTGCTTCGCGAAAATTACGCATAACTTGCGGGTAATATTTTTTATTGACCGTTTTACCCTGACAAGGACTCATGATGCACAACGTCCTGCAATCGAAGAAAGCGGTAATCAAAACTTTTACATTCGACCGAACTTAGCACGCTTTTCTCGGTCTTGGTTTATGCGGCAGCTTCCATTGAGATGATTGAGCTTTGATTTCCACTTCTTAAACATAAACCCACGATTCGCCACCATTTATGACCCTCTGGAGCAAATTTGGGTCGTCGCGGACAGAGTCCGACATCTCATTAGCAATGTTCATGCGACGGTGCTTTTGGTCGAAATTGAGCAGTTTTGAGCAAATCATTGAAAAAAATCGAATGCACGAGCCAATCGATGTGTCTAGGTCCTCAGCAACTTCTCTAACGGTGATTCGACGATTGGCCAGTACCATTTTCTTCACTTCATACATTTTTTCATCTGTTGTTGAAGTGCTCGGGCGTCCGGCATGCTTTCGTCGTTCACATCTTCTCGGCCTTCTGGGAACATTTTGTACTACCGACAAGCGTTGCTTTGGTCCAAAGTAGCTTTTCCGTATGACACAGTCAAAATTCGGAATGCGTCCGCGCACTTAATTTCGTTTTTCACACAAAATTTGATACAGGTTCTTTGATCCATCTTTTTGAATAGGTAAAAATCGAAGACGAACCGAAACACGTGCAAGCAAAGCAGGTGTCTACAATTAACTCAACATTTAAAATTGTCGAACTCGTCGGCATGAGTGAGAGACATGAGGACCAACATATCGCCACAAAAAAAATCGAAATTCGAATATACGTAACCAGCGAAAATTCAAAATTCGCGATACTTTTTGAACACAGCTCGAATTCTTTGTTAGGCCCGGGACTTTTCCGCCCATGTGTTATGCTCGCTTTCCACTACATTTTCTCCCTTAAGAGTTAGCAGTTCGCTGCTTAAAGCAATGCCTAACTCAGTTTGCGGTCAACATTCAAGTTGTAAAAGTTAATTTATCAACTGATTATGGTAATAAGCAACCTCGTGTATTTAATGTTATTTACGTTTATAAAACGTTGCGATCGGAAAAGATATTCAAATGTGGAAAAGAGGAGAGCAACTCGAATATGTATTTTTTCATGCCTTTGGAAATGATTTCTATTTATTTAGTCTCGCTACTGTAACTCTTCGTGAAATTGCGATAATTTAATGACATTTTTATTGCTGTTAATATATTTTTTGAAATTCAGCAAATATAAAAATGCCTAAATCAAATTATAGGCGCCTCCATTCACTAAATGAGGAGCAATAAAGGCAAGGAGTCGATATACATATATAAATATGCATGTATATGTATGTATGTATGTATGTATGTATAAAACACTTATATGCGTATATTGTAAAGATGTAGAGTATTTTTACTTATTTTCGCAAGATATAAAATCACAGAGTTGTTCGACGCCGCAAAAGGCAATACAAACAAACAAATGTTTTTGTACTTCATCAGCAGTGGTAATATTAAATGAGCATAACCGCCTAAAAGTATGCCTGTCATAAAGACAGAGTTTATGGAGGCACTTAAAATAATCGAAAATCTCTAATGGCATGCAAAATAAAAAAAAGAAACTTTAACAAATTTAAACATTTCAATCGACTACTGAGTAATTCCCCCCATATTTCAATTGCTGCCGTCCAACTTGCGGCATTAATTACTGTCAACAAAATTGTGAGTGTCATTTCCGCTCGTGAACGAAATATTTCGCTAACGGAGTAGATCGCCAGCACAAACCCACAAATACTCCTGCATACACTTGTACATTGCTTCCCAAGCACAATTAGTCATATGTATGTGTGTGTGTGTTTGTAAATAGGTGGGTAGGAAATAACTTCTGTGAAAGAAAAATCTGTCTTCTCTGCCGCTCCAATAAGAATGGCCGACGTAATGTCATTGCAATTCCAATTTTATTATTTTTGATTTAGTCTTTTCGTATTTTTGCTTGTAATATTTGACACGAATGACTGCCCACAACTCTATGCCAATAGGAACACTAAAAAGAAAATACACAGAAAGAGCCGTTGGGGAGGACATTTGAAGCGCAATGGAAACATTGCCGTCCTATAAAGGCGACTATTGTCTATCATCGCTAGGAGAAAAATGAATTTGTAGGTAGGAACCCTTTTTATGCTAAAAATTATATAAATATACAAATGGATGTGGTGTTGGTGTAATAAATAAACAACAAAATTTACGTTGCATGCAAAACTCATCGCCGTCGTCATCTTTTCTAATCTAAATGACATTTACTGGACTCTGTATTTCAGTATTGTAAATGCTCACAGAAAATGTTCGCAACATCAGTTAAAATAATAGTTATTACCTTTCTTCCTGCAAGCTAACATATCCTATGTAAGAGGCAAAGTTTTTTGCATTAGCAAATATACAACCACGATAGAGAGAGTAACGAAGTGTCGCCTATTTGCTCTCCGTGAATTTGACAATATCAGCTGATTTTCCTGACGTCACCCTAGTCCAATTGGTGATCAGTATGACCAGATTAACGTTTTCGAAACTTGATTTAGCCTTTTTTTGTTCTCTATCCTCGGCATTTTAGTTCTTTGCTGCTGACATATTTCTAGCCTCTTCTAACTAAAATGTGGCGTTTATATTTATTATAATTCACTCAGCTTTACCTATTTAGTTTTACTACGTTTTTATAATCTGATCCCATTGGCGACTATTACGATTATTGTGGGTGATTATTCTTGGGTTTCTCTCCATTTCGTCCATTTGTCCATTTCGGTAAAAGAAAATACCAAATTTTTATTGAATTACTTAAAATTTTCTTTACTGTGTATTGAAATTGAAATTTGAAAGGTCCAGCCAAGAAGCACCGAAAGATTTGGTAAGTCTCAGGCTGACTAAAACACAGGCTAAAAACAGGCTGAAAAACCCATTGTATTTAAAGCTTTGAAAAATGGAAAGGAGAGAAGTAACAGAAGGGATAGAGGCAGAGATAAGATAGTCCTATGAGAATTTCCAGATTCTTTGACAAATTTGAAAATATCCTCCAGTTTGAGAGAACGAATTTGACTTGTACTCATAACATCACAACCCAAAATTCGTAACATTGATCCAGCAAATGCGGGACACTCGTAGAGAAAATACTCAGTGTCATTCGACACCTCCAAGAAAAACAGGCAAATAGCCTCCTCAATGATTCCAATTGTTGTCATATGTTGATCCCATGGATTGTATCCTGTAATAATACCGTCCATCAACCTAACGTCTTTTCTTCCAAGGCTTAGAAGAAAGTTCGACAGTTTTCTGTTCGGGCTTGTCCCAAAACACTTTACAGTCCTGCAGCGTTCCAGAGCGGACCATCGCTCTTTATATAAATCACATACATAATCGCTAATCCATTTCTTGATCCCTGCAGAACTGATTCCGAATATTGGCTCTGGTCCCTATGCTGGCACCGCTGATCCACAGTGGGCCAACTCATCAGCAATTTCATTCCCTTCAACCCCGCAGTGTCCTGGAACCCATATAAGTATGAGCTTATTCTCTCTTGCAAAAAAATTAAGCTTCTTCTTACTTTCTTGAACAATCTTTGAAGTTTGCTTTGCGTTTTCCAGAGCCTTTAGCGCAGCCTGACTATCACTACAGACTCCAATCTGTCTCCCGCTCCATACCCTCCCAATTATCCATTCTACTACTTTCTGAATGTCAAAAATTTCCGTTTGAAAACCCCTCCCAACCTCAATGTGCGATCCACCTTCAGCAAAACATGTATTTCCCTAGTCTGCTTCTTATCCAAGATAACTCCTAGATATTTAACTTTCTCAGAGAGACTGAGTGTAACACCTTTCAGTACTGGAAGACACGTTTTCTCGTAAACAAGACTAAGGCAGTTTTGTACGGATTGACGGAAAAACCTTGTCTTGTGCACCAGTCGTCGATTTTATCCAGAATTCTGTGCACTTTCATGCAAAGCCTTCTTTAGGATTTATCCGATGTTAGCGCACAGACATCGTCCGCATATGCTTGGATATGAAATCCGAGTTCCTGAATGAAACAATGCCAGATGAAACAATACCTCGCGAAATATTAGACGTATGCATGTATGATGAAAAGCGAAGAGGGCGACCGCGGAGGAGGCATCTCTTTAAATATGCTAACGAGATTTAGGACAAAACGAACTTACAACTCCTGGACCGGACAATATACAGACAGACCATAAGTGACAACCATCGGGAGACACTTACCACCTTTAGGATGGTGAATGCCGACATCGGAGTCCAATCACCACCTAATGCAGACGAAGACCTTCGCGAGGCTCTCGAAACTTTGGCCCAATTAGGGTTTAGCGCTAAAAAAAACACTTTTTTTTTTAATTTTTTACAGAAATATGGCTTAAGATACTTTAATAAAATCAGTTGCATGTTATTGTACATCTTTTCAATAAGTTTTTAAAAAATATTAATAATAAAATATTGACAAATAAGCCCATGACAGAGTTTTTTTGGAGATATGTTTTTCGAGAGGTGCTCTGCGGTGCCAATCGGCATTCGTCGTAGAATCATCTGAAACTAAAAAAGTCGAATTTTTCAGTTAAAGTATAACGTAATGCTCCCCCTACATTAATAAAATTTTTCTTTTTTCATTTTTGTAGTTTTGGTGGCAAAAAAACGTAAAACGAGCATTTTTGGCGAAAAATTTCGCCATATTTGTAAGTGAAAAACAACCTTAAAAAAAAACAGTGTAGGGGGGAGGTATTTTTGATTTAGAAAACGTGTGCCAAATTTGAAAAGAATCCGTTGAATAGTTTCGGAGTTGTGATTGGCACCGACTTTTAAGAAGTCGTTTCGGGAAAAACGCGTTTGAAAAAATTACTCTGAGAAATTATCGATGCTCCGCAAGATGCGTTTTCATAGTTCTCCACACATTTTCAATGGAGTTGGCGTCTGGGGACTGGGAAGGCCAGTCCAATACTGTGACGATATTTTCTTGTTTTGTGGTTTCTCAATGTGTTTTCTGAGAGCAGTTGTTTTGATGATATGGGACGGTAGGATAGGTTCGCCTCACGTCGTTCGATGGTGTTGATAGTCACATCTATTCCGTTTTTAGCAAGAACTCATCGTGCTTGGCGTAGTCACAAAGAGGAGTCCCGCTTAAAAAATTGGACGATCCTGCTTTTTGTCGCCACTCGCTTCAAGCCGCGCTAGGAAAAGTCATCAACATTTTTGTACACCTTATACGGCTGGTTCCACATCACAACAAACTTTTTTGATTTTTTAATTACTTTTGCAGCCGCGGCGTAAGATAATTTCGGCGCTTTTGAATGCGTGCATAAAAA
The DNA here is from genome assembly GCA_037575425.1 of Anastrepha fraterculus. NCBI lineage: Eukaryota > Metazoa > Arthropoda > Insecta > Diptera > Tephritidae > Anastrepha > Anastrepha fraterculus. The sequence continues at coordinate 1,896,987 of JAYXIM010043968.1, forward strand.
TGCCGCCTCAAAACGCTTCGCGTACTTCTCTCTCATTTTTCTTTGGTTGCGTTTACCGGAAAGTTTCGAACGACACTAACCTGAGTTAGCACTGGCGTCGTAGCCCTTGAGTGGGGATATTACGCCGCAAAAAGCAGCGCGAAATACTTATGTCTTGACACAGACTATAAATCCAGTTTTTTTAATTAATTTCCAAAGTAAATATTCAGTTTTAAAATATTTTTAGAAAAAGTTATGGAAATTTTTGCTTGATTTAATGATTTCGGTTCATCGGGCCCCTATGAGCTTTCCAAAAAATATGTAGTTCGCTTACAAAACCTTTGGGAACATTTTTCAAAAGCGAAATATCATTAAACTTCCGTTTTATTAAATTTTTAAGAAAAAAAGTGCTAACAAAAACGTTCTTACAGCAACTCGAAGCCCTCATTCCCATGCACACTCACTTACCTCCCCGAGTGTCGTTTGCGCTTTGGCGCTTCGTGTTGACAGCATTTCACTTGTTATTACTGTTTTGTGCTTGTTACCACTTTTACTACTACCGTCTTTGTTGTTGTTTTTTTCTTTTTTTGCTCATAACATTTTCCTATCCCACGCCAGTTGGCTTGTATTTATTAGTCGCTTCAGCTCGAGTTGCAAACATTCAAGCCGACGACTGACTGTAAGTAAACATAACCAACAACAAAAAAACAGAAAGCAAAAAAAACACACGCCCAACCAATAAACTCTCACCCGCCGAGAGTAGGCAACAGTCCTTCGTACACTGCAGAATTCCCCCTACCGCCATGCTCTGTTTCCAATGAGCGGATGAGCATCATAACGGTAATCATATTACCTCGATTCGAAATGAATTCATAACTGAATTTTCATTTTCATCCCTGGCTACACGCTCTTCTGCGCTCATTGCTCCGCCTGCCAAAGCGCTTTTATTGAGTAGTTGTTGCTGTTGCTATTTGTTTGGCCTACGTGTTGAAAGGATGTTCTGGGACATACTCAGATGGCATAGCAGGACCACAGCGATGGATTGGACGCACATACATATGCACATAAATACTATATAGTATATTCGTACCAACAGACATCCATTCAGTGTCACATAGGCAATAACAAGTCTTGCTTCATTCTGCTCAACTTTGCTTTATTTTTTCCTTTGCTGTACTCAACTATGGCTCAGCGAGGTTCGGTTTGACGTTGACAAGCGTTTTTCTTTTTTGCTGCTCGCAATTGTTGTGATGCTGTCACCAGTGTGAACTTTTCTGGTTGTATGAAAAAAGTATAAAAGTATATAACAGCATAGGCTATGGTAACAACAACTACAATAGCAACGATGATGATGATGCTTGCAAAGTTATGTTGTGTTGTACTTTTTTGTTGTTGTTGCTTTCGGGATGTACTTGTTAAGGTTTTTGTTTTATGAGTTTTCACTTGGAGAATTTAATGGCTTGCGTGGCGTTGAGAGTTGCAAGCTAGGGAACGCAATTTATTCCTCTCATTTAAAGTCACTTTAATGCATTTTCTTTAATAATAAATTTTGTGTGAATTTAAATTGTAAGGAAAGCAAGAAACGGTAGCAAAAATTGTAAATATGCAAATTCTGTATGGGGGTTTTAAAAAGTCTTTATGCTAATACCATATAAGCGTTCGCAGCGGCCACCGTAACTGAGTGGCTATAGAGTTAATTTCAGTAAAATTTTTGTAAAGTATGTATGTAATTATTAAATGTGTTGTTGCGCCGCCTTTAAAAGTATACCGTCGCCTTTTATCTACTTCGCCGTAACAGAGCACTGTCGTTCTTCGCTCTAGCCATATTCGCCTTCACTGTCAAAACTGTTACGTTCTCACACAATTCATTTCTGTAACAGCTCAAGCCCAAGAAGAACAAACTGGCACATATTCAGCAGTGTAGCCCAGTCTAAAGTTCAACATATCAATACAGCCATAACGCCAAGTAAAGACTTAGATGAAGAAGTTAGTGCTTTCGAACACATATTTCCCAGGCAACACAGAATATATTGGAAACAATATTAATAGTGTTCAAACGTCCAACTTATCCGCCCATACAATCAACCCCATTGTATCCGCAGATAGAATTTCAGGGCGCTGAAAAACTTCGAAGAATACAAAGGACCCGGCCTGAATGGGATATTACCGGCATTGCAGTGGAGTACTCGACAAACGACGAGCCTGTGAGAACCAAGATACTTTAATCTTAGTCCCGCGAGAGCTGGACAGCTAAGGAGCAGGTGCTGAGATGATTCCACCTCATCCTCCATAAAGCTGTCGCAAAAAGGACTCGAAGTAGTTCCGAGTCTCACGGCATGTGTACCTACTCCGCGGGCAGTGGCCCCGCGGATGCCCACGAAATTTGAGAGATGAGATTTTGTCGTCCTCAGAATATCCCTCGAACGCCTCCTATCCATATATGGCCGGAAGGACTTCGCGACCTTACACGTTCGTGTACTTACCCAGCGCTCGCAGAGTTGGTGCAAAACCCATCCTTCCAGGAGTAGAGCGCAGGTTGACAAGAGGATCCCGATCCCCTCCTTTCGCGGGCACACCGCCTCACAGGTCCCGTGTCTGGCCAGTTCGTCGGCTTCGCAGTTTCCAGCAATGACACCGTGACCAGGTACCCAAATTTTCTTTATATCGAAGAATTCTGATGCAATCGAGAGAGAGACCAGGCATTCCCTGACCAGTTTCGAATGTAGAGCCTAGGGCCCCAATTGCCGCTTGGCTATCGGAGTAAATATAAACCTCTTAACAGTTATTACGCAAGGAAGTAGCCAGTCAGCTGCTTCTTTAATTGCGGCTACCTCTGCTGGGAATACACTGCAGTGATCCGATAACCTGAATTTGAGTTTCATGTGGAGCTCTTTGCAGAATACTCCTCCTCCAACCCTACCATCCAACTTCGAGCCATCCGTGAACAGGTTAATCAGGCCCTGTTCCCAAGTATTGCCCCCGGTCCCTGGTCAGTAGAGCAGCAATTATGAGACTCGTGACTAACTCTGGGGGCGCACAGATACAAACAAACATTCAATCGCGACCTAGGCTCTTGATGTTTATGTTTGATCCGACTATCTGTTCACGAGCCTGGCTCGTCATTTTCATGTTTGGGCCAAATTTTGATCACGAGTCAGACTCGTTAAAGCACGGCAAGTAGTATGCCAAGCATACAGCGCGGTTGGTTATGTCGATGTCCCAGTACAGTTTAGCTCGGCAGCACGAAAGATTTTTTTCAGTAAGGGGTTGAAAATGTCACAAGATAGAGAATCGTTTTGTCAGAAACCTGATTTGGTATCGAACGGCTCAGAAAGGTTACTTCTAATTGTAAAGAAACTTGTGGCCAAATTCAGACATAGTGATTTCCAGCTGTGCTATCAAAAGCGGCTTCAAAATCGGTGAAGAAATGGTGTGTGTTGAGTTTTTTTCGAGGGTCTTCTCCAAGATTTGCCCAAGGAATGAGCACACTTGGACGAAGATAAACGGATTCGCCCTTTATGATACCACTTTCAAGGAGGTAAGGTGAAAGAGAAAACCGATGGGATAACAGGAGAGAGCGGAGAGGTGGTGGTGGGATGCTTAGGAGGATGGGTTTAGAGTGTGTCGATTATGAACGACGACTGTGCTGCGTTTGCGTCAGCCGCTTTGTGCTGCTGATGAAATTCATCAGATTTTTAATGTCAACGCCAGCTACATATGTATATCAGCAGACGTAGCAAAGAAGTAAGAGCCAAGATGCCTAGATCTTAACCCCGCCAGAGCAGGACAGTTAAGGAGAAGGTGCTGAGATGATTCCACCTCATCTTCCATACATCCGACGCAAAAAGAACTCAAGGTAATTCCAAGTCTCACAGCATGCATTCGTCGCGCATAGTGACCTGTGAGAAAACCCACGAGATTCGAGGGCTGATATTTTTTCAACCTCAGAAGCTCGCCCGAGCGCCCCCGGTCCACACGTGACCAAAAGGACTTCGCGACCTTACAAGTTTGTGTACTTGCCCAACGCTGGCTGAGTTGGCGCGATGCCCATCTTTCCAGGAGCTGACCACAGGTAGTCAGAGGGATCCCAATCCTCTCCCTTCGCGAGGAAACCACCTCACATATCCCTTGTCTGGCCAGTTCATTCGCCTCGCAGTTTCCCGCAATGTCGCTGTGACCAGGAATTCAGACGGGGCTTATGTCAAAGAATTCGGGCGCAGTCGAAAGTGAGGCCAAGCATTCCCTGACCAGTTTCGAATGTGCCGTTACTGACCCGAGCGCCTTTATTGCGGCTCGGCTGTCGGAGTAAATATTTACTTTCTTGGCTGTCAGTACGCATGTGAGCAGCCAATCAGCTGCCTCCTTGATTGCGGCTACCTCTGCCTGGAACACTCTGCAGTGGTCCGGTAACCCGAATTTGGGTCTGATGGGGAGCTCCTCGCAAAAAACTCCTCCGCCAACTTTTCTTTCCAACTTCAATCCATCCGTGAACAAATTCACCAGGCCCTGTCCCCTAGTGTAGCCCCCCATCTACTCTTTCCTTGATGGAATATGAGTGCAGAAAGTTCCAATGGGCGTCATTCTCTCACACAATACGCTCGACAGGACCTTCTAGGCGATGATATACAAGCTAATCCTGCGGAAGTATGCGCAAATTTTCTGTTTTCTACCATTTTTGAAATCTTTAAAACAAATTTATTTCTTTTTCTATTTCCAACAATTAAAAAAAATGTGGTGCTGAAGCCTAGAATTTACCTGAAATACACGCACACGTAACAAACACATTTACATCTATTCATTACTCGTACAATCGATGTTAATCTCGTGGCAGCCATCGCAAGTACTCGAAAGTGTACTTGCGCAAATATTTAAATTGCATTTCACATGGAAAACGTCAAAAGAAAACATTTTTACAAAGGTAAGAAAATGGCGAAAGGAATAAATACACACACCCAGCCAAGGAAAGGGAGGCAAGGCAAAGGAAGAACATTACCAAGTAAAGAACAAACAGTAGCTCGCTGCTGTCAGCTGGCACCAAAATGCCATGAATCGAAAAGGAAAAAAAACAATAACGATGCCATTGCTGAATGAACAAAGCTCCGCTAAACTCATTCCCTCCCGCCAACAACACCAACACCATGGAAAAAAAATGTGTAGTGGAAACGAGCGCACCTTAAATCATTTGATGTGCAAACAGATAAATAATGTTCCACAATGAAAGTCGCAAAGGAAGACAAACACAGAGGAGGAGAGGTCAATATAATGAGGAAAATGCGAAAAGCGTAAAGGTATACACATAGACACTGAACAGAAAAGTGGATCGGAGCGGATGAAGGTAAAAGAAATGAAATGAAGCAAGAAAAATTGCCACGGCAACTGGCACAATCAGGTGAATACCAACAACAACAATAAGCCAAAAGCAGCACGAAGCAAAAACTGCAAATGACTGGAGTTGGGGAACATTCGAGTTGGTTGTGCTGTACGCGTCCCTCAGGCGAGGCCAAGAACCAACTCGCAGATACCTACGGTACTCAAAGTATGAATAACGTAATAACACCCGCATCGCGCCAAAGTTGACGAATGTTGCAATATTTTCATGACGACGACAACGGCAACAGCAACGGCAAATGGCGACTGTGGATCCGTATCGAGCAAGGACATTGTTAGTGCACAAGATAAGAGAGAAAAAGCGGCGAGTGGAGCTGTGAGTAGCAGCTATTTGTTTGAAAGGGTGCTTGTGCGTGTGTGGGGGTGTGTGTAGTGAGTGTGTGTGTGTGTGGAGTGAGTGTGGGTGTTGTGGCGGGATTGGCGTTGGTAGAAGACTTGCATTATTTTTTATCTGTCAACTTTGATCATTTCTTTTCTCTTACTACTTCGCATTCTACTTGTCGTTTGTGAGCACCAGAAAACGCAGAAAAGTTTGTTGGCGTTGGCAGTGAAGTCAAAGCAAAAGCAAGCAGTAGCGGGCACGAGTTGTCAGCGCAACAAACGCAACAACATTAAAGAGATACTAACTGGCAACAAAAGAAGAAAATGAGCAATGATAAAAAATATCGTGGCTGGCATAATGAATGGAAACTTACGAACTGTTTAAATGAAATGGAATGTAATGCTGGATCTACGAAAGTCCTTGCATAACCAGGAATTTGTGAATGTAGAAGTGTGGCAGCAGAATGTACTAGTAATTGTGTGTGCAAAATAATAGTGTGGTATAAATTTGTGTGGGCGAGTAGGAGCAAAATTGTCTCTAAGCTTGTGTTCGACTTTCTGAGAAGTCGCAAATAGTATTAAGGGCTCTTGCGAAACAATGAAGCAAGAATAATCTTTTGTGAGAAATGTTCGATGTGTGTTACATAGATGATGCTTAAATGTTTCCTCTTTACAACCTACGCTATATAGAAAGTGAAGTCCAAAATAAACAAGACTGAGCTAAAATAGAAACGACAGGAGCTCTGTTCTGATAACTTCGAGTTTTTATTTATTCAAAATAGTCTCCTCTGGCCTCGATACACTGTTTTGCGTGATCTGAAAGCTATTCGAAAGAGAGAGTTTCAGGCCAGTGACCGGAATATCATCCAGGATATCGGTACAAGCCTTTTGAGTGGCCTCTACGAAGGCAAAATCTTTTTCTTTCCTGGCCAAATGCAATTTTCCGAATAAGTAGAAGTCACAGGGGCCGTCATCAGTATAGGAAATTCTTATCCGAGGTTTTGTATAGGGTGGGCCATGTAAAATTTGCTTTTTAAATCGGCTATAAAAAAAAAGAAATCAATATTTTTTCAAACTTTTTTTTTATTTTGAAGATTAAGCATTGTCATTTATTAAAGAAAAATAATATCGTTCAAATGACTGCCACGACTGGCTTTACAGTAGGCCATTCGATCAACCCAATTTTTAAGCACATTTTAGATTGTTTGGGCTCCAATTTCATGAATGGCAACTTCGATTGCGTGTTTTAAAGCATCAATCGTCTCCGGATGGTTCGCATAGCATTTGTCCTTAACGGCTCCCCACAAAAAATAGTCCAACGGGCTTAAATCACAGCTCCGAGGCGGCCAATTGATATCGGAATTTCGGCTGATTATTCGGTTTTCAAAAACGGTAGCCAAAAGTTCGAGTGTAACTTTGGCAGTGTGACAAGTTGCTCATTTTCGAAAAAAAAAAATGGCCCGATGATGCCGCCAGTCCAAAAACCGCACCAAACAGTGACTCGTTGTGGATGCATTTGCTTCTCTACAGTAACGTGTGGATTTTCTGAGCCCCAAATCCGACAATTTTGCTTATTGACGTAGCCACCGATGTGAAAATCAGAAAAGAAGAAGAAGACTCACCACTTTGGAAATAGGTTTTCAATATTTCCCAACTTTGTTCAAGCATATAGCGTCCCATTTCGTAAATGTCAAACCTTTAAGTAAATTATGAACACATTTGACATGCCATTTGTGTTACCATTTAAAAAAAAATAGGTGGTTCAAAAAGCAAACGCTATATGGCCCACCCTGTACATCTTTTCATTGGGGGGATTTCTAAGTGGCGGGTTCCAAACCCAGCGCGCAACCAGCTATCCTGGCATGCTTCGCCTTGTCACGTTGGGTCATTCCCGGACGGGTGTTCGAAAGCTACCCAGAGGATACTTGGGCTAATCCCGGTTGTTGTGAGCTACTTGAACCATATGTAGAAGAATCGTCCAGACCACTCCCAAGTGAATGGCGATCAGTAACTTTTTCCACTTGCGTGGACTTCTACATATGGAACCATCCCCCATCGTAGGAGCCGCAGAACTTAATCGCTCAGAACCTAATCGCCCATCAATGATATTGGCATCAGCGGCCTTAACAACTGCACTATTAGTTCTGCCTTCTCCAAATTGACATGACCAAATTCATGACAGTTATGATTTCGAGGTTGTAAAAGACTTCGTTTGTTTAGGAACCAGCATTAACACCGATAATATTGACCAGCCTCGAAATCCAACGTAGAATCTCTCTTGCCAACAAGTGCTACTTTGGACTAAGTAGGCAATTGAGTAGTAAAGTCCTCTATCGACGAACAAAACTAACACTCTACAAGGCTCTCATCATGCCCGTCCTAACGTATGGCGCAGAAGTTTGGACGATGACACCATCCGATGAGGCGTCGCTTGGCCTATTTGAGAGCAAAATTCTGCGTAAGATTTTTGGACCTTTGCACGTTGGCAACGGCGAATATCGCAGGCGATGAAACGATGAGCTCTATGAGCTTTACGACGACATAGACATAGCGCAGCGAATAAAGATCCAGCGGCTAAGTTGGCTGGGTCAAGTCGCCCGAATGGATACAAACGCTCCGGCTCTGAAAATATTCGATGCGGTAACAGCTGGTGGTAGCAGAGGAAGAGGAAGACCTCCTCTGCTTTGGAAAGATTAGGTGGAGAAGAACTTGGCATCACTTGGTGTTTCAAACTGCCGCTAGTAAGCAAGAGAAAGAAACGACTGGCGCGCTTTGTTAAACTCGGCCAAAAGCGCTTGAGCGATTATGGTGCAAATCAAACAGAAGAAGAAGATTAAGTGTGTTGTGAACATCTCGGTCAAACCGCCAAAAGCGTTTTTGCAATATTCTTGGTGTTGCGCAAAAGTAACACGAGTAATAGTAGTCAGCGCCTCCAATGCTTGAGGTGGCTCGAAGTTAATATGCATAGTAAGTGGCAAGAAGCTGCTCAAACATGAGCAAATAGCATAAGTATTCTTAGCAGTATCCTAAAAAATACTAACATTGCCACAGAAATTGTCTGCCACTAGGCAAAGTAACAAAAACTTCCCTTTACAAGCAGCCAATCAAGCTCATGACAGCTACAAGCGCCCGAATACATATCTACATATACCATCTATCTGTTACACCTTTACAGCTGTCATTTTACCTTCCAGCTATCACTCACTTGAACCGCACTCTACCTACGACAAATTACTTGTACCTAAGAACAACTCATTTCGTTAACTTTTTGAAAAATCACCTACAGCAATGTTTGGCGTTCCACGAGGAGTGAGTAACAAAACTGTCAGCACCCCAAAAAAGGCCACTAAAAATATGTATTTCTGCTACACTCTGGCTTTATATAACTGTATAAGTACATATACATACAGATATATGCAATTGGCACTTACACCCTTTGTTGGGTGTTTTGGCCGAGCTCCTTCACCGCGCCGGCTTTACTTTCCTTCAACATCATTTGTTGCGAAATATTCTTAGTTAGCGCACCTTTCCTTTAGTACTTAAGCTGCTCTAACTATCGCGCGTTGAATCAATATGAGAGCAGTCATCTGCAATTTTAACTTCCACCAAATCATTATTATCATTCTGCTCGTCATCGCCGTAGTCAGCAACTTGGAAGCTAAAGAAAAGTTGCCGAAAGCAATAGTAAAAAGTTGGTAGTGAGTAATCGTCATCGAAATCGCCATCACAGTTGCCAATGTCATTGTACACCGCCATTGGCTAAACATTCGTACCAAATAACTAGCGACATTGTCATTATTTCGGAAGCTTCAATCAGAAATTTTTGCAACAGAGTTAAGGAATCTACAAAGAAATGTATTTACTTTTCTAGCATTTTCTTTAATGGAACTGAGTAAATTGGAGCATTGCCTGGCTACTCATAGGTTTTCTTCAAAGCGTTGCATTGAAGTTGTATCAAATTTTGTGTAAAAAATGGACTTAGGTACTCAAACACACTTGAAATGTTGACAGTACCCTGAGCCAAAAAAATGTTCACAAGCGGTACAAACTTTCCACAAAGTTCGAGAAGATGTGAATGACGACGCTCGCTCTGGACGCCCCAGCACATCAACAACCGATGAAACTGTTGAGAGAGTGAAGAAAATTATTATGGAGAATCATCGAATAACAATTAGGGAAGTTGCTGATGATATCGGCATATCGGTTGGCTCATTCCATGCAATAATTTCGGAAATGTTTGGCATGAAGCATGTGGCAGCGAAGTTAGTACCGAAATTGCTGAATTTTGACCAAAAACAACGTCGCATGAGCATCGCTCAGGAATTGTTGAATGACGTCAACGATGAGCCAGATTTGCTTCCCATCTGTCAAACTGTTCTAACCCCATATATTTCAAGCTTGTGTTAAATAACGCAGGACATCCACAAAGGAGATGCGTTACAGTTTCCCTTGAGCCCTGCTCCCTACATTCCCTGCATTGCTCGCTGTCCGAAATATCTATCTTATAAGCCAATGCTGCTACTTGGCTACGTCCCCTCTGCACACCCATCATAGTTCTACAATGTCTTCGTGTTAGTGACAGTATAAATGGAGTACGACTGTGATCGTCTTGTTTACGCATGATCTTTGCTTCCCTGCATGTGGACCGACTCTCCCATCTTAGAACAAAGTTTTCTGATCATGTTTTCGTCCAGTTCGTGGTATGGTATTGATGAGATCCGAAGGTAGAGAGACCCCGTATTTCCATACATCGTCTACTAGCTCGTTTCTTTTAATGCCCTTATGGCTTGGAACTCAACCGGTCTACTTCCTCCCTGCTCTGAAAAACGATCTTAAGGGTTATACAAAATGTTGTAATTGCTTTAATAGCTGCCTAACTATCTATGTAAAAGTAAACCTTGCAGTTGGTCCCAGTAGTAGGAAAGGCAAGAGACTTTCCAACAGCGAAAACCTCAGCTTGGTATGCAATGCAATAGTCTGGAAACTTATACTTCCTTTGGTCTGACTCTGAACAGTTTATCTCGCGCTTACTCCACTAGTCAATTTAGAACCGTACGTGTGTATTGCATTTGGAGCTAAAGCACTTACGCCAGCCTTCTTTTTCGATAGTAACCTTGAACCTTTTCCTCCTTTCCCTTTATCATAGGCGCAATGCATGAAGATTTTCTAGTCGCGGTTTACCACTCCAGAGTACCATAGAGAAGTAACATCAATGCATCAGAGAGGAGAATAAACCCCAGGTGACCCCAACCATCTTTTTACATGCCAATGTTGATGGTATTTTATGGGAAGCTTTTACATGCCACTTCTTTCCTTAGTGCAACTAAAACCAGAATGTCTGAAATTAATTAAAATAAATTAAAATTTAAACGGTAGAACCAAAAAACAGTGTTTATAACTGAGTTTTGTGAGGTACGAACTTCGACTGTATTCTCTGCTCAATACTTCCTCAAAAACGAAATGGTCTTTTGAAGAAAGTCCTCTTCGAATGGTCTTGATGGGACATTAAGTAGTATGCGAGCTTCCTTCGGACGTACCGAGGCCACTTTGCCACCCTTGCCTTGGAGACACAGCATTCAAAAAACATTTCTTGAGCCAATGCAGATAACTTCGCTAATTGCAGTGATCCGTGAAGAAGCCTGTAAGTATGCACAGTTTATTCTAAGATGCTTAAACCTCTTGAAGTCATACTATCTCCGAAAGGAATTTGCCTAGTAGTTGCCCCGTTCGGTGTTGTCCACATAATGCGTTTAGGCTCTTCTGGTCTTTTTTTGCCTCTTTTTAAATAGTATGTTTTCCCACCGCCAAGAAGAACTCAAGTCCTATTGTTGGTGGCCATATTAAAACTTCACACCTTCCTCATTTCTGCTGAAGCTCTTGTCACCCGGAGAAACTGAAGGTGTTTATACATCCCTCGGAGGGGACAGTTTCAATCTAGGACTAATGAGGAGTTCATCTTTCAAATGATGATCGAGTCTTGGCTTCATTCGAGATTGCGATATGCTCCCTACTACATTTTCGCGCTCCTTTTCTTGAAAAATTTTGTAAAAATTTTAATAATTTGGAAATTTATTTAATGTTAAAACTTATCGTAAAAAGTTTATTGAAGTGAAATATGTTCATATATTCTATTCTTTTCAACACCTTTGTACAATTTTTAATATAAAAAATACTTATTTTTAAGTCTGAGTCATTTCACCTAAAAGTAATATGGACACCTGGCCATTGCGACATTGAGGGTGCAGGGCCTGTAGGATAAGTACATAGACAATGACTTAGGGATGCCCTTACAGACGTGTAAGCTACTTATCCTTGAAGAAATCGTAAGAGCAGCGAACGAAAGATGACCTAATGAAACCACTTGCAGAATCGCCCGACTCTCGTTGGTAAACGCACAAAATCTCTGCTAAGCCAAGACAAACAAAGTCTGAGCACACTGATTTCAGTCACAACGGGGCACTACCTAATAGGTAGACATGCCCAAAGAATGGGTGTGCAAACACATAACTTCTGTAGAAGTTGTCTAGATGAGGAGGAGGAAGAGACAATCTCGCACCTACTGTACCAATGTTCTGCTCTATCTAGGCGTAGATTTACCATTTTAGATAGGGAATTCTTTAATGAACTGGAAAATTTCAGTGCTGTGGAAATGAGCCTGCGTGTGTTCCACAGTGCACAACCGCTTAACCTAACCTAGACTACGTTCAGTAATCCAAGCAAGTTTACAATGGAATTCGCATGGCTTTTCAAAATTCAAATGGACATGGACACAGAATCTGCATGAATGAGCATACAAGGAGAAGTCCAAAATAAACAAGGCTGACGTCATAAAAATGTTTTTGATGGCTCCATCTTTTTAATGAGTTAGTACGTTGGAAGTTACATCCCTGGCTGACTTACAGTAAAAGCTTGGTGACATTCGGTTCAGTGGAAGCGAAGTTACTGCGTCTAAAGTGTCAGTATGTTTGTCTCATCGGTACAAAAATGAGTTTCGAACAAAGAGCTAATATCAAATTTTGTTTTAAAAGCGGTAAAACGTGAGGACATAAATGGCAATAAACATACGGGCCCAAAATCATTTGTCAGCAAATACTCCATTGAAATCATTCGTAAATTTATCAAAAATTAACCGAAATCAACGATCAACAAAATATCGATTTATCGCATTGCATGATAATGCACCATTTCATCGATCCACTCTTGTGACTGATTTTTTGACTAGAAATCGTATTTTAACCATCAATCACTCTCCGTATTCACCTGATGTGGCTTCCTGTGACTTCTACCTATTCGAAAAATTGGATTTGGCCATGAAAGGAACAGGTTTTGCGTCCATAGAGGCCATCCAAAAGGCTTGTACCAACATTCCGGTCAATGGTCTGATACACTCTTTCGAATTTAGATCGCGCAAAATAGTGTATCGAGGCCAGAGGGGACTATTTTGAATAAACAAACTCGAAATTATCACAACAAAGCTCCGGTCGTTTCTATTTTAGCTCAGTCTTGTTTATTTTGGACTGCACCTTGTAGAGAGAAGAAAAATTGCAAAAATTGATGTCGAAGCCTTTTCGTCAGTTAAACATTTTTTCACAATATTTTTCAGTTCCACCAACTACTACAAACGACGTCCTCACGAAACTTGTATATAAAGAACTCCGTTCATTTTTTTGTAAACTTCAAAATAAATTAAAAATTAAAAAAACCAACATGTATGCATTAAAGCGAAAATAAACATACAGATGTTTGCATTTGTGTTGCCAATTTTCATGGCACACGAAGCGTTTAGCGACAGGAACTTCCTGTCACAAGGTGATGCGTACGAGCGTGCATCCTTCCTGCTTAAGCGCGACCACCACCAATCGCTCTAACCCACAAATTGCTAACGTGAACGCATATGAAATTGTAACTGTTAACATTTCCGTTTCCTTCTGCCGCCTTCGCCGCTTCACACTATCTAGCAACCCATAGCAGACGCCTTGGCCGCGGCCGCTGCGCCACCTACCCTACAGCGCTGCGCTGCCTCACTTATTACAACTGCGTATTTGAATATTTTGTGCAAGCGAAATTGCATTTGGCGCCAAATCAAATCGTTGAATAATCACATTACATATTACAAAAGCCAAATGCGTCAAGTGTTGTTGTATGCAGTCATTCAAAAATTATAGATAAGTGCCATCCACACGCACGGCGGGCGTAACGCGGCAGAAAGATGAGGGTTTCAGTTTAAGCGCCCGCACAACACTCAACTTTAACGCCTGGAGGGTCATTCACAATTTTTTTTTTGTTTTATATTCTTTATTATTTTTTTTTATTTTTATTTTTATTTTTTTTTTTTCAAGTTGTTTCCCTCCCGTGTCTATACTTTTAAATAGCGTTGCATTTGTTTCATGTTGCGATGAAGTGATTTCCGAAATGTTGAAAACTCCCGCTGGGATCACAAGGATATTACTGCGCTGCTGCATTTCCTGCGCGCTTTGCCCCTCTGCCAGACATGGCAGGCATATCTGCGTATTTGTTTTTGTTGGCTGATCAGGGACATGTGCAACACTCCGGGGCATGTTTGACTATATCTACATTCCTCCGACCTCTGTGCTTCAGTTCGATTGCCCGCACATAGACACAGAGGGGTCAGCAGTTAGTACGCCAGTAAGTATGCTGCAGAATGATGGAAGGGTCGCGCGTTTTGGTTGGCTGGCCAAACCCTCATCCCCCTGCTCCCCGCTGACTATTTGTATTTATGTGTTTTGTATTTGTATTTATATTGCATTACTAAGCAAATTGCGGAAAAATTAGCGGCTGATTTTGGGATCATCTAATTACACAGCACATTGGCCTACCAAACCAGTCGTCGGGCGGTGTGCGCGTCAGTGGTTGATGTACGTTAACTACCCTGCCAAACAGGCAACGAGGGTGTTTATACAACAGCATCCATGGCAGTTAGCTCTTGCCCGCATTGTCGGCTTTTTCTGACTGACTGACTGCTTTTATTTAGTTTATCTTGTCGATATTTTTATTTCTTTTCGATTTGTTGTTTACATTGCATTGATATCAACTTTGTGTGACTTTGCGCTGCACGCCGTTTTTCACATTTCGTTATTTGCCCGCCTGTCGGAAATTGCCTGTTTGTGGTGTTCAGCGCCTTTGTCAGCCCTCTCCACCATACCATCCAGCCAACCATCCAACCATCCATCCATCCATTCATGCAGCCATCTACATATCTATTCGTCTGCCCTTCGTCTCATTTATCTGTGTAAGTTCACTAAATTCGATTTGATTGTCAAATGAATTTTTGATTTAATGTTTGTCTGTTGCAACTATTTGTTTGTGTGCCGGTGCATACGTGCATGCATATGTTGTAATTGTTGCTGTTTTGGGCTTATCATGGATGTGTTTGTTGTGGCTGGCAGCAACGTTGCTTTGGTGTCATTGTCAGCTACCACTGCATCAGCTTAGTTTCTGTGATGTGTGTGTGTGTTGCCTTTTTATATGCCCAACTGTGTACAGTTAGCTGGTAATTCGATATTAATCGTAGGTACAACAAAGTGTTCGCTTTTGGGTTTTTTTGGGATTCCGGTGCTTCAATTGCATTTTGATAATTAAAATCGAATTGGCATTTAACCGCGATTGTCACGCTTTTCTGTTATTTCCCTCTTCCTTTACTTCTGCTTAAACTCAATGTCTGCATGAAGTTGTTTAGCGATTTATTTTAATTGGATTGCATACGTTCAAGAATCGATTGGGTATTTTATGACGCATTCATTTGGTTAGAGACGAGCGAAACCCTTTTCCCGATACCTCCCACTTAACGATATTAGAATGGCATTTGAATACCAAATATGTTCACACATGAAACGTTATCGAATTCCAGTATCCTTGCAGCCGTCGCTTCAGAGATAAATAAGTACGAAAATTTGAGCTTGTATGGGTGGTGCCACGCGCTCATTTTCAATGCCTGTCATATCTTTGCTATTACATAGTCATAAATCTTCTAGATGCGCTATTCCAAATGAGTCTTCCAATCAGACTTCAGAGTCTTCAATCTACACATGGCAAGTAAAAGAAGAGATTCATAAGACGAGCCGCTAAAAATCACTCGAATTTAACAAAATAGACAGAAGTACTTTAAAAAGTATGCCCTTAAATGCATACAACTACTGGCGCTAATACGGTTGATGATCAATTTAAAAGTATCGGATTTTATTGGGTATGGGATTAACTTTTTCCGCCCTCGTGAAAGGGGTGTCGCTGCTGATACTATATATTTTTATGTTCGCTCTGGTACTATACTGGTGATTTGAAGGTGTATATGTGAGGTATCGATCGCAGTAGTTGACATTCGTTTGAAACGTAAAGATCCTTTTTATCTCACGTCAAAAATGTTGATGTCTACGCTCGTCCCAAAAAAACAGCATTTGCGAAAAGTCATGCTTCATTATTATCTCTCAAAGAAAAGTGCAGCTGAAACGTGTTGTATATTGATCAATATTTACGGTAATCACGCTCCAGTAAATACAACTTGCAAAGAGTGGTTTCGACGCTTCCAAAGTGGCTTCGACGTGAGTGATAAAGATCGCGAAGGGGCACCGAAAAAATTCGAAGATACTCAACTACAACAATTATTGGATGAAGACGTATGTCGAACCCTTGATGATATGTCTAAAGAGTTGGATGTTGACAGATCAACCTTTAATAAACGTTTGCACGCATTGGGAATGGTCCAGAAAGCAACTGGGTGCCACATCAATTGAAGGAGAGGAATATCGAGAGACATTTGGGGGCGTGTAAGATGCTACTTGAACGGCAGAAAAAAAAATTTTCTGCATCGCATTGTCACTGGCGATGAAAAATGGATCTACTACTGTGGGCAAAAAGTAAGGTGAATTTGGTTGTAAAATGAAAAATCTTTATTTATTCTTGTAAATCAATTTCATCCCCTTCAAAATAATCCCCTCTCGATGAAATACACTTATGCCAACGATTTTTCCAATCCCCGAAACATGCCAAATAGTCCATTTCCGGTATAGCCATCAGCACCTTCTTCGATTCAGCTTTTATCTCCTCAATCGACTCGAAAACTGCTATCATGACCTTTATTTTTGAACGACTTTGACGTGCTCTTTTCGGTCTGGCCTCGCCTTTAGCACGATATTCGCTTGATTGGTCGGTTGTTTCGGGGTCGTAAGCATAAATCCAAGTCTCATCTCCCGTAATGATGCTTTTGAGCTTGTCCTGATAGTCTGAAAGCATTGTTTCACACACATAAGCGCGACGACTTTTTTTTCAAGAAATTGAGAGTTTTCGGTACCAAACGAGATTCGACTTTTCGTAGGCCCAAATGGTCTTTCAAAATGGTTTTCACAGATCTTTCTGATATTCCGATCATATCAGTAAGGTCTTTAACAGTCAACCGACGATTTTTGAGCACTAACTCCTTCACTTTATTGACGTGTTGGTCATCTGTTGACGTCGATGGTCGTCCGGAGCGCTCCAAGTCATCAACGCGTCCTCGACCCTCTTTGAAGTCTTTGTACCACTTATAAATATTTTTCTGCGACATGGTCGAATCACCAAATGCGTTCTGCAACATGCTAAACGTTTCCGCAGCCGAAATTTCATGCCACAAACAAAATTTGATGGCACTTCTCTGCTCAATCAAATCAGACATTGTAAAAAACGAAAAATGCACTCTTGGTCGTTTGGTAAACACAAGCGTAAATATATTACTGAATGGAACGCTAAGACGCTAGACATGACAAACTGATTTTGCTGCATGACAACGCCAGGCCACACTTTGCTTAGTCGGTTCAGAAATATTTAGAGGGACTGAATTTCGAAATATCTCTTGATGAGCAGCAGGCATTCGATTGAGTCTGGCACCTGGGAAATTTATCTATTTTATTTATTTACAGTAAAATTAAAAAAAAATGTCCAGCTCATACTTCTTATTGCAAAAGTTATATCTAAATAACCGACAGCTTTATGTTTTACATCAAGATTGTACATCAAAACTATGCTCCATAAACGTTGGCGTATCACAAGAGAGCGTTCTGGGTGTGGTCCTATATGCAGCATTCACTGCTGATTTACCTGCTTTGGCGGATGTAAACATTGCCATGTATGCTGACGATACGGCCATTATTGCAGTATGTGAGACCCCAGAAGATGTCTTAGACTGTGTGTAGAAAAAGCTTTGAGAAATAGGAAAATGGTTAAGCAAATGGAAAATTAGCGTTAATCTTCAAAAATCGACTAATGTAACCTCCAGTCTTAGAAGAGGAGAATGCCCTCAGGTTGATCTGTAAGGTATACAAATTCTCCAACCTACGATAGTTAAGAATTTTGGTGTACATCTCAAAAGCAAGCTGGCATGGAAAGCTCACCTAAACGCTATAGTAAAGCAACTAAGCCGAAAAGAAAGAAATTGTACTGGCTTCTTACTGAGAAAGAACTCTGAACTGAGCTAGGGAAATAAACTGACCATATATAGGGTGTTTTTTTTAGAGGTTAGGTTTTCAAGTTGGCACTACTTTTTTCGTAGATGGTATTTTTGACAGCTGTCACTTGATTTGTGCTCAGTTTGCCATTTCATAATGAATAGACTTACACCTGAACAACGTTTGCAAATCGTGCAAATTATTACGAAAATAATGGTTCGGTTCGCGCGACGCATCGAAGAAAATTTTGTTCAGCGATGAAGCTCACTTTTGGTTGAATGGGTATTATTTTTAAAACATAATGGCAAACCCTTATCTTTATAATAAAGCTAAATTCTTGGCCATAACATTAAATTATATACGTTTTATTTCATCTTGAAAACCTAACCTCTAAAAAAAACACCCTATACAAAGTTGTATTGTACTTAAATCGATTTGGACTTATGCTACACAACTCTGGAGAACAGCATGTCACTTAAATGTTGACATACTCCAACATTTTATTGGCCGTTAATACGAGCTTGCTGATTTTTCAGGCCGGCTCATCATAGTTTGCCCAATTTCATTTTTTTCATTAACTATGACAAAGAAGACAAGTGCGGGTTCTATTTTTAAAAAATATTTCCTCTCTTACTCTGGCTGTTGATGTTTTAAGAGTGATTTCTGTCCCTTAGGTGACCAAACCATCTAAGTGAAAATGAGCTTCATCACTCGAACATTGAGTCTCAAACTTTTTTACGCACATTTTAATCATTCGGCTCAAACGCCTTCACGATTTGAACTTTGATACTTCCTCAATATTTCATGCACAATAGTTTTAGGAAATCCCAGAGTAGCCGCTATTTTGCGCAAGGACTGTCGTGGATTATCCCTCTATCTCTCTCTCTCTCTCTCTCTTTCTCTCTCTCTCTCTTTCTCTCTCTCTCTCTCTTTCTCTCTCTCTCTCTTTCTCTCTCTCTCTCTCTTTCTCTCTCTCTCTCTTTCTCTCTCTCTCTCTCTCTTTCTCTCTCTCTCTCTCTTTCTCTCTCTCTCTAAAGCTCTCATCATAGCACGTCTATGGTGCATAAACTTGGATGATGACAGTAGACATTCCTGGGAGGCGTTCCTTGGAGTGTTTGAGAGAAAGATTTTTGGACCTCTGCACGTTGGCAACGGCGAATATCGGAGGCGATTGAACAATGAACTGTATGAGCTTTACGATGATATACACACAGCGCAGCGAATATAAATCCAGCGGCTCCGTTGGCTGTGTCTGTAGTCCGAATGGATGTAAACGCTCCGGCTCTGAAAGTATTCGATGCGGTAACAGCTGTACCAGCTGGTGGTAGCAGTGGAAGAGGAAGACGTCCTCTGCGTTCGAAAGATCAGGTTAAGAAGGACTTGGCTTTACTTGATGTGTCCAACTGGTGCCGGTTAGAACGAAAAAGAAACGACTGGCGCGTTTTCTTAAACTCGGCCAAAATCGCGTAAGTGATTATCGAATAGATTATAAGAATAGAAGTTCTTGTCTTTTCTCACCCCTTTAATGATGTCTTTCGAACATTGAAATCTGATAAATTTTTGGTCCTCAGTTAACTTGTGCGGAATGAAACGTTCATAGAGCTTTCGTTAGTACAAATGATCAGTTAAAATGCGATAAATCGATGGGTTGGTCGTGCCTTTGTTTCATTATGAAGTTCACCTGTGTACATATTTAAACGGAACTATTTTTGCTGGCTTGAATGGATATCAAGAATCAGACTTAGCTTTGCTGAAAATATATCCGCAATACAAAACGCTCGCCATTTAATCTAAATATTATCTGTTTAAACTGATAAAGCATTAAAGACCTGCCCTCTGCAAAAAACTCTGTGTAATAGACAGTAAATTTAACACACAGCAAACGATTTGAAGCTATGCACTTTATGTGGTACTCCCCTCTTTGCGTGCTCTTAATGATGATGTTCGATGAGTTGTACAGGTCCTTGGCGAAATTGTAGCAACAACAACAATGAAACGCGCCAACGGTGGCTGGCTAGAGGGCAGCATAAGCAAATAAAATTGTTTACAACAACCCCT
This sequence comes from Anastrepha fraterculus, assembly GCA_037575425.1. Taxonomy (NCBI): domain Eukaryota; kingdom Metazoa; phylum Arthropoda; class Insecta; order Diptera; family Tephritidae; genus Anastrepha; species Anastrepha fraterculus. The sequence continues at coordinate 1,917,167 of JAYXIM010043968.1, forward strand.
GTGTGCCTATGAAGCGAAAGCTGCCAAACCAACGAAGTTTACAAAGCAAACTGTAACACATACAAGTATTTGCACATACACATACGAACACGCACACATACATAGATATATATGTGCATTGAGTCTGTGTGGCAAAACGTGAATGAGTTCAGGGCGCGCGCCAACGATTCACTGTGTCTGTGAGTCTGCGAGTCTGCGAGACTGCGAGTAAGCAAACAGACTGCCGGACCCAGTGAACGCCTGTGGCACTTGTTTAGACTGCCATGGTCATATGTTCGCGCAAAATGATTACTTCCGATGAGCAGCGCGGTGCGTTGCACTGCAGCAATGACAGGCCAACAGGCGCGTTGAAAACTTGAAAACTGAAAATTGCAACAGAAGCAAGTGAGCGAAATAATGGAACAAAGTTCAGAGTGTACGAGTATAGCAAAAAAAGAAAAGTATTTTTAGCAAATAGCAGCAGACGTGAATAAAATGGGTTTGTCAACCAAAGACAAACACACACAGGCACATGCATGAGTATTTGCACACAGGGAAAGAGTAAAGTGGGTTGGCCTAAAAAAAAGTGTCAACTGCATTGCACACATGTCGCGCGAGACATACTGGCACCGCCAAACCGCTTCAAAACGTTATGCACTTCGCTCTGCGGGATGCCTTAGCGTCGAGCAGCGGGAAATCTTTGTGAGTTCGCAAGTGAAATTTCATGTGCGTGACATTCGTTAATGTGAAGAGCCACGGGCGGAGACACACATTTGCCAGAAAATTAAAAAATAAAAGTGTTTTCACTCGAAATTAAATAGTTTCAAACAAACTACTGAAAGTGGAAGCAGTTCACTGTTAAGAGCAAGATTGTGATTGTTTTTTTTAATAATACCGACACTCGCTCATCGAAAGCCATATAAGGGAAGTCATCAGAGACTAGCAAAGACTGCTCCAGAAGAGCATCAAATAGGCTCCTTGATAGAACTCTCAATAGATACAAAAAATATATAAATAATTGGCGCTCACACCCTTTTTGGATGTTTGGCCAAGCTCCTCCTGCGTCTTAATGTTTTTGTACAAATAGAGGAGCCTACAGTTTTAAGTTTTAAGACGAATTGAGGAACTCAATGAACGGACAATGGACGTATCGTAATTCCGAATATCACTAAATGGATAAATCAAAAACATTGACAGATAGATTTTTACCTGACCCAAGTGCAGCCGCCGTAGCCGAATTGGTTGGTGCGTGAATACCATTCGGAATTCACAGAGAGAACGTTGATTCGAATCTCGGTGAAACATCAAAATTAAAAAAACATTTTTCTATATTAATAGCGGTCGTCCCTCGGCAGGCAATGGCAAACATCCGAGTGTATTTTTGCCATGAAAAAGCTCCTCAGAAAAATATCTGCCGTTCAGAGTCGGCTTGAAACTGTAGGTCCCTCCATTTGTGGAACAACATCAAGACGCACACCACAAATAGGAGGAGGAGCTCGGCCAAATACCCAAAAAAGGCCAAAAAAGGGTGTACGCGCCAATTATATATATATACAGGGTGGGCCATATAGCGTTTGCTTTTTGAACCACCTATTTTTTTGAGAATGGTAACACAAATGACATGTCAAATGTGATAATAATTTACTTAAAGGTTTGACATTTACGAAATGTGACGCTATACGCTTGAACAAAATTGGGAAATATTAAAAACCTATTTCCAAAGGGGTGAGTCTTCTTCTTCTTTTCTGATTTTTACAAATGCATCCACAACGAGTCACTGTTTGGTGCGGTTTTTGGTCTAACGGCATAATCGGGCCATTTTTTTTCGAAAATGAGCGAGGAGTCGCGGTTACAGTAAATGGCGAGCGTTACCGTGACATGCTCAACAAGTTGTTTCCAAAAATTTAAGAGGATGACATGGACGACATCTGGTTTCAACAGGACGGTGCAACTTGTCACACTGCCAAAGTTACACTCGAACTTTTGGCTACTGTTTTTGAAAACCGAATAATCAGCCGAAATTCGGAGCTGTGATTTAAGCCCGTGGGACTATTTTTTGTGGGGAGCCGTTAAGGACAAATGCTATGCAAACCATTCAGAGACGATTGATGCTTTAAAACACGAAATCGAAATTGCCATTCATGAAATTGGAGCCCAAACAATCGAAAATGTACTTAAAAATTGGGTTGATCGAATGGCCTACTGTAAAGCCAGTCGTAGCAGTCATTTGAACGATATTATTTTTCATTCATAAATGACAATGCTCAATCTTTAAAACAAAAAAAAAACGTTTGAAAAAATATTGATTACTTTTTTTTTAATAGCCAATTCAAAAAGCAAATTTTACATGGCCCACCCTATATACATAAGTGCTTAGTGGACATGGATGCTTTAAATCTTATCTACATAGATTTAAACATGAAGACTACCCGTACTGCACCTTTTGTGACGGTCTAGTTGACGGTCTTCTTTGTCTGCCCCCCGGTTTGAGCTGGAAAGGAAAAATTATAGTCATAGGATTGGGAAGCCAATAATGGCAATTAGCAATTTAGCAGATATCATACTTGACTCAGAAGAACATTGGTCCGCTGTCAGTAATATGACAAGAATGGTAATTACCAAACTGTAGAGGCATGTAGAGGCAATAGGCCGCTGCCCATCCCGTGAAGTAATACTTAACGGTATTAGTAACTACCAAACCGCGTCGCGCTGAACGACAGAGCAGATTATCAGGTAGAGGCAGTAGGCCGCTCCCCCTCCCGTGAAGTACTACCTAACGGTTGTACCGCGGGAAGGAAACGGGGCTGAGGTGGGTTTTTAGTGGGTGCGTCGAAAGACAAGTCCCACACTTGACGGCTTTCAATGCTGTTTGCCACCTCTAGAAAAAAAAACATTTTTAAGTCGGTTCGGAAATGTTTTGGATCGGAAAGTTTTTTACTAACCTAGTCTCAAAAAAAAAATTAGAAGAAACAAGCATCCGCCGTTTTTGCAAACTGGATGATGAAATGCCAGAACATATTCTCTGTGAATATCCAGCTCTCGCAAGCTGAAGTTTCATACACCTGGGTTGGGCGACACTAAATCATTTGGACTCAAATTCATTAGACGTCTCATATTAAAGTTTTCCAAGCATCTTCCATTCAAAAATTTGTGCGGCATCTGTCTATGTGCAGAAATAAATCTGTAGAGAAACTTTCGCAAAGAGCGGATAGTCATTTTAAGCAGCAGTCAGGCTACTCCCAAAGCCTTGTCACTCTTTGAGCTTAAGTGCCGAATAGTTTTGGAGTATATAGAGAGATTAAATGTATCTAGGGCATGCAACCGCATTCAGCTTATATGAGTTCCAGGTCGCAAGGGCATGCCCGGAAAAGAGGTAGCTAATGTGGGCCTTTCCTGACTATGGGATAACATACAAGGGAACTAAATCTACGGAACCCAAACTAACTGTGAAGCTACGCCAAACAAGGCCCTTACGTCTTCTTCTTCTTGATTGGCACGATAACCCCTTGAGCGATTTTGGCCGAGTTTAATGGAGCGCGGCAGTCGTTTCTTTCCGGTACTAACCGGCACTAGTTGGAAACACCAAATGAAGCCAAATCCTTCTCTATCTGGTCATTCCAACCCAAAGGAGGCCTTCCTCTTCCTCTGCTACGACCAGCTGTTACAGCTGTTACTTCATCGAATACTTTCAGAGCTTGGGCGTTTGTGTCCACACGACACAGCCAATGAAACCGCTGGATCTTTATTCGATACGCTATGCCTGTGTCGTCGTAGAGCTCATACAGTTAATTGTACCCGAAATTGCGAACTTGCAAAGATACATAGAAAAATCTCCCGCAGAATCTTTCACTCAAACACTCCAAAGGGCCCTTACTAGGAAAATATAGTTAAAAGAGACCTAAACAAAATCTCCCTAAGAACAACAGAGAATGCTCACCGACATTCTTATCGATCACTGCTGAGGAACAGAAAATTGTCTAACGAGTCTAGTAGGTTATGTCTTCAGAAAAATCACCACACTTGCTTTTCGTTTAAGATATCATATCGAGAAGATGCAGGAAGCATCTCGTGCAGGTACGTCGCTCAACCCAGCCCAGTACCATACAGGTTTTACTGAAACAACATATGCTGGATGAGGTTTTGCGAAGAATAAAGATCACCGAAAATCTTAAGGTTGAAGGGCAAACTTCTACCCATACAGGTATATCTATCTACATATCTATGTATATAAATGTATGTATGTATGTATGTTTATCATATAAAATAGTTTTCCGCCATAAAGCTAACGTTAAAAACGTGATAACAACCACCACCGCAATTTTCTCTTTGAAGTCAACTTCTTTCAAGCATTCATTTATGCAGCTTCCCATATACATTCGCACACACATACATATGCACATAGTCCATGTATACGTAAGCATTTACGAAATTTTGTAACATCTGCTAAATTGCTTATTCGTAACTAGCTATTTGACCTCGTGGGAGTAATCTATCATAGCCATAAACGGTCCTGTATACTTTACATCAATTTGCATTATTCCCTTCAGTGAAATGCTTGCGGCAACTCCAGTAAATAAAAATAATAATTTGTATGTGTTGGTTGAAAGCTACAGTTTTTTTTTTTTGTTTTGTTTTAGTTTTTGGGGGTTTTGAAAAGGTTACATCAACACTTGAGCCACATCAACGTCGGCTATTATTAACATGAAAGGTAGGACAGGAGTAAAAAATTTCCAAAAATGTTATACCTCCCAATTTCCAAACACTTGGAATGTTTGGAATTTCATAGCGAATACTTCAGTTATAAAACTACTAACTCTACAAAAAAGAGGTTGTCTGTAAAGTCGGTTTACTGACGATAGTTTAACGTGATAACGTCATAAGAAAATACTGATTGAATGGTTGTATTTTTCAAAAGAAAATTTTAATTTTATTTGTTTGATAGATATTTTGTATGGATATAGAGAATGAGTTAACATTAACATAACATAACATAACATAACATAACATAACATAACATAACATAACATAACATAACATAACATAACATAACATAACATAACATAACATAACATAACATAACATAACATAACATAACATAACATAACATAACATAACATAACATAACATAACATAACATAACATAACATAACATAACATAACATAACATAACATAACATAACATAACATAACATAACATAAAATATCATAAAGCATTCACCAACAGCTTTCATTTGATACCCATATTGTACATACACGTCCGAAGGTTACCCGGGTCCACGTTTTGACCTATATCTCGAGACCCTATCTACCAATAGGTATTCAAACTATACGGAAATCATCTTCAATACCTACTTAACAATGTGTGTAAGTTTGGTTTAATTCGGTTCAAAGACACGGCGGGTCCACGTTTTGGCATATATTTCGAGACCCTAGTCATCAATAGGTATGAAAATTACCCCGTATTAAAGCACTTATCAACAGCTTTCATTTGATACCCATATTGTACATACACATCCGAAGGTTACCCGGATCCACGTTTTGACCTATATCTCGAGCCCTATTTCCAAAATAAAATATAATCCATGTTACTCGTGATGTAGCTTTCGAATGGTGAAAGAATTTTTAAAATCGGTCCAGTAGTTTTTGAGCCTATTCATTACAACCAAACAAACAAAGTTTTCCTCTTTATAATATTAGTATAGATATGGTAAATATTACCATACATTTTTTCCTTCATATATAATAAAAAAACAATAATAATAACATTAAAACAACAGGTATAATTAACAAACTTGGTTTTATTTTAAATTCTTCAAGTAAATCAAATTAATAATAATCAATAAGAAGGCATATGCCAATACAAATACGTGAATTTATATATGTACATATGCGCAAATACATACATATGGGTAAGGCTTTCTCAAGTGGGCCTCAAAATTACCAAAGTGAATATTTTGCGATGAAATTCGGCCAGAACTGAGTTCTATCATCCAGAAGCACACTCAGATAATTTTGTTGTAAAATTCTAAATAGTTTTTGTTTTATTAACTATCGAAGTTTTTTGCAGCGCTTGAGTAATTATCACATTTCTCGTAAAGTAAGTATCCGATTACAACGATTTTTCAGCTGCAGACTGATAAAGGATGATATTTTTCAAAAACGTTATTTTTGTTCCGAAACTTGATGTTTTGTTGTTGTAAATAATTTTTTTTAATAAACAATTAAAAATTTAACTAATTTCTGCGCCTTTGGGATGAAATTTTTTTAAGGATATTAACGTAATAAACATCTGTGCATTTATGTATGGAAAAAAATGCGTGCAATTCGAAAAGGATTAATTACAATTAATTTTTTTGTGGCAGGATGCGCGCTTCGACTTACGCGCACGCGCACGAACACACAAACGGCGACTCGCGGGCGGCTTGCGAAAAAGCACGTCTCAACGCGATATGCGTCCGGAAGATGAGTTTTGCCGACATTTCCATTACTGGTGTTTACTTGTTTTTAAAGATTGGCCATATAGATAATTTACGTATGACAGAATTTGCGCTTTGACTGACGCGAAAATGCGTAATGATAATTAAATCAAATGTATTCAAAGGAATGTATAAGCTGTCATGCAAGGTTTCATATATACTTCTTTATTACTAACGTTTATGTTTACATATCAGATCTATACCTACATTGTAAGTTCAGTCAGCAAATGCCCTTAAAATTTCTCGCTGAAAAACAACAACAATTCACGGACGGACACAAAAAGTGAACCAGATATAGAAAGTTATACAGATATCGCATATTAATTTGTTATTTCGAGAAAAAATGAAAATCATTCACGCTTTTTACACTTTTCATGTAGTTTGTTTTTACATAATGGGTATAATTTTAGATTGATCGTGGGCTGAAAATATTTTTCACTCGATGGAATTTTTATCTTTTGGAATAAAAGAATGGAACTGCCTCGTATTTTTCAAAGTTTGCGCTTTGGAATAGAGCTTTTTCAACTTACTAGAGTGATTTTCATGTTCTTGTTTATTACAGTAATCAAATTTAATTTTCTTAGAATTGAGTTTTGCCCAATCATACAACTGTTTCGGTCCCGTAATTTTCACCGGGATTTTATCTCGCAAGCTTGCATGGTACGCATCTCTTTTTATAGCACCATTAATACCATAGCAGGCACCTTTCCCATGTGCAGAGGCAAAAAAGTGCCACTCGGCATCGATGCCAAAATCCAAATAGTAAATTTATAAAATTGTACTTGTTTTTGTACTGTGAGGCCGCCCCGTCGGAAAAATAATAGATTTTCTTCACATTTCGTTTACCAAACTGTTTAATGAAATATTGAATCAATTTAGAATTGAACAAATTGAATGCGGAACTGTCATGTTCCAATGCTTCAGAAATTATCACAAAATTCTTATGCTGTTCTACGCCGTTTTCTTTGTAATGCACAACGTAAGTATGTATTGTTGCCTGCGTTGTGTTCCAGTATTCTGATTGCACAGAATTTTGAACACGACACTAAATTTCGCATTTTGGTCACTTATTCGGACTAGATTTGTGTAAACACGACTATGGTTTTGTTTTCCGAAAGGGTTACAACAACGATTTGCATGTGGCATTATATTAGTCTATACTTAGTTTTGTACACATTAACGTACGCGATTTACATAATATCACAGTTTTTATTATCACCGAAACACATCACCACAGCAGTCGGAAGGAGACTAGACACAACTAATGACAATGTCGGCAAAACTGATCTTACGGAAGCATATCGCGTTGAGATGTGTCCGAAACACGGTTTTTCGCAAGCCGCCCGGGAGTCGCCGTTTGTGTGTTCGTGCGCGTGCGCGAAAGTCGAAGCGCGCATCCTGGCACAAAAAAATTGATTGTAATTAATCCTTTTCGAATTGCACGCATTTTTTTCCATACATAAATGCACAGATGTTTATTACGTTAATATCCTTAAAAAAATTTCATCCCAAAGGCGCAGAAATTAGTTAAATTTTTAATTGTTTATTAAAAAAAATTATTTACAACAACAAAACATCAAGTTTCGGAACAAAAATAACGTTTTTGAAAAATATCATCCTTTATCAGTCTGCAGCTGAAAAATCGTTGTAATCGGATACTTACTTTACGAGAAATGTGATAATTACTCAAGCGCTGCAAAAAACTTCGATAGTTAATAAAACAAAAACTATTTAGAATTTTACAACAAAATTTTCTGAGTGTGCTTCTGGATGATAGAACTCAGTCCTGGCCGAATTTCATCGCAAAATATTCACTTTGGTAATTTTGAGGCCCACTTGAGAAAGCCTTACCCATATACATATACGCTCACTTAAGTAGGAGAGAGCAAGATGTCGAACGTTGCCGTTCGTTTGCTTTGTTTGCTTTGTCGTTCGTTCCGCGCTTTCGCTTGCAGTTCATTCAATGCAATGAGCAAGGTAACTACATATGAGCAAGGTAACACTAATATGAGCAAGGTAACTACATATGAGCAAGGTAACTACATATGAGCAAGGTAACTACATATGAGCAAGGTAACGACACATTTTTTCGTGCGTGCAGCCTGTTAAATCGAATTATAAGACGTTATCACGTCAAAAGACGATTTTCATGCAAGTGGGGTATTTCTCCGAAGAACACTGACTGGCTTTATAGGACCATTGTCAGACCTACGTGCGTTTACGGGATTATAGTCTGGTGGACGGCTCACGAAAAGACTACGATTAGAACTAGGTTTCAGAAAGTTCAACGTATGACGCTTATATGTATCAGCGGCTCCCTTGGAACGACACCCCACGATGATCTGAATATGGCCTTGAGGCAGTTCAGAAACGAATCGCAAGCTGCCCGAATGTTACTTGCAGGTATTTTGACCCACTCGCGGACAATGGCTTCTTTCAGCAGCTCGAGGCTGGTGACTCTCCAAATGGCTCAAAGAGAATGATCCATCGGATTCGCGTCTACTGAGTTTCAGAGCCATTGTGTGGACGTCATGATGTTCAGAACATTGTGTTTTAGCCATTCTTGGTTCACTTGAGCTTTATGACACGGTGTCGAGTCCTGTTAAAACGTCCATGGTCTGATACTAAAATCTTTATCTGCCCATGGCTTCACAGCATCCTCCGGAATGCTTTCCCGATAATATTTCGCATTTACCTTGACGCCAGGCTCAATGAAAGAGATTGGAAAGCGCCCATCTGTGATTACAGTGGCCCAAACCATTACCTGTGGCGGGTGCTGCCTCTTGGTGGCCCCATCGCTTTGAGAGTTTACGAATTGCTCAATTGGAAAAACTTTCTCGTCAGAAAACACAATGTTCGGAAATTTACTGCTTTCGGTCAAGCGAAGCAACTCCTTCGCTCTCTCAAGTCTGACTTGTTGCTGCTTTGGTGTGAGATCATGCGCCTTTTGGATCTTATAAGACTTCACTTTGAGATCATTCTTCAGTATGCAACGGTGGCTACGGTCAGATATTTTCAGTTCTTTCGCCATTTGATTGGCACTTTGTCGGGCAGTTTGCTCAAGTCGCTTCTTAACTTTTTGAACCATTTCACGTGACGTCGCCTTTTGATGAACACCTCCATGATGTTTCGCGATGCTACCAGCATCGTTGTAACGAGTAATGGTGCGATAAACAAAAACTTTATTTACTTTATGGTGCTCGATCTCCACGCACAATAACTGGTTGTGATTTTCTAGCTAAATATAATGGAATCACACTTTTATGTTTGAAATTCTTTACTGATTTTCTTTTTTCGTGTTTACTCTCGGCAAAATGCTTCCGCGCGCTTCTAAACAATACTCTAGACTGTCATTTAGCCAACTAACTAAGTTTAACTAACACACCGTGCATCAACTCCTCGAGCGGTCTGAAGTTGGTTACACTTCGAGTGCCGGACCCTGTAGAACTATTCATGACATTTATTTTGAAAGATAATCTATTTCAAAAGTTCGCCGGGACTACGCAGTAAATCAGTCATCCGTAGACACCAATTTTGAATGAGTCGTCGGAGGACTTCGGTCGGTATCTCGGGAATAATTTTAGTAATGTTGGCTTCAAATGCGTCAACAGAAGCTGGTTTATCCAGAAAGCATTTCGATTTTACATATCCACACAAATAAAACAAAAGAAGTCCAAAAGTGTGATATCACGCGATCTTAGCGGCCAATTCAATGGTCCGAGGCGAGAAATAAATTTCTCACCGAAACGACGACGCAGTAAAAGTATTGTTTCCCGAACTGTATGGCAAACAGCGCCGTCTTGGTGGAACCAAATGCTGTGAAGATCGCGAGCTTCGATTTCCGGCATCTAAAAGTCGTTTATCATGGCGCGATAGCATTCGATATACCAGGGAATTGTAAGGCAAACAAATTAACGCCTCCCTCTTCGTATGAAGATTGTAGGTATACCCCGTTCAACCTACAAATGAGGTGAATTGATAGTCTGATAGTCACTCCAGCCAACACAAGATGGGTTGATAGTCGGGGCATGTAACGCTACAAATAGAATTTAGCCAAAATGGGGCTTCAGGCGCTCAAGGGCGTTACTTAATTGGTCAAGGAAAAACGTCTCTTTGTTAGTTGCTTTGATCAGAGGCAACTGCCTCTTAGGTCGACATGCTCAAAGATTGAATGTACCTCATTTCGACTATAAGGAGGAGGAAAGTGTGAGCCAGATGAATGGGTTTGCTCTTAGAATAAACTATTTTAACGAGGAGTAGCAGATAAACTGTTGCTGTGTTAACGCAAGTGGTCGACATGGGTCTAACTACCTAACTACTAAGGTATCAGTTGATTGTTTAATTTAGGTTTGGTAGGTATTGTAATAGTGCACCCCCCTATATTAAGAAAGAGGAACTTTTTACAAATAAAAAAACTTGTGGCACCTTATTTTGAAAAAATTTTGTATACGAAATACTAATACAGATTCTTCATTAGGCGAAATAAAGACGACATTTGGATGAAAGAGGATTTAGTCTGTACTGTGGTCATTGGGTGATTGAGTTTCAAACAAAGAACTTTAACAAAAATCTATCGAGTTGCGCGTTGTAGGAACGTTATTAATTGTGTTTAAACTTTTCCAGCAACGCTCCTTACTGATGACAAGTCATGGTCTTTGAAACTAAACGTCCAGGTGCTTAATGGGTGCAAAAAAGGGACCCGAAAAAATCAAAAATTAATATAATCATGAGTTTTTAAAACCTTAAAGGATCAAAAGTTTAAGCCACCTATGAAATCGCGTTTTTTCTTTTTAACAAAAAATGCATTTTTTTATTCAAGAATTGCAGATGTCATTTAATTCAAAGTAAAAGGCATTATTAGGCGCACTCTTCTGCATCTCTCAAAGGATTTATGATTGGCCCGCTTTGTGTTGCTTTTTTGATATTCCAGGCATTTTCGGAGCAAAGCATGGTTCTATTCGATTAACTGTTGATTGTAGATTTTTTGAAGAGAAAAGAAGCTCAGCCCCAAATTATCTAATAAAAAAGGTAGATACATTATACAGAAACTCCTTCTATAGCAATTAATTTAAGCTAGAATAAGCCTACACCACACCCACGCCATGCCCATGCACGCCCCTTTAAAGTAATTTATGCTATCAACTCATAAAAAATCTACATCGGCATCAAAAGAGGAAACCTTAACTATGCGTAATAAATCAAATCATAAATATTTAGCAATGAGTTGAAATTTAAATAAAACGATCTGATAAGAAGCTAAAGCTTATGCTTCAAACCACAATCATTGCAGTGCAACCGGCAGAAACGACCCAGCACATTGATGAACTGATATAAGCATGCAAATTCCAGTGAATGTGTGCGTGTGTGTGTGTGTGCGTGTATTACAGTATGCACAGAGAGGCTTTTGCGTGGGATATTTATGAGTGTGCGCCAGTGTTTGCCTACCCACGCCAATACACCGACGTGCCGTTGAAAGCATTCAGTCAAACGCCATTTTGGTTTCAGGCAAGAAATGGACTCCTTCCGCGTGAACGCCTCGCCGCACGCTCATATGACAGCACCGTTAAATACGTGCGTATTCATCCATATGTACATAAACCCATGCACACAAATACATACATAAATAAATAAATCCGTACGTTGATAGTTGGGAAGGAAACGGACTCAAGTATAGAGTTCGCACTTTCGTGGTAAGTTTTTGCATGTGCGTACGTTGCCAGCCTACAAATACATGCATATACCTATAAGTACATACATAAGTATACCTTTGACGGTAACAAGTTCACAATCTATGCGAACTAAACCAAATATGTACATTTATGTGCATGCATTTTCATTGAGGCATTCCAGGTGAAAGAATCCAGACAGGGGTAGTACAAAATTAGTCTCAATTTTCTCAGCTCTCATGTTAATTTGCAAATATATTAGGTTAGGGGAAAAAAAACCAACTATTTTTGCATAACAAATCTGCGCAAATGGCTTAAAGCTCTTTTATGGTCGATCTTTAGATCCTGGGCTACGACTATAAACACCCAGGGCAACTTCAATTATTTCTGTGATTTTGTCGACATTTTCGACATTAACGATATTTTTTAACACCAAAATTGTCTGAACGGATTCGTTGAAACCAAGATTGCACGTAATTAGCTGTTACAGTATCGGCACTTTAAACCCCATTCACAATTTCAGCGACCTGGCTTGTATTTTCGCCTTTATCGAAGAAAAATGTAAGATCTACCGAATTTTCTCTTCGTTGATTTCTATTGTAAACACCCTGTAACTCTCTACTGAATGGAACAAACAAAAGACAGCAAAGGATTTTTTAGTGTGAAATGCCACCTTGACAAGGATTATAAACTTTGAATGGTTTGATCGATATCTCGCAAAGCCACCTAGCGAGAGAATAATATATTTATTTTTCTATCTAGTAAATAAATATCACGGCCGCCGTAGCCAAATGGGTTGGTGCGTGATTACCATTCGGAATTCACAGAGAGGTCGTTGGTTCGAATGTCTGTGAAAGCAAAATTAATAAAAACATTTTTCTAATAGCGGTCGCCCCTCGGCAGGCAATGGCAAACCTCCGAGTGTATTTCTGCCATGAAAAAGCGCCTCATAAAAATATCTGCCGTTCGGAGTCGGCTTGAAACTGACATGAAACAACATCAAGACGCACACCACAAATAGGAGGAGGAGCTCGGCCAAACACCTAACAGAAGTGTACGCGCCAATTATTATTATTATTTTTTTTTTAAACAATTATCACAAAACTTAAAAGGGCAAAATTTCCTATAGTATCGCCAAATACAAGGTGCCGCCGCAAAATTAATCTCTTTATCGGAGGGTTTATAATTTTTGCAAATGTTATCGTACGTCAATGAAGTATACAGCTGCTGAAGCGATCGAAGTAAAGACTATCATCACTCAAAATCGTTTTTTGGTAAAAAGTCATTCAAAATCAAAATTGATGATTAATTTTGCGCCACCTTGTATAAATATAGACAAAGGCTCTGATCCAGGTAAGTTGCTTACGTGACAAGCGGCTATAGACAAACTGACTTAACGTCGTTTTTAATTAATTTATTGATGTTTTGACATAAACATTTTACCCTAAGCGAGCGCAGTAGTGGCGAATCGAAACCGGTTAATATTTCGGATACTAGGCATTCTGAAACGAACAAGGCGCATTCATTAAAGGTGGCACTAGACCAACAACAATGTTCTGTACGTTTAATTGTCAAACAAATCATTGGCAAAATGAAAAACAAATAATGAATTCGCTTTGCTTCATTCTCAGCTGACAGCGACATGCACACGACGACAGAAAAAAAAACAAATCAGCTGATTTACCAATACCACCTTTAATAGATTCGCCTTGGAAACGAAGAAGTAAATTTAGCTTTTTTGTTTTAGATAGAAAATATTTTCAGCTTTAATATATTGAAAAAAAACAACGTTTGTGTGCATTGCTTACTTGATCATCACGAGAGAAATAGGGTATCGTGAATTGCAATTGTAGATTTTTAGTAGTGAGAGGTAAGCCAAGATTCAACCCGGGCCGTCAAACCAACAATGATGATGATGAGTAGTAAATTTCATAATAAAAGCAATGAAGCTCTTTGACACCTCCTCAATGACTACCTAGGACGTAAACGATAAGTGCTTAGGATAATTTAAACAAATATTTTTAGATACATACTTTTTTGTTCATTTAGATTTAAGAATATGATGAACCAACGGTCTCTGTTTTTAAAGCAATACGGACGTAATATCGCAAATTAATTGAGCATTGCCGCATACGGATAAAATTGAGTTATCTGAATGAAATTTGGCTTATAATAACTACGAGTATGTGAGGGCTACCTTTTATACTTTGCGCCAAAGAATGAAAGGAAAGGAAAAATAATAATAAAAATGGTTTCATTGTTATTTCAAAATGTGCTCCCAGGATGGCAATATATAGATTAGATTAGATTTTTGGGGAGTTGGACAAGTCTAAGCACGAGGTCACTCTCCCGCAAATATTTTGGATTTCATTGATGAATCTGAGATGATGAGCTCCGAAAGAGGAAGAGTATGAACTATATCCATATTCAGTACATCGCACCCCAACAACCTTAGCCTGATTCTAGAAAGCGCCGAAAGAGCTTTGCAGTGTCATAATTCTGAAGACAGGATAGGCATATTGGGTCGCCAATGACTCCCATAGATATGCTGACCACAGGTGATGTGCCCTGTGATAACACCCAACAGTACTCTCAGGACCTTTCTACTATAGTTTTAGGAGAAAGGTCGCTAGTTTCCCATTTGGTTCTATCATAAAGCACTGGGCTACTCTGCAGGAGTACAACTCAGGCAACGTCTTCTATGGAGTTGTCAATTAATTGTTGAACTGATGTAGAATTGCCATCTAGAAACGGTTTAGGGTCTGGTGACATGCTTGCAGAGCCTTCATTAGCCAGTTTATCAGCCAACTCGTTTCGTGTGATTCCACAATGTCCAGGCACCCAGATAAGACAAACTTTGTTGTGTTTTGCAACACTGTTCAGTTTTGTCTTACATTCACCGACTAATTTCGAAAAGCAAAGTGGGTTGGCAAAGGCTCTTAGTGTAGCTTGGCTGTCACTACGAATTCTTAAACAACTACCCCAACACTTTTTCTCAATTAGACAATGTGCTAACATACCTACATTCAAGATGGCAGAAGCTTCCGTTAAGAACACCGTAGCCATCTGTCCTGTAGCGTAGGAGTACTTAGTGTCTTCGTCTAAGTACCATCCATATCCGCTAACATCACTGGATTTGGACCCGTCGGTATAGAGAGTGTGCTAAAATCCTATTAATAAATTCTCTGGACTTAACCATTGATCTCTATCAGTGATCAAAACTTTCTACCGAAGCTAATGTAAGGCACCCGGTAGTCCGCTGGCATTGAGATCAGTGTGGCCAGTGTTTTCTTCGTTTTCCCAGACTCCGTTTAACTTGAGCCTGTACGCCGCCTTCATCGCTGGCTCTCGAATTTGAATATTTAGAGGTTGCAAGCTTAGGATTGCATTAAGGACATCATTGCACCTGTGACACCCAAGCACTCACTTCTCTGTAGTCTGGTTAGAGATTTTAGTCTGGAATTAATAATATTGTAGTAGCCTTCCACCAGAGGAGCAGACTTCAATACACCTCGGCATTCGCTTGAACCAATTTTCAAAGCCACTCAATTTTTTTGCCACCAAGAAAAGGATACCTCGAAAACGAGGTCTTTGAAGACTTCAAAAGCGTCTTTAAGCATTGAAAAACGCAGACCTTGCATTTTATTTTTGATGTCTGATGAGATGAGATCTGACGAGAAAATTTTTCAAATTGAGCAATTCGTGAACTCCCAAAAAGATAGGATTCATTTGGCCGACCGTTCATACGAGAATTTGAGTCATCGATTGGCCACCAGGAGGCAGCACCCGTCACAGATAATGATTTAGGCCGCTGTAACCGCAGATGGGCGCTCTTCAATCATTTTCATCGAGCCTGGCGTCAAGGTAAATGCGAGATATTATCGGGAAAGTATTCTGGAGGTTGCTTTGAAGCCGTGGGCAGATAAACATTTTGTTGGCAACGAGACTCGGCACCCTCTCACAAAGCTCGAGTGAACCAAGAATGGCTAAAAAACAACTTCATAACAGCCACACAATGGCTCTCAAATTCACCAAATGCGAATCCGATGGATTATTCTCTTTGGGCCATTTTAGAGAGCGAGAACCGAACTAAAAGATTCACCAGTCTCGAGGCGCTGAAAAAAGCCTTTGTCCGCGAGTGGGCCAAAATACCTGTAAATCACATTCGGGCAGCTTGCGACTCGTTTCTGGCCCATCTCAAGATCATAGTCAAGGCAAAAGGTGAACATATCGAGCAAAAGTAAATTGATTTTTAATTTTATATTATTTTCACACATTTCTTACTTTGAATTGAATAAAAGAAATTACCCAAACTAAATTTATGGCCTTTTTAATTGGTTAAACTTCGAGTGGTGGACCCAGTATATATTGTTCGTAACAATACTTTTATTAATTCTCCTTCCCTTCATTCATTTTGAGAGAAACGGAAAATAAAGTCTTCGAAATTTGGGCCCGTTTGATATTTCTTTGTAGTGAATTATCAATACGAACTCACCTCATGTTGGTAATATATAAAAAAAAATTAAGAAGAATATAAGAAAAATCTCTGAATTCGTAATAATCATTAATTCCCACCCTGGTGAATTTTCTCACATCGTACATTTGGCAGTCCTAGCAACCACCCTACATCCAAATGATTTGCATTAAGTAAATATGTAAATAAAAAAATTTCCAAACCACTGAGCGAAAAGTTCCACAAATCAGCCAACCGAAGGGCCAACGTCTGACAGTCAGTGGCCTAACCAACAAAATCCCATCAACTTAACTCCACTTGCCCATTCACTGCCACATTGACCGGCCACACAGCCAACCAACGAAGTAACAAAACAGCCAAAGAGCAGCCAAACCGCCGGATCAAATCGCAACACAAGGCTTACTCCGCCGTGCACCCTGCGCGCACCACGAAAGGAATTACAATAATTATGATAATCTAAGCCATAAAAAGTAAAGAATTACCATACTTTTTGCTACCAAATTCAAAGTTACAAAGTTATTTCAAATTTATGCAAAGTACTCAACGCCATCGACAGCCGCATCACCAACTTTGAAATCACACCCACGTGAGGGATAAAGTTCGGATGGCTTGGCTGTCAGTTAGCTGTTGTTGGCTCATGTTGTTGCCCATTTAAGGCAAGCATGTGTCTGTATGTATGCGTAAGTGTAGCGCCGAGCGCTTGAAAATGACATTTTCCCTATCTCGCTGGAGCATCAACAATGGCAGTAAGAACAACAGCAACAACAACAGTTAAAGCAACAGTCACAACGCATAATATTTGGGTACAAATGCGTTGAATATTTATATTTTCAAGCGTACTTGGGTACTGGAACCTTTGCGGCGGGAACTTTGTGGAATATCATGACAGGATTTCATGGTGTCCACATTGCTTCGTATATTTTGGCTATGGAAACACACTGCTAAGCAACTGACAACTACTGATGAGATGATGAGCGCTGAGCATTGCGCGATTGCTGAAACTATGAATTGAAGTGATCAATGTTGGGTGGGGAAGCGTCGCTGCTGGACTAAGCCATCTGGTGCCGCGTTGAACTGAAAGCTATGCGCTATGCAGAAGAAGAGATCTCTTACTTACGAGCTGTTATGTGCTGCTGCTGTTTGTCACACAGGGTGTCGATGTAGACGAGTTGTTGCACGGTGTCTTAAATTGTGCTTCTACAACTATCGGATGCGTTTTTTAGAGCTTGAGAGCTTTAAATGATAACAAAAAACAGAAGCATGGTTGGAATGAATTTTATTTTTATTATAATCTGGTAGATAATTTCAAGGCATTTATTTTTTTAATATCATATCCGGCATATGCCCGTCGCGGCTACAAGTTACATGGTCTAAACGATCAGTCCAATTTTTGACTTTGACGTTCGCCAATACATCTGAATAATTAATCTAAATGAGTCCAATCAGCAAAAATGCGACGCAAACGATGGTCATTTAGCTCAATTCTTGCACGAGCTATATTTTATAGGCACGAGAGTCAAGATCCATACGTAATATTTTCCACGTAGTCGAAGGACAAAGGCCAACCTATTGAGAAGAACGATGAATCGATACTTTATCGTCTTTTAACCACGAAAATGAACTGAACGTTGCGAACAGATTTATTTTTTTCTGATGGCATGCCATGGAGATTCATGACAGCATACCAAACCTTAGGGTGGCAGGTAGATGAAATGGTTGAAATATCACTCTGGCACTCCTCAAGTAGCACTAAAGCGCCGTTTTGATACTATTTTCAGACCTCCAACAGGCAGATATCTACAGCGAGCCAGAGCTGTTGATATAATGGAGAAGATTTATGGGACTTAGGTTGGCGCACTGCCCCAGGCTGTCGGAGAAAGGAGCGCCTAGTGACCTTAATCGTCTAGCTGAAAAACCCGGACATTTACAGAGAAAGTGCTCAACAGTCTCCTTCTCTGAAAGGTCCGCGCAGCTTCTGCAATGGGGGTTAAATGGTAACCCTAGCTTTTCTGCGTGTGTGCCGATCGTTTAATGACCGGCAAATGCAGCTACGAGTTTGGAAATTGAATGGCGAGGAGTCCAAAGAGCTTTCTGAGTCCTTCGTATATTGTACTGGGACCAAAGGGTTTTCGAAGTAGCACATGAAGAATTGGAGCTCCATCTTATCTGTACTTTTCAGAGAAATATTTTGTGCAGTTCCCCTTTAACAAATGTCAGGGGAATGCCGATGCCCGGCTGGGAGGTCTCTGAGGCCAATTCAGTGCCCTTCCTGGCAAACTCATCAGCAATTTCATTTCCCTCTATGTTCCTATGTCCTGGAATCCAGATCAGAGATATGAACACACGAACTTACGTTTGATCCTATTGCTAGAATGTCACGTTCTAATGGGAGGGCTTGTAGTGAATTTTCAATTCAAATAGTCCTCCCTCCTTCACATAATAAAGAGTCCTCATCATCATCATCATCTTGGCATTATAGTTCGGGGTGGACCATTGCTTCCTTTACAACACATATCCATTATTCTCAACAGTTCGCTTTCGTTCTATAATAAAGAGTCCTCACTTCTTGAGATATTTGTTTCTTGTAATAATTTGCGCAAAGTGTGGCAAAAAAGCTAAACACTTTAAATAAGTGGCCAAAAAAGGACTACTGTCACGGTTAAACCCGAACTGGTGAACTATGCACTCCCGCTTACACTTGCCATTACAACGTTCACGACCGTCTTACCCTCAGGGAAAGAGTGGAAACGGGAAGATGTAGGACAGAGCGAGTGTATGTATACACAGATGGCTCAAATCTCGAGGGCAAGGTGGGCGGAGGTGTATTCTCCGAACATCTGGGGATCTCCTTCAGTGTTCGGCTCCCCGAGTATTGTAAAGTCTTTAGGCTAAACTGTTGGCAATAATGAAAGCCGCGACGCTGATACAAAGTGATGCGGTACCTGGAGATGATATCTACATTTTCACTGATAGCCAAGCGGCGATAAAATCCCTCTCGAAACAGTCGTCAACCTCCAAGATTTCGCACATCTCTTAACGACAAGGCTGAATCTTTTTACCTACAGGTTACAAGGGTTCCTGGCTATTACGACATTGAGGGAAACTGCAGAGCCGATGAACTAGCGAGACTCGGCACAAAATTGACCGATGAGTACATAGACAATGGCATAGGTATACCCTTACAAACATGTAAGCTACTTATTTTTGAAGGAATCGTAAGAGCAGCGAACGAAAGATGGAGTAATGAAGCCACCTGCAGAATTGCCCGACAACTGTGGCCGACTCTCAATGCTAAACGCACAAAATCTTTACTAAGCTAGAATAAGCACAGTCTCAGCACACTGATTTCAGTCATAACAGGGCACTGCCTAATAAGTAGACACGTCCAAAAGACGGCCAACTATGCCATTGGCCTGCTTTATCCATACGTAGATTTACTACTCTAGGTAAACAATTTTTTAATGAGTTCAAAGTTCTCAGGTCTGCAGAAATCAGAGATATTCTAAAATTTCTGAGAAGCGTACACTGGTTTTCGTAGGCACAATGGGCTCTGAGCCTGAGAGTGTCCCAGAGGTCATTCGCTTCAATCTAGCCTAACCCAATAAGGAAGAGTGAGGCGTAGAATCTATTTGTTAAATCCCTCCTAGATGAACAAACAGCGAGCTTTATTAAAAGTGCAATCAAATGGTAGCCTTAATTGTTCATCAATAAGTAAGTAGGCATTAGTATTGTTCACCATTTGCTGGGCTATGTCTACCAGATAAAAATTTCATATTTTATCAAACCTTCCAGTTGAACTTTGCAGCCTATCGATTGCCTTAAGCCATTTTACTCGGGTTTTAGGGAGACATACGCAAAACTTCCACAAAAAACCTTGGACAACTGATTGAAATAGACTCACTAACGCAGCTTTTTACTAAATTGTACATTTTTTCGTTGTGGGGTTTTCCGTCGCATATTAGATATTCGAGTATTAAGTAAATACATAGCATAGCGCATCACGTTTCAAAATGTTTAACCGTTTGAGTGCGATTCGTCGATATAGCGACGATAACTAATTACTCCAAATTTGCGGCGCGTCGCTATAGCGACGATTGCATCACTGTGCATTTGGCGTTCGGCTAGGAACGTGTTGAATATTATTTTGCGATATTTATCAAAAATGTATGTCATATAAAAGTATAAATTAGTTGAGACCGTTAAAAACAATTTTTATTTTTCGTTCAATATCGATATTTTGAAAATAATTCCTGACCATGTCTAGTAGTGAAGAATTTACTGACGTGGAAGATACGATACCGGATTCCGACAATGAAATGGACTATGATAGTGATTCGAGTTTAAGTGAAATTAGAGTGTTTACTACCCGGAGGATGCGCATTTTTAGTGATAGTTCCGACGAAGACGAGAATAACATGGGGGATGACCTTGAAAATAACATATTTATTTGTGTTCTCTATGCTTATATTTGTAAAGCCATCATATTTCAGTTTTCTTAGACCAAATTTTGCTTCGCAATTGTATTAAAGAAAATCGCTTAGCACTCAAACGGTTAAGGAAGCACTCAGTGTAAAATTCGTTTCAATTTAGAGAAAAACAAGTCTTAAAACATTCTTCATTTTCTTTTTGATTGGCGCGATAGCCGCTTAAGCGATTTTGGCCGAGTTTAATAAAGCGCGCCAGTCATTTCTTTCTCGTGCTTACCGGCGGCAGTTGAAAACACAAAGTAAAGCCAAGTCCTTCTTAACCTCATATTTTCAATGCAAAATAGATCTTACCGCATCGAATTCTTTCAGAGCCGGAGCGTTTGTGTCCATTCGGACGACATGACCCAGCTAGCGTAGCCGCTGGATCTTTATTCGCTGCGCTATGTCTATGTCGTCGTAAAGCGCATACAGCTCATCGTTTCATCGCCTGCGATATTCACCGTTACCAGCGTGCAAAGGTCAAACAAATTTTCCGCAGAATCTTTCTCTTAAACACTCCTCATCAGATATTATCATCGTCCAAGCTTCTGCGCCATCTGATAGGACGGGCACTATGAGAGCCTTGTAAGGTGTTAGTTTTCTTCGTCGAGAGCGGATTTTACTACTCAATTGCCTACTTAGTCCAAAGTAGCATTTGTTGGCAAGAGAGACTCTGCGTTGGATTTGAAGGCTGGTCAATATTAAGTCTCTTGCAACCTCGAAATCATAACTCGTCCCCTTAGTATAACAATAGCCTATGTGCTCATAGGCTATTATTTTTTTATTGAACTTTTGGATTCTTCATCGTCAATTTTATATGTGGTCAAAATTTTGTCAAATTCTAGTTCCACAAAGTGGGTCAAAACGTCAGTCAAAAAATAATAAATATTTACAGACATAACGAGATTTGAGTGAGAGCTACTTTCGACAAAAAGTTTGAAATTCATTTTCTCAAAACATCAAAAAATTTATAGGCTATTTTAATACGAAGGGGACGAACTGTCAACAGTACCGTGGGAGCCGAGTCGGGTTGTGCGCCGACTGTTTGTTTGATAATAGGACGTACTTCGTTTTGTCCTCATTCAGAACCAGACCTTCTCTATTCAACTTGGAAAAAGCAGAGCTAACAGCGGAGATTGTTATGGCCGCGCAAATTTAGAGTTTGATTTACTGAGCGCCAGGTCGTATGCGCAATATTTTCATAGAGTACAAACACAGGCCTTAGTAGCTACCCGGTAACCTTTTATTTCTTCCTAAACATTTAAATCTGTTATCTCTTCAAAATAAATGGAAATCATTTACACCATGGAAAAACACAGCAAAGTTGTCAACTTTAAAAACAAACAGCACCTAGCAGTTGGTAACGACGTTATTTTGCGCAAACGATTTTTTCTACTGGTTTCTACCGCTTACACACATTTGTTTGTTGTTGTTTTTTTCTTACATTTTATCATACAACAGATTTTTGATATCACTACGCCGATAGCTGAAGTCAGTCGAAATGTCGGTAATAATGATGGCAGTGCCTTCAAAGCTCCAGTTACGATGAATACCAATGATAATATTTGCCTCACGCCATCGCTCACCTCCACTCATCTGCTGGCTCGTAAATGTAAGTGGCAACATGAAACCACACACCAAATGACATTCAGTAGTCCGATGAAAACGTAGCAGACTGCAATTCATGCGAAATTCTGTGGATGAGTTTAATGTTGACGATACGTCGTTGGGCGAGATATTCATCGAAATGAAAATGACAGCCTAGAGACATATTCACCAAAGCGATAAGCAATGACAGGAACAACAACAGTATGTCTGAAAGTACAGAAAAAAAAACAACTTTAAGGGAATAGCAGGATTGGTGTGCGATATGTGCGTGGTATGAGGGAAAAGTGAAAAAATGAGTGGTGAAATGAGGTCGGTACTACAAAATGAAATTGAAGTGCGCTATTAAAGTACACAGATAGCGCACCCACCAAGAAGGCGGTGGGTTACATTGGCTGACTGGATGTGATATATAGTAATTATGTGAATAAGTGCTTGCCTACTCCACGAATATCAATATTGTGATGTAAAATGTGTCTAGTTTTGAATATAGGCTATATTTGAAAAAAATCTAATATCCATAAAAATGCTGTCAAAAAAATCAAAAATGTCTGCGATTTTTGCATAACTAATAAAACCACTGAAATTTTCTGACAAATATTTTTGTAGAAGAGTTTTCAAGGGTTTTACTTAAAAATACTTTTTGGACTTTTCTTAAGGGGTTAGGGGTAATATGCAATATATAATATATAAATATAATATATAATTGGCGCGTACACCCTCTTTGGGTGTTTCGCCGAGCTCCTCCTCCTATTTGTGGTGTGCGTCTTGATGTTGTTCCACAAATGGAGGGACCTACAGTTTAAAGCCGACTCCGAGCGGCAGATATTTTTTATGCGGAGCTTTTTCATGGCAGAAATACACTCGGAGTTTTGCCATTTCCTGCCAAGGCGCGAGCGCTGTTAGAAAAATGTTTTTCTTAATTTTGGTGTTTCACCGAGATTCGAACCTATGTTCTCTCTGTGAATTCCGAATAGTAGTCACGCACCAACCCATTTGGCTACGGCGGTTAGGGGTAATCAGGGGCCCGAAAAAATGATGATTTTCAATAAAATTTTTTTTGCCAATCTATTGCTTTATTTTACAAAAAATAAAAATTGTAAAAGTTATCGCTGTTTGTGTGCCGTTTCTCCAGAAATCTCTTGCGGTGATCATCACAAGTCCTTGGAGATTCATTTAAAATCAATCGGAAAAGAGAAATTAGTTTTATTAGTATATAATATTGTGCATGATCGATAAGTACAATTTGGCGGCCTCAGTATATATTTTTTAGAAGAAAAGACCGACAATCAATTGTTTAAGAAAAATCGAAATTTTGAAGAAAAAATCCTTCGATTAGGCACTGGTTGGTTGGTTGGTTTAAGTGGTGACTCTTCCAGAATTCAACTAGCGTTTCCGCACCATTTTGTTGTAACATCCTCGTTACCAACTTGTTTACCAATTGTTTACAGCATGACTATATCCAGTCGGTTCAGGAACTTTATTAGGTTGTTGACGTCTAAGCCAGATAGTTGCTCGAGACTCTCGAACAGCGGTTTACCCAGGGTTAACATTCTGTCCTTCCATAGGGCAGGGCATTCGTAGGGGAAATGGAAGTTTGTTTCCTTTTTCTCCGGTTGCTTACAACTATGAGATGTGAGGGATGCCCATTTTGGCTGCTTGTTCTCCGATAGACCAGAAGCCAGTTAGGACTGCCGTTAGTCTCCAGGCGTCCCGTCGTTTCATGTTTATCAATTTTGACGATTGCTTAAGGTGGTAGGTGGACCATACCGTTCCGCTAATTTTGCATTTCGTTTGGTCTCTCCATCTAAAATCCGCGATTCGAAGGTATTTTAGGGGAATTATATTCTTGACTGCACCTAATGGTTTGAATACCGGTACTGTAAGAACGTTATTCATGGCAGATCCCCCTCTTGCCAGTTCATCGGCTTTTTCATTACCTTCTATGTTCCGGTGTCCCGGAACCCAAATTAAGGCTACTTTATGGTTTTCACTCAAGGTGGTGAGGCTATTCCTGCTTTGTGCCACCACCATAGAGTGTGTAGTAGCTGAACCCAGTGCCTGCATTGCAGCTTGGCCATCCGAAAGAATAACGATATTGGCCTTAAAAGAGAAATCTGTGATTAGTAGCCTACAGGCTTGCCCAATTGCCAGTACTTCCGCCTGGAAGACACTGCTGGTATTAGGGAGATGCACAGATTTCTCAATCTTAAGCATGTGAGAATATATACCAACTCCAACACCGCAGTCCATTTTACTGCCATCCGTATAGACTGTAGTGTCGAAGTTGTTTAGAGAGAATCCCTTATCCCATTCTTCCTTAGATCGAAAGAGAGTGGCAAAATTCCTCAGTTCTATTTATTTTACGCGGGCTTAAACTTAGGCCACAGCCTGTGGCCCAAGAATTAAGCTCGCCTAACGCCCTTTGTATGATCCCACTCATCGTATTAGGACACAGTCCCGACGCCATTAACACCACATCATCAGCGTGCACCACCACTTTTACCCCACCTGTACTAAGTTTTATTAAGATTTTGCTGATCACACACAGCCAAAGAAGTGGAGATAATACTCCCCCTGTAGAGTGCCCCTCTGGACCTTCTTATTGCTATTAGCTTTGATGATTTGGTTTCTAGCATAGAGATGACCCAATTACTGATGCAATTGTCCACCTCTAAGTCTATCAACGCCCGTTGGTTGGCATCTGTACTAGCATTGTTAAAGGCGCCTTCTAACGGGTGATTTTTTAGCTATTATCTTTCTAAACAGTTGGTTTCACGCACGTTTCGTGTTTTGTTTGACTGTCAAACATCTTCAGTTTGGTCTATAATTTAACCAGGAATCGTCTTACAAACGAACAACGCTTGCAAATCATTGACTTTTATTATAAAAATGCGGGGTCTATTAATAAGGTTTTTGCGCGCTTCTTCCATTTTAAGGACAGTTTAATCGACCCACTGAAGCGGCTATTCGAGCTACTGTAACTAAATTTAGAACCAAATTTACATTATTGGACATCAAACCACCAGCACGTAGAGTGCGAACTGAAGAAAATATCGCAGCTGTATCGGCCAGTGTTAATGATGACCATCAATTATCGATTCGTTGCCGTTCGCCGAAATTGGGCCTCTGTTACTCAACAACGTGGAAAATTTTGCGAAAGGATTTAGGTGTGAAGCCTTTCAAAATACAGCTGGTGCAAGAATTGAAGCCGAACGACCTACCGCAACGCAGAATTTGTGGTGAATGGGCTCTTGGAAAGTTGGCCGAAGATCCACTTTTTTATGGAAAAATTGTGTTCAGCGACGAAGCTCATTTTTGGATCAATGGGTACGTAAATAAGCAGAATTGTCGATTTTGGAGTGAAGATCAGCCAGAAGAATTGCAAGAACTACCAATGTATCCAGAACAGGTCACAGTTTGGTGCGGTTTGTGGGCTGGAGGTATCATTGGACCGTACTTTTTCAAAGATGCTGCGAATCGTAACGTAACTGTGAATGGTGAGCGCTACCGTGAAATGATATCCAACTTTTTTTTGCCCAAAATGCAAGAGCTTGACTTGCATGACATGTGGTTTCAGCAAGACGGTGCCACATGCCACATGCCCTACACACCACGCGTAACAATGGACTTGTTGAGAGGCGAGTTCGGTGTCAATTGGCCACCCAGATCGTGCGATATAACGCCTTTAACCTGCTTCAATTAACGCATTGGAAGACAACATTAAAGCATTTATATGTGAGATACCGGCCGAAACATTGGAAATCATACCTTAAATTCTTTATCTTGTTTTTGAAATGTTAAAATTTATCTGTTTGCATGGCCGCTATTCCAATGAACATCAGAATCATCAGAATATTACCTGCCCCCAAAACCAACTCCTCTGATCAAAGACGATGCACGACACCGTAGAAAGTGGAATAACGTGAGTACATAAGAAAAAAATAATAATCATAGTAAAAAATAAAATGCACATAGAAACAAACACATCACCGACAGCCTTTATGTCTTAGTGTCACTAAGCTAGCGGAAGCGATGTAGAGCAATACCAGAATGGCAAACAAGCTTTTATATCTGCCTTTCATTGGCAAACTGGCGAACTGAGCCAATGCTAACAGCAGCGACTGCCAAAGGAAGAGCCGTAGTAAATATATACAGATGTATGTATGTATATGCAGAAAAATATGTAAATATATGCTTTTGTTAGTATGCGGGTGTTGGCCGTTGACAGCAAGCAGCAGGCAACCGTAGAATATAAAATAGATGGGAAGAACAACGCAACGATTGAACGGCCAAACGAATCAGACATTCAACCAACCAAAAGACCAAAGAACAGTAAGACAACCAAGACTACCGACGACGAGTACGACATGTTGGGGAAGAAGCGTTTGAACAAATACGAGTCGAAACGCTACAGTCACGTACGGGCAAACAAACAATGATTTTCTAGCAAAGCTCCACCACACCAGCAACCCAATAATGGCACAACAACACACTCCATTGCGAGTTGGGTCGTCTCGGGAACCATCAGCAGTCAGCAGGCAGCAGGCAGCAGGCACACAGACTACTACTGCCACTTTGCCACGTTATAGCCTTTGTGGCACGTTCGTGCTGACTCGCTAGTAGAGGTTTTTATGTGACTACGAGAAGCTTAAGAGCTACTTTTGAACTGTGGCCATTTTGATTGTGGGTGGAATAGGTGAGGTTTTTACGGCTTTTGATTTTTTCGTTTTCTTTTTTCCTTTTTTCCTTTTTTCTTCTTATAAAACAAAAACACCACTTCTGTGAACTTTTGCTTATAAATAGTTATAGCTGATACATGGCTGACGGTGAGTGCTGGCGTAGCACACAAATAAGTTCGGGTATGGGTGAGTTCATAGATGTATAAGTACATGAGTATATGGTTGAAAATATGATTATTGCAAGATGTACATATTTATAGGAAGATTGGTAATCTGCACACAGTGCGCAAAAGGCTGCCTACAAATATTAAAGATGTTGTGCTCAGAAGCAGTCGCAACATGATGCAGATATCTATACTTTATTTTTTATTTTTTCATTTCTTGCTCGTTATAGATTTGTGCATACTTTGCAAAATACCTTACGTAAATATATGTATGTACATGCGTATATACTTGGCTTATCTACCTTCGATTGGTGTCCATAAAAATACATCCACCTCCCCCAAACTTAGTCGGATCATCAAAGGAAGTGCATGTATGTGTGCGTGCATACATACAAACATGCATATATACATACATATTTTATCGGATGTAGCTTTTCATTGCGACAGTAATAGCAATCGATACTCCCTATTCACATTCAGTCACAAGCTTAAGGCAATACCAGATATACTACCAATACCAATGGATAATACAGTGGTCCATTCCTGTAGAATAATATGGAAATAATGCATTTTTTTTGAATACCTGAAAGTATCATAATTGAATGCACTAGCAATGAGTTTTAAAGTAAATATTATACACACATATACAAGGTTTGATTGAAAAGTAATGAGCCTTCCCGCGCGGAGCGTCTGCCAAGCGATCAACCGAATCAGCTGGTGGGGGAAAATAATCGTTGGACCTTCCCCTTCCACTAGAAACCGGTCCTAGTTCGCTGACAACAGCGGTGCAGTCAACATCGCTCCGTGCGTGAAAGCTGTTTTAAAAGTGTGTTAGGATTTTGCAGTGGCGAAAATGCAGCGATCGTTGGAGCAACGTTACTTAATCAAATTTTGCGTAAAGCTAAACAAAACGAGTACCGAAACCATTGGGCTACTCAATGAGGCTTACGGGGACCAATCTCTGTCCAGTGCCCAGGTAAAACGGTGGCACAAGTCGTTCAAGGAAGGCCGGGAAGACGTCGAAGACGAACAGCGGTGCTTCCCCACCCTCCCTATAGCTCAGACCTGTCCTGAAAAGAAAGCTGAAGGGGAGGCGTTTCGACTCCACCGAGGCGATCCAAAAAACTGTGACAGCCGAATTGAACGCGATTCCGGCGGATGAATTTAAAAAATGTTTCCTGCAGTGGAAAGATCACTACCAGCAGTGTATTGACGTTCAAGGGTCCTATTTTGAAGAATATTAGTTGTATTAGCCAAAAGGTTTAATAAAACTGCTTAAAAAAAATAAGGCTCATTACTTTTCAATCAAACCACAATCAATTGCCACATTCATAGCTCGTTCACCACCAAACCCATTCGCTTTGCCTCTCTATTTAGTTTCGCGAAGGCAGAACTAACAGCGCGGTTGTTAAGGCCGTCAATATCATCGGCATACGCCAACTGCTGAGAACGGCGATTTTTGGATGTCCTTGGCGACGTCTCAGCACTGACCCGTACAAGACAAATATTCTCATCCGATCGCCTTGGTCGGTTTTGATTTGGCCTCTTTGGATTAGAAACCTTTCGTACAAACGTTTAATGGTGTTCTTAGAAGGCGCACTTTACACATTATTTAATTTTTTATACGCACGTTGAGTTTTCACAATTTACTTCTTCTTTCTTTGTAAATTTCAATAACTTGGAAGCGCTCGCGTGGTCTGTACTGTTCCCTGGTTAAAATCTGCTTGGACTGACGCTTCTAACGCGGTATGTCATTAAGCGATCTGTCGTCTCTGTCAAAAGATAAAGGGTTACCAAATGGGTCCGCGAATATTAACAACCCTGTACGCTCTTATAAAATATTGTGCCTGAGCGATTAATTTCTGCGGCTCGTACGATCCTCTCCAACATCAGGTTAAAGAAGTCACACGACAGCGAGTCACCTTGTCTGAAACCTCGTTTGGTATCAAACGGCTCGGAGAGGTCCTTCCAAATGCTGACGGCAGTTCTGGTGTTGAGCAACGTCATCTTGCAAAGCCGTATTAGTTTTGTGGGGAAACCAAATTCAGACCTCGCGGCATACAAGTAACTAATTTTCGTACTGTCGAATGCAGCTTTGAAGTCCACGAAAAGATGGTGTGTGTCGATTCTCCTTTCATGGGTCTTTTCCAAGATTTGGCGTATTCTGAATATTTGGTCGATGGTAGAGTCTCCAGGTCTAAAGCCACACTAATAAGGTCCAATCAGTTGGTTGACGGTGGGCTTTAGCCTTTCACACAATACGCTCGCTAGAACCATATAGGTGATATTTAGAAGACGAATCCCGCGGTAATTGGCACAGATTGCAGGATCGCCCCTCCATGGATTGGGCAGAGCACACTTAAATTCCAATCGGCAGGCATGCTTTCGTCCGACCATATTTTGCATAGGATCTGAAGCATGCACCTAACCAGCTCCTCGCCGCCATGTTTGAATAGCTCAGCCGGTAGTCCGTCGGCGCCCGCGGCTTTGTTGTTCTTTAGCCGCGTTATCGCTATTCTCATATCGGAATGGTCGGGTAGCGGAACGACAATTCCGTCGTCAACGATTGGGGTATCGGTATCTTCACGTTCTCTCTGACATGCGCAGCTATCACTACTTAACAGGTTTGAGAAGTGTTAGAAGTGTTCCCTCAATAATTTAAGTATGCTCTGGATATCATTTACCAAATCGCCGTCTTTGTTCTTACAGGAAAACGCCCCGGTCTTGAAATTTCCTATAAGCCGCTGAACTTTCTGGTAGAATTTTCGGGTGTTGTTTCTTTTCGCCAGCATCTTAAGCTCCTCGCACTCACGTATTTTGGTCTCTCGTTTCTTCTATCGGATAATACGTCTCTCTTCCTTTCTGAGCTCTCGGTAGCGATCTCACAAGGCTCGCGTTCCGCCCGATCATAGCGTGGCTCTATAGGCAACATCTTTCCTTTCTGCGACAGCATGACATTCCTCCTCATACCAACTGTTTTTTCGGGCTCGCCGGAATCCGATTTCTTCTTCGGCGGCGGTACGTAGAGAACGAGAAATGTTGCAATTAATTGATGTTTTAGAGATACTCAACTCTGATTCCATGAATTCCAAGGATGATTTTGGTTCACTTTTGATAAATTTACGAACAATTTCGATGGAGTTTGCGTTGATTACTGATTTTGGGCGGCCCAGATGTTCATTGTAATTTATGTCCTCACAACCATCTCTGAAACGTGTAAACCACTCATGAACTCTGGCACGAGATAGACAATCATCGCTATAAACTTTTTTCATCAATTCAAATGTTTCGGTAAGCGTTTTATCGATTTTAAAACAAAATTTGATATCAGCTCTTTGTTCGAAACTCATTTTTGTACCGATGACACAAACATATTGACACTTTAGACGCAATAACTTCGCTTCCACTGAACCGGGTGTCACCAAGCTTTCACTGAAAGTCAACTAGGGATCTAACTTCCAACGCGCTAACTCATCAAAAACATTTTTATGACGATGATGATTTTGGACTTCACCTTTTATGTACTCGTATGTATAAATCAAAGTTAAGTGAATTCTTCTACAAGAAGCCTAAGTCGTTAAAATTAGTGCCAAACAATTGTCAATTATGCCCTTCCGAATCGAATTTTTTTTTTGTTGGGGCTCAAATATACACTTCTGACTCGTAGGCCTGCATGGATTTAATCTCTATGTTTATGTAGTGGGATTCATAAACCAGTTGTTGAACGTTTTGTTGAACACTCTTGGAATAAAAAGTTACTAGCAGCCTAATGTATCCTGATTAAAACCAAAGATAACCTTATCCCACCTTCAAGGCTCGTTTCCGTAACGAAGGTCAGTTAATCATTGATTTCTTTTGTCCCTACTTTCATAAGACCGTTTCACTGTGAAACCACTTCAGACATCTCAGTCACCTCTAAGTCAGCCAAGCGTATTTCCAAAACCAAAACAGTTTGAGTAGCATAGTGTTAGCAGGAGCAATGGATACAATAGCGGTAAAACCAACCAAATGAACGATAAGACACAATACACACAAGCCGCATCAGCACAGCAAACGTGGGATGTGGTGGTGTGGGAGTGTAGATGGTGGTTTAGAACAGGACAGAATTGAATGAAAAAGGGGATTTTCCCAAAGTAACAGTAACACCAACATCAATACTCACACCAACGCATTGAGCAACGACTCATGCGAAATCGTAATCTGGCATTAGATTACTGATCCATGCCAAATCTTTGGCTTAGGTTTTATGTCCCTTTGCAAGAGCATTTTTGAAGTTTAGTATACTGCACATATATTTGTGTCTATTCACATGATGTTGTTGTATGGTTGTTTTTGGTTAGATAATATATACGTATGTGCCTGAATATACAATAATACAAACTTGCGTAGGCACATGCATACACAGAGTTCTACATGAATAAATTCTCCCATCGAAGCGAGTGTTTTGATTGATAGCATTCGAAGTTGGCCACATCTCACAATGACAAGTTAAAGTTGAAGTTAAAGCTGAAAGCTGCTTTTCTGATATGTATGTGTGGTATGAGGTGGGGAATTCTGGGTGTGTCAAGGGAAAAGAGAATATTCACAGAGTTTATATTACGCAAACAAAATTATGTGAATTCCGGTGGTGTTATAACGGCCACAATCTATGCCGCAGATGTAGACATCGTCAAAGGTTTTCAGATGGTTTTTTACTAAATCGTTTATACTATGAATTGCTCTACAAATTTGATGGACGGCGAAACTTATTCCATCAATTGAGAAATGGGTTCAAAGGAACTTCGGGGAAGTGAACTACTTCTTAACTCAGCTTCTCTCGGACCACGGATACTTCCAGAAATACCTATACCGCATGGGCGCGGTAACCTATTCCAAGTTCATATACTGAGAAGCGCTGAGCGATGACGTTGAGCACACGTTTTTTAATTGTGACAGATGGCTCGCGGAAAGAGATGGGAGTAGATTGGCGACATCGCACCGAGCAACATAATCAGCATAATGCTCGAACGTGACAGCTGGAACGTGGTAAAGAAATACATCAAGAACATACTACGAAAAAAGGATTGACCTGGACCAGTGCAAGCGAAGCCGTCAAGATAGAGACACAAGAAGACGAGTCTATAGCATGAAAGCTGGCTACAAATATGGTGGACCCAGACGTGGGTGAATAGAATTGGTCCTTTATGGATGCCGTTCTGGGCTCTCCCGAAGTAATATAGAAAGCAGTTCCGGGAAGGGTGTCTCCCAGAACGAGAGGTGGGATCCTTTTAGTGGCCACACCACTCAGCGCAGTAGACGACGGTCGTTGTAAGTGCGAAGGCATTTTGAATCCTACCTCACCCACCAAAAGAAAAAAAAACACTACAAAGTTCAAACAACATCAGCTGAGCATACAAAAGAAAGGACGTTTTGCTAAAAGGCAGGCAAGTAGAAGGACGAAAACAATTTTGTTTGTAAAATTTTATGGTTACTTGTAGCAAATGAACTGCTCAAGAAATTTGACGGAGGGGCATCAAAACTAGTGGCATATGCTGATGACATAGCTATAGTAGTTACGGGAAAGTACCTGGACACCATCAGTAATGTGATGAATAACACACTTATAGTAAAACGGTACACCAATCGACATCTCGCGCAGGGCTAGGGATAAACGCAGAAAAAACGGGCATGGTACTTTTTACCAGTAAGTACAAGGTCCCGGTGTGGAACCTCCCGAAGCTAGGCAACAACGAACTACTTCTCAAAGACCATGCGAGGTACTTTGGAGTTATGCTAGACAGTAAATTGCTGTGGAAGCACAATGTTGAGGAAAGGGTGGAAAAGGCCAGTAATGCACTGTACGCATGTAAAAGAATGCGGGGCGTTACTTGGGGTCTATCACCCTCTCTGATGCATTGGTGCTACATGCCATTAGTTAGACCGATATTGCTGTATGGAGCCCTAGTATGGTGGACTACGACAAGAAAAATTACATACTTAATGCGACTGGAAAGGAATCAGAGAAAACCACTCCAACGGTGGCGCTGGAAATGATACTCAGCATGCCACCTATTGACCTTATGGCGGAAAACCTGGAGGAGGTTAGTGGCTGCTGGAGTATTCACCTGTAGAACCTTCGGACACAGGTCAATAGCAAAGTGGAGCTCAGGTTGCACAGGCTACATGACTCCGCACTTTAATTGGGAGAGAAAGTTTCGTACTACCATTAAACTCCAAAAATGTTCAACGGAGTAGGAAGGCAATAGAAAGGCTAGCCGCTTACTGGAGGGAAACTACAGAAGCTGCGATAACGTTGTGGAGGAAAAACCTTCTATCAATTTTAAATACTTAAAGCCAGGGGCCGAAACACTGATAATTCAATTCATTAGGGGCACTTGATGGATGTTTGTAAACCTAATATAGCTGTGGTTTCACAATAGGCTTAACCTAATCTTTAAATCTTTGGAGGTCACTATAATGGTGGATATCGTAAATGTGGATACTTCATTTTGCAACCAGTTACACAACGAGCTCATTAGCACCTTGTTAATTAAATGAAATAATTCAGACAGTATTTATTTACTTATTATGCATAAACAAAAGCAAAGGTTTTCTACGAAGTGTGAACATCATTTTTCATAAATTTAACATCAACAGCTACAACAACCCAAGTGACAGCATGCGAGCACAAGCAAGGTACTGCAATCGTCGGGCAGTAATTCGCATATGTTCGTATCGCATCGGTCTCGCACCGCCACCACAGCAGGCGGGCCACCAAACCCTCGCGAAATTCAACTCAAAAAAAAAGAAGAAGTCGGTAACAACAACAGAGGCAATGGTAAATAGAAGGGAAAGCAACTATTTCCAAGAGGCAACAAATAACAACTGTTTGCAAGCTTCCCCTTTTGAAAAGGAGAAGAATTTTAGCCTTTAGAAGCAGCAGGTCCATAACCATACCCATGTTTTAGCTGGTTCGTCTATACTTAACTACGTATGTATGTATGTATCTTTGGCGGAACAATAACAAACCAATTACAGTTAGATTGGCCGCATATTAAAAATCGAATGAGAAACGCATCTGTCGCGTCTGCCAACAAAGGTAGCGCCTGGAACGACATGTAAATACAAACAAACATAGAAGCGCTTGCAACTGTTCTTATACATTGTTGCTATTAATGATATGATTGCTGGCGCTGCCGGTACTTGCTGCTGCGGTAATAGTAATTTCTTCTTTTTCTTTTGGCAATGTTCACTGAACGATGAACCCGCAATGAATGAACGGGGTGTTAAAAATCGTTGGTAATAGGACAACGATAAAAAATGTATTGTCGAATATAGCGGCAGTTTTTTGGCTGAGCAGGCACAGTGTTTAAGTTATAGATATTTTACAGTTTAAATAGAAATAAAAATAAAAGGTTTTTATATGCTAAAAAAATGGAATGAAACTTAAATCTTACTCTTAAACGAAAGAGACAGGAAATAAAAGCAATTATAAATCTCAGTTAGCACCAAACGTAAATGAGGTGTCGCTGCTGCTACTATTTTTGTGTTCACTCTAGTAAAATACTGGTGATTTGAAGGTGTATATGTGAGGTCTCGCTCGCAGTAGTTGGCATTCGTTTGAAGCGTAAAGATCTTCTTTTAACTGACGTCAAAAATGTTGATGTCGACGTTCGTCCCGAAAAAACAGCATTTGCGGGAAGTCATGCCTTATTATAACCTTTTAAAGAAAAGTGCAGCTGAAGCGTGTCGTATATTGATCAATATTTACGGTAATCAATCTCCATCAAATACAACTACTAAGGTGTGGTTTTTGGTTTCGACGCTTCCAAAGAGGCAATTTCGACGTGAGTGACAAAGATCGTGAAGGGGCACCGAAAAAATTCGAAGATACTCAATTACAAGGTCGGGCACTCGAAGTGGAAGTGGAAGTTGAAAAATTACTTGTATTCAATTCAAAGTAAAAAATGTGTGAAATTAACAGAAAATTAAGAATCAATTTACTTTTACTCGATATGACCACCTTTGCCCAGACCATGACCTTGAGACGGTCCAAAAAGAATAATCCATCGGACTCGCGTTTGGTGAATTTGAAAGGCATAGTTTGCAGGTTATGAAGTTCGGAACATTGTTTTTAAGCCATTCTTGGCTCACTCGAGCTTGTGAGACACTGCCGAGTCCTATTGAAAGGTCCATCATCTGCCACCGAAATGTTTGTCTGCCCACTGCTTCAAAGCAACCTCCAAAGTACTTTCCCGATAATATTTCGCATTTACCTTGACGCCAGGCTCGATCAAAACGATTGGAGAGCGCCCATCTACGGTTACAGCGGCCCAAACCATTGCCTGTGGCGGGTGCTGCCTCCTGGTGGCCAATCGATGACTCAAACGCTCACATGAATGGTGGGTCAAATAAACTCTATCGTTTTGGGAGTTTACGAATTGCTCAATTTGAAAAAAATTTCTCATTAGAAAACACAATGTTCGGAAATTTACAGCTTTCGGCGAAGCGAAACAACTACTTCGCTCTCTCAAGTCTGACTTGTTGGACTTGGTGTGAGATCATGAAATCTTGTAAGGCTTGACTTTGAGATCATTTTTCAGTATGCGGTGGATGCAACGATCAGACCTTTTCAGTTCTTACGCCATTTGATTGGCACTTCGTCGGGGATTTCACTCAAGTCGCTTCTTCACTTTTTGAACCATTTCACGTGACGTTGCAGTCTTTTGATGACCACCTCCATGACGTTTCGCGATGCTACGAGTATCATTGTAACGAGGAATGGTGCGATAAACAAAAACTTTATTTACTTTAAGGTGCTCGAACTCACGAACAATCGCTGGTTGTGATTTTCCAGCGAAATATAATGCAATCATACATTTACGTTTGACATCCATTACTGATTTTCTTTTTCGCGTTTACTCTCGGCAAAATACTTCCGCGCGCTTGTAAACAGACAGCTGATGCCCGTGCATATATGGCATACAATTTATTTCCCTTAGTTTCGTAATAATTTCATCAACATTCAAAAACTACCCACTGTATCCTAGCCACCAGCCCTTTCAGTATTCTCGCAAAAGCCAGCAGGGACTCAGAGGCGTGTTCCCGCTGCGCGCCGTGTGTGACAAACGAATGAACAATAGTTGTATCGAATTTGTTGCCAATGTACAACAACACATTCGCTATGGGTTAGAGCCCGCGGCGTGCGAGGGGTTTGGCATGCTTGAGGTGCACACAAAATATGATTATGAAATGATTACAGCTATAATAATTACATATTATTTCGGCTATTGTTGCTATTGTTGTCAGAGTTGTGAGGGGGTTTGGGCCATTGCTGTTTACCTGCGCTGCAAATACAAATTCATATTTGTTCACAGATGTTCGGCCACGAGTTAACTCAAACAAATGTCCTGCCCACACCAACACAAAGGCCAGGGTGGCAACTTTGTATATGGCCTGTTAACGGTGTTAAACTTTAATGTCACGAAGAAAGTTAATAAAGAAAAAATGCGCACACCCTTTCCAAAAACAACAACCAAAGTTTAACAAGACAACTGAGAAAGGTACGAAAAGCAAAAACAACAACAACAACAAAAACATTTAGAATAATATTGCTTGATATTTTCCACTCCAACTCATTAGTTTTTGTGGCATATTTTGTGGCTGAGTAAGTTGTATTTTTTGTTTTTGCTCAAGAAGAGGCGTTGACAATACTCTTTGGGCAAAGCGTGCATTATTAATGAGCAACCTTTAGTGCTTTCATTGAGTTTGGCATAACTTGCTAAGTTTCTTTAATAGCTTATGCTTGACATCATTAAGTGGAGTCACCTAATTTGGGATTTGCAAAGCCTCGTACACACAGGCAAGTACGAGTATGAACAACAAGTATTTTGTTTGCGCTCAAGTATAGTTTTGTATTTTATTTATTAGGTTTTGTGGAGGGGAAGAGGGATAAATGTATTTGCAACGCCTATACAAGCGTAATCGGGTGCAGTTTTACTGCTGTGCGGAGGTTAGCGTAAACTTGCCGTCATTTTAGTTATGATGTTATAATTTTTCAGAGGATATGATAACCAGGTGAGATAGCTGAAATTCAGTTTTCATAACTCAATAATCTTCGTTGAAAAAAAATTGGCATTTACTTTATTGTTAGTCAACTTTTCAGGCTAATTTTAAAGCTAGTTTTTCTCTGCATAGGAGAAATATTTTAATTTTGTCCTTTCTGAGATCTAATCGCTTGGGAAGCATAAATCCTTTAATGCTATTTTGTTTATTATAGTATTAATATTATATATAGCACAAGATGCTTTCCAAAGTAAGCGGAACTTTTTAAATACAAATACAGCGTGCGCCATCTTTCATGTCGGTATGAAAACATTGAATAACTTTGAAAAAAAAAACTGATTTGTATAAGTGAGGTATTTTAATTTGGTTTGGTTATTTACAATTTATTAAAACTATTTTTTGAATACAATATCAATCAAGTGGCCACCTTTATTAGCAATTACAAACTGCGATCTTTTCTCTGCGTTTCTCATCACCTTGTCAAGTATTTCGGGTTTTATAGCGTCGATTTCGGCACGAATTTTGGTCTTAATCTGGTCAATAGTCTGCGGCTTCTTGGCGTAAACCTTACTTTTCAGATAACCCCACAAAAAAAGAAGTCCGGGGGGGTTAAGTCAGGGTATCTGAGGGGCCAATCAATGTCACCTCTTTTTGACACTAGACGTCCCGGAAATTTTCGTTGCAGAAATTCAATTATTGCATTCGCAGTGTGGCATGGTGCACCGTCTTGTTGAAACCAGTAACCGTATAAGCCTGAACCTTTCTCACGCATTTGCGGGCAGACATAATGAGTCAACATCCATCGACCGTTTCGCTTTCTCGGTAATAATATGGCCCAATGATGGGTTTTGCCGCAAATGCCGGATCAAACAGTTACCTTCCGGTCATGCAATGGCGTTTCATAGATCTCGTGTAGGTTCTCAGTTCCCCAAACGCGGCAATTTTGTTTATTCATCTGCCAGAGAGGCTAAAATGTGCCCGGCAGTCATTAAAATTTGCTTCCAAAAATTGGGTTCAGCGTTAACCATTCGAGCCACTGTTTGGCCGTATTCCAAGCGACGTGAATGGTCTGTCGGCAATATTCTTTGTGTTTGCACTTTATACGGAAAAAAATGTAAATCATCCTTTGAAATTCCCCGCATTGTGGTTTCACTGACGCCAAAATGCTGAGCGGGACGACGATACGATACTGTTGGTTGGGCAACGCTCTCCCTCACTGCTTCAACAAGTTCATTGGAACGTCTTTATCGTTGATGAACGGCATGTTGACCATCTCCTACTGTCCCGTGCTCAAAAAAACCGTGCTCGACACCAAACGACGAATAGTATTGTCAGACGGTGCTTGTTTGTGCGTCGAGTTGGAACAATAGAACGACTATTTTCAATGTATAGTGTCACTATTTCAGCGCATTGTTTCGGTGTAAAGCGATCCATAGTTGAAATTGTAGTGAATTGACGTATCGGAAACATGAATGTTGAGGTCGATCGGTTG
This sequence comes from Anastrepha fraterculus, assembly GCA_037575425.1. Classification (NCBI taxonomy): domain Eukaryota; kingdom Metazoa; phylum Arthropoda; class Insecta; order Diptera; family Tephritidae; genus Anastrepha; species Anastrepha fraterculus. Next base: position 1,956,215 of record JAYXIM010043968.1, read on the forward strand.
GTAAATGACAAAGTTATTCAGCGTTTACATACCGACATAAAAGAAGACGCACCCTGTATACCATTATATGTTCCACTGTGTGAGTCAAATATTAGAAGCGAGACGAATTAACGATTTTTAACAATTTTTTTTTTATATATAAAAATCTTAAATTTTTTACTCAAAATATTTATAAAATCTCTGCAATTTTTTATTCCTTTATAAAGGGTGATTTTTAAGAGCTATAGGAAAGTTTTTCAAAAAACACACGTAAAATTCAGAAAAATGCGTGAAATTTTTATTTAAATCGATAGTATAGTCCATGTAATTTAATGTTTGAAGATTATTTCATGCAAATGCTGACCGTGACTGCGCTTCAAATGGTCCATCCGCTTAGTCCAATTTCGGCATACTCTTTCCAATGTTTCAGCCGGTATCTCACATATAAATGCTTTAATGTTGTCTTCCAATGCGTTAATCGAAGCAGGGTTGTCTGAAAAGACATGAGCTTTAACATAGCCCCACAAAAACTAATCTAAAGGCGTTATATGGCACGATCTGGGTGGCCAATTGACAGGTCCCGAACGTGAAATAAAATGCTCCCAAACTCGCCTCTCAACAAGTCCATTGTTACGCGACAAGCTCTTGCATTTTGGGCAAAAAAAAGTTGGATATCATTTCACGGTAGCGCTCACCATTCACAGTTACGTTACGATTCGCAGCATCTTTGAAGAAGTACGGTCCAATGATACCTCCAGCCCACAAACCGCACCAAACTGTGACCTGTTCTGGATACATTGGTAGCTCTTGCAATTCTTCTGGCTGATCTTCACTCCAAAATCGACAATTCTGCTTATTTACGTACCCATTGATCCAAAAATGAGCTTCGTCGTTGAACACAATGTTTCCATAAAAAAGTGGATCTTAAACTTTCTTAACAAGCGTTGTTCGTTTGTAAGACGATTCATGGTTAAATTATAGACCAAACTGAAGATGTTTGACAGAGAAAGAAAACACGAAACGTGCGTTAGCTGTTTAAACCAGCTGTTTAAAACGATAATAGCTAAAAAATCAACCTTTAGTTATAAGTGCAAGTTTCAAGGCTTCCGAAAATGTGCTTTATAAGGAAGGAAATTGTGAGCATCGCATGCAAAAAACGTGATTTTTGAGCGACTACAAAACTTTCACTTTGTTATTGTAAAATCGAATGGGCTATAAAACTGCTTATCTTGAAGTTTCTAAAGCCTCTGATTAAAAAGTTAAAGATTTCTATGATAATTCTACGGCGGACGTCGTAGCCGAATGGATTGGTACGTGACTACCGTTCGGGAATGCGCGCATAGGTTCAAATCTTCGTGCAAGAAACACCAAAATAAAGAAAAACATTTTTGTTTTCTGCCACGAAAAAGCTCTTCATAAAAACTTAAACTAAAAACGGCTTAAAACAATAAGTCCCGCCACTTGTGAAACAACATCAAGACGTACGCCACAAACAGGAGGAGGAGCACAGCCAAACACCAAACAGAAGTGTACGCGCCAATTATTTATTTATTTACATTTAAGTTTTTTATTTATTTATTTTTAAATTTTTCGGAATTTTGTACGAAATTCGGAGCCTTCAGTTATGTGGTTTTTGTTGTAAGTGCAGTATTGTTTTATAAACACAGAAAAACATTAAATAGAAAAAAATTGTTAAAATTTGGTAAAGTGTCAGTCTGTTTTTGTCATCGGTAGAAAAATGAGTTTCGAACAAAGAGCTAATATCAAATTTTGTATTAAAATCGGTAAAACGTTTACCGAAACATTCGAGTTGATGAAAACAGTTTATGGCGATGATTGTCTATCTCGTGCCAGAGTTCATGAGTGGTTTACCTGTTTCAGAGATGGTTGTGAGGACATAAATGACAATGAATATACGTGCCGTCCAAAATCAATAATCATCAAAAACTCCATTGAAATTTTTCGTAAGTTTATCAAAAATGGACCGAAATCATCGTTGAAATTCATGGAATCGGAGTTGAACATTTCCAAAACGTCGATTTATCGCATTTTAACTGATCATTTGGGCTTATGAAAGGTCTGTGCACGTTTCATTCCGCACAAGTTAACTGAGGGCCAAAACTTGCTCAGAGCTCAACATTAGAAAGACCAAATCAAAGAGGCGAAAAAAGACGAGAAATTCCTTTACAACATTATAACTGGTGATAAAACGTGGTGTTTCCCACATGAACCTGAAACTAAGCGTCAAAGTGCCGAATGAATAGCCCCAGACGAGCCACAACACAAAAAATCAGGTTTGGAGACGTCAAAAATCAAGTCGATGCTCATTTGTTTTTACGATTCCAAGGGAATTGTCCACAAGGAGTTCGTGCAAACAGGCCAAACCGTCAATGCAATTTTCTATCTTCGCGTTTTGAAGCGTTTGTTGCATAGCATTGGTCGAATTCGCCCTGAATACCGCGAAGGAGGAAGCTGCCGCTTTTTGCATGATAATGCACCATCTCATCGATTCACTCTTGTGACTGTTTTTTTGACTAGAAATCGCATTTTAACCATCAATCACTCACCGTATTCGCCTGATATGGCTCCCTGCGACTTCTACCTATACGGAAAATTGCATTTGGCCTTGAAAGGAAAACGTTTTGCGTTCGTAGAGGCCATCCAAAAGGCTTGTGCCGACATCCTGAAGGACATTCCGGTTAATGACCTAAAACAATGTTCCGAAAAGCTTTTAGATCGCGCAAAAGCTTTTGTATCGAAAGCTCCTGTCATTTCTATTTTAGCTCAGTCTTGTTTATTTTGGACTTCTCCTTGTATAACAAATATTGTTATTACATTTCAAAAGAATAACTTTAGTGTGCGCTTTTTCATTGGTTTGATTTGCTACATGAAAATGAGTTAGTGCATTTCTATATTGAGGTATTCCGACTTAAATAATTACAATTTTTCACACTTGACTCTAGTGAACTTAGCCAAAACGTTGAGTTTGCATTATTGTTCTTGCCCACTGACATTGGATATCCCTCAATTAAGATAAAAACGTTAAATTTGTTACTTATGAAGACGCAACAACTAGTATTCCCAACCCTAAAATAAAAATGACAAGATGACATCTCATCTCATCAACTTAATATAACATTCAATTACAGTGATTTATAGATAAACGATTGCCATCTTCTCAGTAATTAAAGCCTAATTGTAAAGCTATATAGTTAGGGGGCGTAATCAGGTCAAATATGTGCATTTCAATATTCGAAAAGACTGTGCACCTTCATCGAAAATCGCAGCTTATTGACTCGGCTATGACATTCCCTTAAGTACTTTTCCTCTTATTGCTTTGCGATAACTGTTACGACCTTGCCGTTGCGCAGAAATCCGCCCACAACAATGCAGATGGTTTAAAATGTTAACAACTAAGCTAACAGATTGCCAAGCAATAACAATTTATTATAAAAAGCGCAAAACCTGTCTGCCGGTTCACTGATGCACCATAAAGTCAGAAGTAGTAACCCCTTAACATTTAAATGAACCTCTACATTTCTGACAACATTAATGAATAAAAGAAGAATTATGAACCATGAAAACCAAAAAGACGAAAATTTGATATTTTGCTACAATAAAATACGAACTTAGGGTAAAAAATAAAAAATAAAAACAAACAACCGAGCTACAGCAAAATCAGGACCCAAAGTGCAGCAGCCGAATTGTAATGGTTTGGTAATGGTACCAGCGATGGTCATAAAAAATACGCACAAGTACACACTTGGGTCACATCTGATACAGATTTTCGAAAGAAGTGCACACGAAGAATTTTGCAAACAAACAGGCAGTCAGGCAGACGGGCACACAAGAACGAGGAGGCATTTTATATAGTCGCACTTGGTGGATGGATGTGGCAACATATCAAAGGATTGACAGCCAGTCTGACAGGCAGACACATGAAGCGACGCATTTAAGTTATATGCACCACAAAGGTTATTATATAGTATTTCTACATAAATATGTACCCTGCAGGGAAAGGCCAAACTAACAGGAAAACATTGTAGTTCAGATACTGGCATTTAATAAAGGAAAACATAAAACTTATGCAAGAATGATAGAGAAACAGATTGCGCCTTCCGAATTCGCCGTGTCGTAAGAGCCCATGAATAAACAAGCAGAAGGAAGAGGAATTACTTGTGTGTGAAGAAGAAGAGTAGGCGAAAGCAATGGAAATAATCAAACACAAGAAAATATGCCACGTTGTCTTCCGCATAAAAACGCAAGAACTGCATTTGGAAGCTTTATATTAATTTGTGCTGTCACAATTTAGCACACGACATTTCGTTTTCATTAGTTTGATTAGTTTAAATCTCACAAATCACAATACTACCAAGCCATTCACTGAATTTTCACAAACAACTTATTTCTCCTACTTTTGTTTCTTTTGTATTCCGAACTGAGCTGACGTCAGACTTGTCAATATCGCGGAAAATAAAGTAACTGTTTTTTAATGGCGCCACCTTAGATATTCAATTCGCCTTGCTACTAGGCATACGGCGAGCACAAATTCGCAGAAAAAAGTTCCGTTATTTTTGCATTTGTTCGTATGCTTTGTGTACTCATAAATTAAACTCAGATTCGTGGCAAATTTTGCTTATTAACTATGGAGTGGGGAGCTCAAGAAAATCGCATTGCAATGATGGCATTTCAGAAGTGTGTAAAAGTGCAAGTGAGATTTACGAATTGGTGAAAAAACTTAACCCTTCGAGAATGTTTGTTTCTCCGCACTATCAATCGTTTTTCCAAACCTATGAAGTGACAGACAGAAGTAGTCGTTCTCGCGTTGTATGAAGCCACATAATCGTTCGAGAAAGAATAGAAAGCGGAAAATCATGTCCAGGGACATGAATGTATCGACCAGATACATTTCCAAATCTATTACAGATGATCTCCACATAAAAGTCCTCCGTCGCTCAACTGGTCATCTTTTGGCAACGCGCTTGAAAAAAATTAGACTCGACAGATGCAAGTAGCTCCTTCGGTGGTATGCGATCAACAGTCATGAAAATATTCTTTGCACAGATGAGAAATTGTTCACTACTGCAGAAGTTTTTAATAAACAAAACCACAAAATCTATGCTAAAACTTCTAAACGCACACAAATGTTATTCCAGGTGTTCAGCTTGGCCACCATCCAGCCCCCGCAATGGTTTGGTGGGGAGTGTCTTTTAAAGACGTTATATCTCTTCATTTCTACAAAAAAGGGGTTAAAACCAAGGCAACAGTATACCAGAAGGATGTCTTAGAAGGCGTGGTGAAGCATATGAGCAGTATTCCCTTCAATTGAGAACATTGGATCTTCCAGCAAGATTCCGCTCCAGCCTATAAGGCATACCAATTGGGTATGGGAATAAGTTTCCGCCCTCATAAAAGAGATGTCGCTGCTGATCCTATTTTTGAGTTCGCTCTAGTAATATACTGGTGATTTGAAGGTGTTGGTTTGCTCGCGGTGGGAATGTTCCAAAAAGCAGGTAACTGGGTGCCACATCAATTGAAGGAGAAGGATATCGAGAGACGTTTTGTGACGCGTGAGATGCTTCTTGAACGGCACAAAAGAAAAAGGAAAGGTTTTCTGCATCGAATCGTCAATGGCAATGGAAAATCGATCTATTATGGTAGCCCTAAGCGTCGAAAATGTAGGAACCTACCAGGTGAACCAGGTCCATCGACAGCGAGAAATTCATGCTTTAAAAGTTATGTTGTGCATCTGGTGAGATCAGAAGGGTGTCATCTATTATGAACTCCTGAAACCATCACTGGCGTCATTACCGACTGCAGGTAATACGTTTGAATCGAGTTCTCACAGAAAAGCGGTCGGAATGGGACGATAGACATGACAAACTGATTTTGCTGCATAACAACGCCAGGCCACACGTTGCTAAATCACTCCAGAAATATTTAGAGGGACTGAATTGGGAAATCTTGCCCCACCCGCAGACATCATGCCCCGTATTCCCCAGACATTGCACCTTCGGACTACCACCTGTTCCGATCAATGCAGTCAGCCCTTGTAGGAAAGCAGTTCACTTCTTAGGAGAGCATCGCAAACTGGCTCAATGAATGGATCAAGTCAAAAGCACTCGAATTTTTTGTCAGAGGAATTCGTATGCTGCCTGAATGATGGAGTAAAGTTGTAGCTTCCAATGACAGCTACTTCACATAATATCGAGTATTATTTAATTCTTTAAATAATTCGTAACTTTGGCTAAGAAAGGACGGAAACTTATTCCCATACCCAATAAGAAAACAATATTCCTCGGTTCATAGCCGCAAAAGATTGGCCGTCTGGAAGTCCAGATCTAAATCCATTGTACTACAGTTTGTAGTCAGAATTGGAGAACGTTGCCTGTCGAGGAGCTCACAGAAATTTGGAGAGTCTCAAACAAGCTTTGGTTCGAGCAACGACGTCAATATCCATGGAAACCGTGCGTGCTGGAACAACTGAAAGGCCTAATCGTTTGAAGGTGTCTGTTTCGAATGAAAATTAAAACTTTTTCTTGATTGAGTATTTGATTAATATGATTAAATAAATAGATTTCATATCTATCATATTTCGGCATCTGCTAGTTCGCGCAGCATCGACCTTATCCAAGTGTTTTTTGGTCGCCCTCTGTGGACCTCTGCTCCCTTGCGGGTTCCAGTCCAGTGATGCTATCTGGCGGTTTTCTCAATGTATGACCTAACCATCACCACTTTGTGCGTTTGATTTGCCACAGGATGGGCTTCTCATTCGTTGGTGTCCACAGCCCGTCGATACTGATAGTGTTTGGCCAGAATATTCTGTAAATGTTAAGGAGGCATTTGTTGATGAAGGATTGTAGCCTCTGTGTGATGGTGGTCGATACGAGCCATATTTCACTGCCGTATAAGAATACTGACTGAATACATGCGAACTCCCCCATACTGTGTGCATTCGCCCGAATGCCGCCCTCGCTTTTTTTAGCCTGTAGTTGACAGCTTCCTCTGCTCCACCATCTGCCGTGATGATGCAGCCGAGGTAGCAGTTTTTTTTTAATTGTTTTAGGATTTTTATTCTGAAAGAAATTTCATTTAATTTTAAGAAAACAACAATTCTGTACATACTTTTTGTATGAAATAGAATATTTTAAAACGTTGGATGTCTTTTTTTTAATCTAAAACTCGTTATTTTAGAAACATATTTGGCTGGTTTTTTGCTGATGCATGGCCGAGCAATTGGCTTTTCGTAAGGACATCGCCGTGTTAAAAATGCCTGTTACAGAGATAGCACACGAACTAGTTGAGCTGCAAAGTGCACTGATAGTATTCTAATATTTTCCCTGCAGGGTACACATACTCCATATAGGCCTACAAACATACATACAAAAAACATTCACACGTATAGAAGACGAACGAGATGCGCTTGTCAAATTCGTAATCGCAGCTCATCGTAGCAAAATGATAAATTGTGCATTTCAGTGTTTTAAGGTCAATTTAGGGGTTGTGAGCCACCACATATGTAATGGCAATCAACAACAACAAAAACTGTTATAGAACACTCGAGCAGTTAACTTTTACATGTAAATGCACAAGTACCCATGTCCCTGAGTGTATTTGAAAAGTTTTGTAAGAGGGGGTTGTGTTATGTTGAGCCTGGCAGAAATACATACAAACAGAAGTAAGCATGAAATACTCTGTTGATAAAGCAAATGTAACCCTTTTTTGGGTATACTCGCTGCTTTACATGCGACAACCCTAAAGAAATAGTCGGTGTTTGTAGGCAAATCGCTGTTCTCATGTACATATGACATATTCACTTCTAGGCCTGGTTGCTTTTGTTGTTGTGTTTTATTGTTCACGCGCCCAAAACATTTATTGTCGCAGTCAAAACGTGTTGTTAAACAACAATTTGAATGCAGATTGTCAGTTTAAGTGGTACCACCTCGATGAAGTACCATCAGCGCAAACACAAAATAAAAAATACAAAAACAAAAAACAAAAAACGAACAAAGGTAAATAAACACGAACTTGAAAATACCCTAGAAGTTATAGCAGTGTGAATTTTTAAATCGTTTCAATTTGCATTACTAAGCCAATGTGCTAAGGCACTAACTGGCACGCTACATGCAGTAAGAGCGGCATATTGGGTTGCCATCATCGGATAGTTAGATAAAAAGTGTATCTTAACGGTAGTTCAAAGATGCATACCTTAGACCGATCCATGCAAAAATCGCAATTGCTACTGAAATAAATGCAAATAGAAAGAAAGCGATCCCCAATATCGCTTAATCATCCACCTCTTGAAGTCATCACCCAAACATAGACATAAAGGCTTTTCCAATAACAGGTGTTATTTTGAATAGCCCGCTATTTCGGTAGATGTCACTTTTGAAGCTGTCATTTTTTGATACTTGACAAGTAGAAACTACGCCATTACTAAAAATGGAACGAAACTCGTTAAACAACACACTGAAATTATTAAAATTCAGTATAAAAATGGTGAAAATTTGGCAGAGACGGTTCGTAAAACTCGAACAGTTTTGGGTCATCGTGAAGCACCTTGTCGAACCGCAATACAGAAATTGGTGAAAAAATTCGAGCTGTTGGGGCAACTTAGTGATGTGAAGAATAAAACCCGTGCATGTCGCTCAAGAACAGCCGAAAATCTTGCTGTTGTAGCCGAAAGTGTTGAAGAAAACCCAGGTTTGTCCATTCCTCGTCGTTCTTTGGAATTATGCATTCCACAAACGTCATTACACCGTATTTTGCATAAAGATTTGCGTCGTATGTCAGTTAACACAAGAACTTAAGCCGGCCGATCATCAGCAACGTTGTGTCTTTGCTGATTGGGTCATTGAAATGCATGAAAATGATCCGGAATTCCATCGAGAAATCATCTTGAGTGATGAGGCCCTTTTCCACCTCGCTGGCTTCGTCAACAAGCAAAATTGTCGGGTCTGGGGCTCAGAAAATCCAAGAGTTATTGTTGAAAAGCCTCTCTATCCTCAACGTAGGACTGTTTGGAGCGGTTTATGGTCCAGCGGCGTCGTTGGACCTTACTTTTTCGAAAATGAAGCTGGAGCAACAGTTACGGTGAATGGATTGCGCTATCGAGAGATGATTAATTTTTTTTTTATGGGCGGAATTAGATGGTATTGACCTGGACAACGTTTATTTTCAACAAGACGGCGCTACGTGCCACACAAGCAACGAAACCATTGATATTTTATCAAAATAACACATCGTATTAGAAAACCCTTTACCATTACAGTAACGACAAGCAAAAGGAGCAAAAAAGGAGAGTACGGAATTTCTTCATGTAGGAAATCCAGAGAAGCGAATAAAGAACTTCATATGAAGAATTCATATGAGCAAGCGTTCATGTATTTTGTTTTTGTCATTGTCTAGGAGCGGTACAATTACAACTCAAAATGATAGCCTCGTATAGTAAAACTTTCAAATTTTTTTGCATTCCCAAGTGAAATGTTAAGTTGCAATTTTATATTAATTTTGCAATTTTTGGCTTTGGAGTTTTCCGAATAAGTAGAAAAAGAAAAAAGATTAAAAATCATATCGGAGCGAAAAATGTCGTTTAAGTATAATCAAAGCGAATCTATAAAAGGTGGTGTTGGTAAATCAGCTGAGTTGATTTTTTTTTCTTCGCCGTGCCCATGTGGCAGTCAGCTCAGACTGAAACAAGGCGAATTCATTATTTGTTTTCTAGTTTCTGAATACTTTGCTTTGACAATCAAACGTACAGAACAGTGTTATTGGTCTAGTGCCACCACCTTTAATGAATGCGCCTTGAGTGTAATAAAATTTTGCGAGCAACAATTTTTAGAAAAATTTAACCCACCAGCTCTCTCATGAAAGGGTCGTTCAGACCCCTTTTTTTAAATATACATAAAATGGCATTCGGGAGGCCACTAGAGGCTTAGGCTATCTACCCTATCGTCGCCGTAGTCGAGAGAAAAGGTTTTTTTTAATAGTGATCGCTCCATGCCAGGTAATGGCAATAGCAAACCTCTGCCTGCATTACAACCATAGAAAAGCTTCTCATAAAAAACCTTCTACCGTTCAAAGGCGCCTTCAATCTGTGGAACTCTACTGTGCACAAGTTTCGTTGCCGTATTTTACTTTGCGCTTGAGTTATTTGTAGCACAGGCAGTGATATGAACGGTATGAACACATTCTTAGAATTTCGGTATATATACAAGGTGAAGTTCAAAATTAACACGACTGGCGTCATAAAAATGTGTTTGATGGCGCCATCTTTTTAATGAGATAGTGCGTTGGAAATTACATCCGTATCTGACTTCTAGTGAAAGCTTGGTGACTTTCGGTTCAGTGGAAGCGAAGTTATTGCGTCTAAAGTGTCAGTATTTTTGTGTCATCGGTACAAAATTGAGTTTCGAACAAAGAGCTCATATTAAATTTTGTTTTAAAATCCGTAAAACGTTTACCGAAACATTTGAATTGATGAAAAAAGTGTATGGCGATGATTGTCTATCTCGTGCCACAATTCATAAGTGGTTTACACGTTTCAGAGATGGTTGTGAGGACATAAATGACAATGATCATAAGGGCCGCCCAAAATCAGTAATCACTGAAAATTCCCTCGAAATTGTTCGTAAATTTATCAAAAATGAACCGAAATCGTTGTTGAAATTCATGGAATCGGGGTTGTATATCTCCAAAACATCGATTTAGCTCATTTTAGCTGATCATTTGGGCTTACGAAAGGTCTGTGCACTAAGCGTCAAAGAGCCGAATGGAAGGCCCCAGACGAGCCACCAGTCAAAAAATTGCGTTTAGAGAAGTCAAAAATCAAGTCGATGCTCATTTGTTTTTACGTCAAACGTCAATGGAATTTTTCTCTCTTGGCGTTTTGAAGCGTTTGTTGCATCGCATTCGTCGAATTCGCTCTGAATACCACGAAGGAGGAAGCTGACGCTTATTGCATGATAATGCACCATCTCATCGATCCACTGTTGTGACTGATTTTTTGACTAGAAATAGTATTTTAACTATCAATCGCTCACTGTATTCGCCTGATATGGCTCGCTGTGCCTTCCACCTATTCGGAAAATTACATTTTGCTATGAAAGGAAAACGTTTTGCGTCCATACAGTGTATCGAGGCCAGAGGGGACTATTTTGAATAAATAACCTCGAAGTTATAAGAACAAAGCTCCTGTCGTTTCTATTTTAGCTCAATCTTGTTTGTTTTGGACTTCGCCTTTTATATAGTCTATAAGAAACCTCGTATTTCTATATTTACTAAACGCATCTGTGTTTCAAGCAGAGGTGTAAGCTGTTCAAGAAGCAATGAACTTTCTTGTGGAAAACAGATGGAGAGGAAGGCCTATGTGAGTCTGCTGCGACAGCAAAGGTGCGCTCATAGCCTTAGACAGCTCTTTAACCACTTCAAGGGTAGTTGAGTACTGTAAATCCAGGCTAAACTATGTCGGTGGACATAGTATTCTGATGCTAACATGAGTCCCGGGACACGTGGGTATCGCGGGTAACGAGATATCTGACTTGTTAGCCAGAATGAGCTCTGAGACCAACTTCCTTCGCCCGGAGCCCGTTCTACCTCTCCCTTCTGCAGCCATCAAAGCCACGGTTAGCAAACGGGTTACTCTAACCCACAAGCGAACTTGGCAGGCTAAGAGAGGCTGCAGATGCACAAAACTGATGTTGCCTGTCTTGTCCGATCGACTGTCGCAGTTTCTCCTGCCATTAAGCATAAGGGACTGTAGACAGCTGGTTGAACTGATGACGTACCACTTTCTATAGGCAAAGCAAACGGAAAGGCATCTCAGTTAGTGGACTCTGTCCAGCATGTGGAGAGGAGGATGAGACGGCGGACCACTTCCTTTGCGTCTGCCCGACCTTCGCTTCAGGCTGATGTGTTAAGAAGCAACCACCTTGGCTCCTTGACACCACAAGATCTACTCAGATTTCTTCGGAGGTCGAGTAGATTTAAAGAAAATTAAAAAGGGAACCCGAGTGCAGTACAGTAGACTTAATTGTGTCTGAGTGATGTACATGCTAGTCTGTTCCGACAAAAAAAAAATATATGTATATTTTTACTAATTAAATAAATGAATATCTAACTCGATATGGGTTTGAGCCTGATCCTTTCAAATAATCGATCCTGCCGCTTGTTCCCGCGTAGCGCATCATTTACAGCCACTTTACAAAATTCTCTCTACTTTATAATTGCTAGTTGTTTCGCATGATTTAAAGCTTCCACTTTTCCACTTCCAATTGTCCTAGGTGCCACCACACTTGGCCAAACTTATGCAACCCCGATTGTGTGCCTGACTCTTGCATTCAACGAGCCACAACATGTCCGATTAGGGTTGTTATTGTTATTGTGTTGTTGTTATTATTACGAGAGCTCATTTTTAAAGAGTGTTCAAATATTGTTTTGGTACCGTGCATTTTGATATGCTTTGGCGGGAATGTCACAACACAATACTCTATTTTATGATTTGTTTTTTTTTTAACGAAATAGTGTCATATGCTTTTATCACTTTTATACCACACCTCGCACACCCACTGGCCATTGTTAATTACTGCGAAACGAAATTGCCACATGTTAAGCAGTGACAGGAATGCGAGAGTTGGCCGATTTGATTGAGGTCTGTTATGGAATATTGAATTACAAACTGATGCGGTGCGAGATGATGACTTGTGACGAGATGATGATTGTGTTTAAGGTAATATAAGTGAGCGTTCATTAATGTAATACGAGCGAATTGCAATTGTCATGCGTAATGAACTTACACGCGTGACAAAATCAAAAAAGTGCAAACATTTAGTTCTGGGTGTAATAAATTTGCCTTAAGTATTTTCGTTAGCGATTGAAAGTGAAGAGAAACTTGAATAAAAGATTGAGCAATTAATTTTGAAACGATTGGGAATTGATTAGCGGGAATTGCCAGCGAACACAATATATATGCACATACATACAACGCTGTACTATGATAAATACAGGGTCCGGCATTCGAAGTTTAACCAACTTCAGGCCGCTCGCTGCCTGTTAGTGGACTAAATAACAGTTCAGAGCATTGTTTACAAGCGCGCGGAAGCATTTTGCCGAGAGTAAACGCGAGAAACGAAAATCAGTAGTGGATTTCAAACGTAAAAGTGTGATTCCATTATATTCGGCTGGAAAATCACAACCAGCGATGTTCGTGAGCTCGAGCACCTTAAAGGTAAAAAAGCTTTTTTTGTTTACCGCACCATTCGTCGTAACAATTATACTGGTAGCATCGCGGAACGTCATGGAGGTGGTCATCAAAAGACTGGTACGTCACGTGAAATGGTTTAAAAAGTGAAGAGGCGACTTGAACGAAATCCCTGAAGAACTGCCAATCAAATGGCGAAAGAACTGAAAATATCTGATCGTACCATCCGTCGCATCCTGAAAAATGATCTCAAAGTTAAGACTTACTACATCCAAAAGGCGCGGGAGCTGAGACTTGAGAGAGCGAAGGAGTTGCTTGTCTTGGCCGAAAGCGATAAATCTCCGAACTTTGTGTTTTCTGACGAGAAAATTTTTCAAATTAAGCAATTCGTAAACTCCCAAAACGATAAGTTTTATTTGACCGACCGTTCATTCGAGAATCTGTGTCATCGATTGCCAAAATACTTGCAAGTCTCAAGGCCATAGTCAAGGCAAAAGGTGGTCATATCGAGCAAAAGTAAATTGATTCTGAATTTTATATTATTTTCACACATTTTTTACTTTGAATTGAATAAAAGTAATTTTCCAAACTAAATGTATGGCCTTTAAATTGGTCAATAACCATGCACCTACCAAATAACGGTAATTTACAAAAACGAACAAAACGTAAAATTACTAAAATTCAGCGAAAATATTGAGCTCATAAAAATAAAGACTTGTGAAACGGGTAGATCGGGGCGCTCGAGGAAAGTTCTAAAGCTAGTTCTCGAATTTGGTAGGTATCCTTACCGGGCATTGTCCGTTAGGTTTCCACGCAGTGAGACTTGGGTTTGCTTTAATTTCTTACTACAGGAACTGTCTGGAGAATGAGGTCGAATCATTTTAGCATCTTCTTCTTAGCTATCCTGCTCTAGTCGAGCAAAAATTTAGACATCTGGGCTCTCACTTTTTCGCTACACCTGCGAATACGAGTATGGCGGATTTCAATATCACACACCTGTTGAAATTCATCAGCAGATTGAAGCGGTTAACACGAAAGTATTTTGCCACTGTTGGTTATCATCTCCTAATCCAAAGCCCCTTCTTCTTTTTTCCACCTGTTTGGTGCTTTTCCTTCTGTTCCCAAGTGGACCCCCCTCGCGTGGGCAGCCATATAGATTTTGCAAAATAGGTGGTGCTACGAACAGTTTTAAGTAAATGCGTGTATCTCGATAACGACTTATTCACACTCGGCCAAACCTGGTACGCGTATGTATTGCTCCCCACATCGTTTATTTAAAATTGTGACAAAAAGAATTCGTTAAAAATACTGTTGATTTATTAAGAATAAGTAATAATACTCGTATTTCAGAGAAATGTTTTAAACAAAATATTCCGAGAAATTAATTGTTTATCTCTACAGTTTCTTTCAAATTAATTCTTGGGATTTATCTTATAAATACCACATAAGCAGTCTACATACATTGATCGACAGTGCAGGTATACAACGTTCATTCATTTCAGTCTTGTAAGTCTGATTATTTCCCCATACATAATTTTATTTAAAAATAAAGTGAATAATTTTTAACCCCAGTTAAAATGAGTACAAAACGAAAGAGCTATTCCGTCGAGCAGAAAAAGGGATGCTGGATCGTAAATGGCGTGCAGACTACAATTACCTGTGTTAACTGGTGGACCAAGGAAATGAGAAAAAAATCAGAGTTGGATCAGGTCGGCAGCCGTTATTTTCTGAGTTGGAATATTGCATCTGGGAACGGTTTGCAGACAGGAGAGCAATGGCTTTGGTTGTGCCCAGGGCTGATATTCAAAAATTTACCCTTGAAACAGCAATTGAATTTGATATATCCACAGAAGAATTTAAAGCATCGTCACACTGGTTGGACAAATTCCTTAAACGAACAAATTCCTATGAACTGTCTCTAAGCAGATCCACAACATTGTTTAAGCTGGAAGACAATGGAGTTGTTAAGCGAGCACTTCCGGTTAAGCTTTTTGTTGATGGCATCGATTTTTCGAAATACCAACTCTCCAACATGATTGCTATGAATGAAGCCGCGGTATTCCTAGGCCAAGGAGCTCAAACGACAGTTCACCACAAGAATTCTTCGTCAATTTACGTTCCTTCTACCTGTTACGATAGTGCACGTGTTACCTGTATTTTGGCTATTCGTCTAGATGGCAAGAAAGTATCGCCATTTTTAATCACCAAAGGTAAAAAAGACCAGATTCAACATGTTTCAGGAATTTACTCGTATGTCATTGAAAGGGAAAAAGCCTGGTACACCCAAGCAGTTATAAGAAAGTGGCTTGATCTTATGCTGCCACCACTGGTGAGGGGTAAGAATAAAAAACTTTCTTGCTGAGACGAAGGTTGATCAAATAATGATTCCGCCAGGAATGACTGGTTACCTCCAGACATTGCAATAAACAAGCCATTCAAGGATCATTTGCGGATGGAAATCAATGAATATATTGAAAACAGAAATGTGGAAGGTGGGGAAGGTAATTTTGTAAAACCAGGCTTACAAGAAGTTCTGAATTGGGTAAAAATTTCATGGGACAAAATAACTGCCAGTGATGTTTCCAATGCACCACGATCAGGCTACTCAGGCAAGAAGTATTCATTAAACGATAGCTATATAGCAACACATAAGAGATTCTGACCAATGATTCAACAGGAAATGGATTTGACAGAAAATCAGAATAAAGGGTTTCCCAATAACAGGTGTCATACCCGTAAAAGATCAATGGTTTCGTTACTTGTGTGGCACGTAGCGCTGTCTTGTTGAAAATAAACGTTGTCCAGATCAATACCATCCAATTCCCCCATAAAAAATCGTGAATCATCTCTCGATAGCGCAATCCATTCACCGTAACTATTGCTTCAGCTTCATTTTCGAAAAAGTAAGGTCCAATGACTCCGCCGGATCATAAACCGCACCAAACAGTCACACGTTGAGGATAGAGAGGATTTTCAACAATAACTCTTGGATTTTCTGAGCCCCACATCCGACAATTTAGCTTGTTGACGAAGCCACCAAGGTGGAAATGGGCTTTATCACTCGTGCATTTCCACGACACGACGTTGTTGATGATCGGCTGGCTTGAATTCTTGTGTTTACTGGACTTTATAAGCCATAAGACCCAAATCTTTATGCAAAATTCGGTGTAATGACGTTTGTGGAATGCCTAATTCCAAAGAACGGCGAGGAACGGACAAACCTGTGTTTTCTTCAACACTTTCGGCTACAACAGCAAGATTTTCGGCTGTTCTTGAGCGACGTGCACGGGTTTTATTCATCACATCACTAAGTTGCCCCAACAGCTCGAATTTTTTTACCAATTTCTGTATTGCGGTCCGACAAGGTGCAAATGATCCAAAAATGTTTGAGTTTTACGAACCGCCTCTGTCAAATTTTCACCATTTTTATAGTGAATTTTAATAATTTCGATGCGTTGTTTAAGCGTGTCTCGTTCCATTTTTATTAATGGCGTAGTTTCTACTTGTAAAATATGAAGAAATGACAGCTTCAAAAGAGACATCTACCGAAATAGCGGGGTATTCAAAATAACACCTGTTATTGGAAAACCCTTTATTATTCAGAATTTTATTTATGACGATGTTCCAGAAGAATATGACATGACTGTAATTGAATAAATTTAAACTTCTGTATTCTGTGTAAAATAAATATTAAATAAAAATATTTAAATATACTTTTATTTCTGTCCTCCCTCGAAAATAAGCCCTAGCGCGTATTTTAGACCAAAAAAGAAAGTAAGACAGTGTCTTATTTTCGGAGAAAGACGGTATTAGAACTAAATTTCCGTCTGATGTTACAAGCTACACATCTCAGGTCCAGGTCCGGACCGAATTTAGCCTTCTTTACCATACAACTTCCGACATATTTTAATGTTGTAGTTCTAACGTCAATGATGTCAATGTGTGTTTGGAAAATAAATTTTATTAGTTGTTTTCTTGTTTTCATTGTTAGTCGCTTATTAATGATTAGCTGGGTAATCACATAATTTCTATGCATGCCACTCCCACACACGCGCGTAACACCACTTTTCCACCATACATATTTTTTTGCCCGTCACCTTACACACCAAATAATTTTATGAAAACGTGTACTGTACAGGTATGAGTGTACCTGTGTGTGTGTGTGTGTGTGTCTGCGCATGGAAGAATAACTCATAAATGTTGAAAAAGAGTTGGGCGGAAATGTACGCCCACTTCCGTTTTGTAATGCATAGCGACACACAGGCAGCGTGCAGGTTCGTATGCCACAGGGCTGCATTTCAATGGCGTTTACGTGCTTATTATGCATAGCTCAAATGGCAGCAAGAAAAAGTTACAAGTAGAAAAAACTCAAAAAATTGAAGGTAATGCAATGCCTACCAAGACTTTCCCTGCTTATCATTCCAACAGCCACGCAACAGAGGCGCCTGTTAGTATGTCCTGAGTAGCACCGCAGCAACCACTGCAGCATGTTGCACGTGTTGCACGATAGCAAGGCAAGAGTCACGTGCTGGACACGTGTCGCGCGATAAGAGCAGCACCACATCAACGCAGTACACAAACTGGATACGTACAGGATATGGTATGGCATGTGAAACACTACTCTTGCATGCTCCAGATTAGCGACATGTCATCTGCATCAATGCCTTGACGTGAATGGGCGGGCAGCTTCGACTATGCACGGTGAGAGTATGCTTGCCATTCACCAGCTCAGCTCATTTGTTATCTAAATTTTATAATCAGAGACAAGCACTCAACACATGAACATGAAACACTCCCTGTGGACGTCAGCCTTGCGCTGCTCTGCAATTTCGGCAAAGTACTCTCCCAGCGACATCTTAATTCATCTTAACTAACTGTGTTCCCAAAAATAGCAAGAACAATGGCCAACCCAGAGGCGGTTGCCACGCGCACGTCACTTGCATTCCTGTTGTGGACTACAGCAAAGTGCCTTCGCACCTTCGGCTCGCCACGCAAACAGTTTAACTGATTTATGTTTTTGTTAAATAATAAGCGGCATGGCGCAGTCACTTAAATATTGGTTACAAATATTTTCCATGCCATCCCATCTCATTCCAATATTTCCAATCCATAATTATGCCAAGCATAATTCAGGGCGCACCCGTCTCAGGTATCTTTTCAGATGATACTGTGCGTTCTAGGCGTTTCAGTTGTAACCATGATAACGAAGTGGTAAGGCTGTCAACAGCGTGATGTACGCCATTTTTTTAATTAAAAACTATTTTGATTTATTTTTTTAAATAAATATTTATCGATCATACCTCAAATTTCACTGTAGAAAACTTACATCTTGCGATCTGGGCAAGGCGAATCTATTAAATGTGGTAGCGGTTTTTTCTTTCGCCGTGGGCATGTGGCTGTCAGCTCAGACTGAAACGAGGCGAATTCATTATTTGTTTTCTAGTTTCCCAATACTTTGCTTTGACAATCAAACGTACAGAACATTGTTGTTGGTCTAGTGCCACCACCTTTAATGAATGCGCTGTGGATTTAAATAGGCTTATTATTTATTTAATTATTTATTTATTTATTTATTCATTAATGTCTAGCAAAATTCAAAACCAAAATACAAATTTTACAATATTTAAGGGAAATTCTTCATCCCCACATCACCGCCGTCTGGAGCAATGAGTTGCCTCCGTCCTGGACAAAAGCCATCACCGTGAAGCTGCCAAAGAAAGGCGACCTGCGTGACTGCGGCAACTGGTGAGGAATAACCATACTTAAGACCATCAACAAAATTGTAGCGGTGATCATACAAAGCAGGCTCAAATGTATCTAACGCTCCTTAAGAGACAAGCAAGCTGGTTTTCGTCCTCACCGAAGCTTTGTTGACCAAGCCAACACACTGCGGATTATAAATAGATAAGGAACTATTTGCATTTGGTGGTCTTTGGAGGTGTGCCACCGTGGCCGCGGCGGCCATTTGGCCGATACTTTGTTCCATACGTAATTGAGCCATACCAGTATTATCATATTAAAGAGAAATGACAATAATTTTATAAAAAAATTGTATTTTATTCAAAATCAACAACCGCCCTTGAAACTTAACCACCCTTTAGTAGAACAATCAGTTAAGTGGCGCTCCCCGCTCTACATGCTGTTCGTAGACTTTAAAAAGGCGTTCGACACAATCAAAGGAGACGCAATATGACGGGCACTGAGTAGAAAGGGAGTTCCCGCCAAGATAATCCGCCTCATCAAAAACTCTCTACGAGAACTCCAAACTGGCAGTGCTTCACAAAGGCGATATCAGCGATCCATTCACTACCAACGCAGGTGTAAGGCAAGGTTGTCCCCTGTCGCCCGCTTCTCTTCGCCTTCGTCCTTGATGTCATCATGAGCCAACTGACCCTGCACAAAAAAGGCATTGTATGGAGTTTCACCACACATCTTAAGGGCCTGGACTTCGCCGATGGCATCTGCCTCCTCTCTCACAAACTCTCTGACATGCAAGCGAAGGCGGACAAAGTAGTCGCGCTGGCACGCACTATCGGACTGGAGGTCAACATCGCAACGTAATAACGCAAGGCTTGGTTGATGGATTCCCGGCGGAATTCATCGAAAGCATCGGCTGCATCATCACGGCAAATACTGGAACAGATGAAGATGTCAATTGCAGGCTAAACAAAGCAAGGGCGGCATTCGGGCGAATGCACACAGTATGGAGGAGTTCGCAAATCTCCAGGCGCACTAACTGCGAATATTCTGTTCATACATGAAGTCCGTATTGTAGTACGGAAGCGAAACATGTTTGGTCTCTAACACCATCACACAGAGGCTACAGTCCTTCATCAACAAATGCCTTCGCATCATCTGCAGAATATTCTGTCTAAACACCATCAGTAACGACGCGTTGTGGAGATCAACGAATGAGGAACCCAACCTTAGGCAAATCAAACGCAGAAAATGGCGATGGATAGGTCACACATTGAGAAAACCACCAGATAGCATCTCGAAAATGGCACTGGACTGGAGCCCGCAAGATTTAGTTAAAAAGAAACAAGAGTTGGGAAAGTCTTGGCCACAATATCATAATCCAAAATACAAGAAACTATTGCCTGAATGCACAGTTAAGTTGCGTTGCGCTCTTACAAAATAAAAGGAGAGGGATCTTCAATCGGCCCATACAGTACGAATCACCAATTCGACTAAGAATGGTAACCGGGCACGTACGGATTCTGAAAAAAGTGCGTATTTGTTGAACATCTGCAATCAGTCTTCACTCAAAATCAATCCTTTGAAACTACTAGTGTACCACTAGACATATTGCAACGACCAAAAAGCCAATAAGATTTAAAACATAATTTCAGTTATTAATCAACTAAACCTAAAAAAACCAATCAACCAAGTGAAGAAAAAGTTTTCTCTAATAGCGGTCGCCCCTCGGCAGGTAATGGCAAGCCTCCGAGTGTATTTCTGCCATGAAAAAGCTCCTCATAAAAATATCTGCAGTTCGGAGTTGGCTTAAAACTGTAGGTTCCTCCATTTGTGGAACAACATCAAGACGCACGCCACAAATAAGACGCCGGCCTCTGATCCTTTATCTTACTAAAGGTGCTCCAACACTATCCGAAAACTTTCAGCACTCGATTTACCGTCAGCTCAACGTGAGTTTTCCACATCAGCTTCTTATCTAGAGCTAACCTTAGGTATTTCACCTCCACATAAAGGCTGTGATTCACGCATCTAAGCACTGGAAGGTTGATACCTTAAAGACATTCCAGCTTCCTTTTCGTGTTAACAAGGATAGTGCTGTTTTGCTGGGATTGAAAGTAAAGCCCTGTAGGGTGCACCATTTAGCAATTTTATTCAAGGTCCTCACCCTGCAATTTTTCCGGATGATAGTGCACAAAACTCATACCCGTAAGCTTGGATGTAAATGAATTCTTGCATTAGTGTTAATAGGGAGTCCACTACTACATACCAAAACAGAGGGCAACCTCTGCCCACTTCTGGCCTCGTACAAAACCGGGTTTCTCCCCTCTAATCAGTGAAGCAAGAAGTGAGACCTGCTTCAGATTGTTTCGTTTACATAGAGTCAAGGCTAGCGTTGTCAAAAGTCCTCTCAATATCATCAAAACATCAATTGTGTATGCACCAACT
The DNA here is from genome assembly GCA_037575425.1 of Anastrepha fraterculus. Taxonomy (NCBI): domain Eukaryota; kingdom Metazoa; phylum Arthropoda; class Insecta; order Diptera; family Tephritidae; genus Anastrepha; species Anastrepha fraterculus. The sequence continues at coordinate 1,977,537 of JAYXIM010043968.1, forward strand.
TCCAGTCCCTCTTTGATCTTTGTCTCATTGTCATGTAGAGCTGATTGGCATGACTTTACGCTATTAAAAAAAAGTTTTATAAACCTCGCAAAACGGTGGTAAAACAAATTTTCCCCCTATAGCGTTGCATTTATTCTATTCTCAATCGATGCGGCAATATTGGGATTCTTAATGGATGTGAAAATGTGATACGCTGGAGCATACGTTGTGGAGCAACTCGACTTTCAACGTTTCATGGGCACAAAGCCGGGATCAGCATGCAAACCTAAGAATGATAGAGAAAGAGATTACGCCTTCCGAATTCGCCGTGTCGTAAGAGCCCATGAATAAACAAGCAAAAAGAAAGGAAATTACTTGTGTGTGAAGAGGAAGAGTAGGCCAAAACAAATGAAACAACCAAACACAAGAAAATACCCACACACTTTCTTGTAACGGCGTCTTCCGCATAAAGATGCAAACAAACTACATTTGGAGGCTTCATACTAATTTATGCTTTCGGCACTTCGTTTTAATTAGTTTGTTTAGTTTAAATCAGCCATTTTAGACAAAGCCATTCACTGAATTTTCGCAAACATGTAATTTTTCCTACTTTTATTTGTTTTGTATTGCAGCAGAAGTTGACGTCTTCTTCTTCTTAATTGGCGCTATAACCGCTTACGCGATTTTGGCCGAGTTTAACAAAGCGTGCCAGTCGTTTCTTTCTCGTGCTAACCGGCGCCAGTTGGACACACCAAGTGAAGCCAAGTCCTTCTCCACCTGATCTTTCCAACGTAGAGGAGGCCGCCCTCAGGCAACGTAGCCGCTGGATCTTTATTCGCTGCGCTATGTCTATGTCGTCGTAAAGCTCATACAGCTCATCGTTCCATCGTCTGCGATATTCGCCGTTGCCAACGTGCAAAGGTCCAAAAATCTTACGCAGAATCTTTCTCTCGAACACTCCAAGCGTCGCTTCATCGGATGTTGTCATCGTCCAAGCTTCTGCGCCATACGTTAGGACGGGCATGATGAGAGTCTTGTAGAGTGTTAGTTTTGTTCGTCGAGAGAGGACTTTACTGCTCAGTTGCCTACTTAGTCCAAAGTAGCACTTGTTGGCAAGAGAGATTCTACGTTGGAGAAGCTGACGTCACACTTGTTAAAATCGCGAAAAATGGAGTAACCGTTTTTTAAAAGCGCCCCCTTATATACTCAATTCGCCGGCTTTGGTACAGAAATAATTGTTGAACAAATTTGTACTACAATTAAGCCGAGGGACTGGGGTAAAATATTTGTCAAGAATTTGAAGTCCTCGTAGCTTTGTCCTGAGGAAAGGAATATTAAAGTACCGGATAACCCACTACTTATGTGAATGTCCAGGGCTAGCTAAGGCACGACTTCGCTCCTTCGGTAAGGCTTTTTTATAGCAAATTAATGAGATCTCAGACATCGAGATAAAGAATTTACTGCTATACTTGGGCCTCACTAAATGGGCCTGGCTTAGAAACAAAAACAAAACAAAAAAAGATATCATCACACGGGGGCAGTGGTATTAAAATGGTGCTGGTCACTAATTAGGATTATTTCAGTGGAAATACTCAACCACTTCAACAACAACCGGATAACCTCTCGTTTGACGTAATCGTGTTTCGCATTAATGTATTTTTTTTTTTTTTCAATTGCAATCGTTACCAATTCGAGAATGTAGTTTTTTTATATGCTATATTTCTTTTTCTTCTGAGATTTTCTCTTTAATTTTGCTCTCTTTCATTTTTCATTTTTAAACAGACATAAATAATAAGCATTGCCATCGTTTCATCCACGTTCTTGTCATCCATTCTTACGCTATGATCACAAAATCACATACAAGCCGCTCGCCGTCTTTGGCAAACGACAGGGAGCATGTTAGCCAGCATGCTCGCGGGCATATTCGTCGTCTGTACCCTACTTAATATTAAGGTTAACTGACAGCTGAGTATCTGCTACAGAGTTGCAAAACAGTAACAGGGTTGCAATATTACAGCAACTATTGAGTGGCGCGAACAAACCCATCAGCCAACAATTTGTATTTTGGTTCGCATCTTGCCGGTGAGCCTAGTAATTGTTCATATACTTATTTTATTATATTAATTACGTAATTTGTGGAAGCGTTGAATTTTTCTTGTTTTATTCTTATATTTATATGAGAAAAGCAGTATTTTCACAAGACGTAATTCCGGCGTGAGTTGAGTGGACTTTTTTTTCGGGAAAAGAAAACACTATAAATTTAAACTTACCGCCACCAGGGCTTCTCATTTAACAGGTTAGGCAATTTTTGAGTTTAAATTAGGTTACGTATATTCAGTATTAACATGTATTTTTATCTCCATCTTAATATTTTGCGTTCCAGCAATCTCTTTTCGATCAAAACTTAAGTTCGACTTAAATCGGTCAGTTAAATTTTTCGTACCTTGGCAAACAGCTGATTATTAGCTGCAAAGCAAATTGTGAAAAAAGAAATAAGTGACATTAGAAAAACTAAAATAAATTCACTTTCAAGAGATGGATTTCGTAGTATGAAGAAATAGTAAAGGTAATTGTATAAGAGAGAACCGCGGTGATACTCACCGCACACGTTTTTCAATTAAACGATGTTAAAGATTCCCGTGAAAGATTTTGAATCAGTAAGCTAGTCTTAACTTGTTGTTGTAACATAACATAACATAACCGCAATACTTGTGGAGCAAAACTTACTTTTCCATTGCTTTTCGCAATTTTTTGTTATTTGTAATGTTATTACAATACCAACAACGTCCACGATTTTTTCATCACGATTTCTTGTGCTCTTTCTGCCGCTTTATTTCATTTAAATATGAAAGAAATCTTAAATTCTACTTTGCTTAGATTTTGCTGAAACGGTGTTTAAGTTTCTTATGTAAGCCGACCCTAAACACTTAATCAGACATTGAGAGAACAGCCCTAATAAAAATTAAGCAGTCTGGCTAAGCTATTCCACTTCAACTATTTGACATTTCAATGACGTTTCTGCTTCACGTTAGTTTTCGTTGCTATATTCTGCACATTTTGGTCTTTTAAACGAGTATCGAATATTATCAAATAACTAGCAATGTCCTCTTGGAAAAAAGCCTCCAAGAGCAACCAAAAGGTGCATCGCGAGCGTCACCAGCCGGAAGACCGCAAACATCTTGGTCTGCTGGAAAAGAAGAAGGATTACAAGAAGCGGGCAAACAATGAACATCTCAAGGACCACACATTGAAGTTGCTGCATAAACGCGCACTTAATAAAAATCCTGATGAATTCTACCATCATATGATCAATTCAAAGCTAAACGATGATGTTCATCATGAAAAAGAGCAGGAACCAGATGAGCACAGCAAAGTGCAAAAAGCTCTAATGGAGACACAAGATATGCAATATGTGACTATGAAACGCACTATGGAAGCAAAAAAATTATGCGGCTACAGTCACAACTGCACATGATTGATTTCGCAAATACTGTGAAGAACAAGCACACTTTCTTTGACGATGGTGAGGATGAAGTAGTCGGGAAGGAGTTGAGTAGGATGGAATTAGCAAAGCGTCTCGACACGCATCCTAGTTTACTACAGCGCAAAACAAATCGGCCACGTATAGAGGATTTAGAGAAAATGAAGTTACCCGAACTGTCTCCAGAAGTTAGTAGTAAATTTATTATCCAGGTTTTAAAAATTAATCATTTGCATTTTTACAGGAAATCAGAAAGGCTAATACTCTGAAGAAACAGTCATATCAAGAGCTCACCAAACGTATTGAGCGTGAAAAGGAATTGGCAGTGGCACAGCAAAAGTTACAAATAAAACGCGTACTGAAGCAAAAACGACTTCTGAAGCCCAAAAAAATTAAAAAAGGAACGAAGGATGCACCGCCGATTTTTAGATTTAAGTATGAGCGTAAAAAGTGAATACATAAAGTAAAAAAACAAAATTGTAGATACATAACATATTTTTCATATGAACGGGATGATAAACGGTTCACTAGACAGGGCTAGTTTACTGGAGCGGCAGCCCTTGATCGGGAAACGCACGAGTCATTCCGGTAACGTAGAACCGGCTGCCATGGGAATGCATATTTTTTATAAAATATTTTTTTTGTTGTTTTTTTTTATAAAATTACTTTTCTTTAGTTAAATTTGTTTCATTTGTAAACATGTGTTGAGTGAATGAGATATACGGTATAGAGAATGCACAAGGTGTGCCCAATATCAGGCCGCTAACCGGCTCTAGCCGATTTTGAAGGTGACAGCTGATTTGCTAAAGTAACTGGGGATGTGATAGCGGCTTACGACAGAGATCGACAAAAACTGAAATTCAGCTGTATCATGCAATTTATCGTAGATTGTTTTTCGTAGAACTAAGAAATTGTAATTCGAATATTCGTAAAATAGCATTCACTGAATACATTCGTAACGTCAAATCTTAGAGTTTTGTACAAATTTTCTACGACAACGTTAGACTAACGGACAAAAATTAGGACGTGTAATTAAGTGACTTCCACAGGTGTAAAGTTGTAACAACACGGCACCAGTATGAGACTTTGTTGGAGCTAGCATAGGATAAATCAATCATGTGACATTGATACTGTAGTAGCCCTTCCGGTTGTAATAGAGGAATTGTTCTTTAGTGGGGGAAATAATTTTCTCTTTCTTGCTTTGTCGTTTTTCATTGGCACTCATGTCGAGATTTACCCATCATAATTTGAATATTCAGCTAATTTGTCAAAAATCTGAAAGATTACTTCTAAATTGTCCTGTTTACATTAAAGTGAGCAATTGTCGAAATACCAAAATTTGAGTTTGGCAGCACGTTTTTCGTGTTCACATGGAATCCACGATTACAATTTTTTCGTATTTGTAGTACACATTTAAAGGTTTTCTACGACGGGTTCTATAATAGGGCTGGTTGTGTTAGTCATGTCTAAAAAACCAGCAGAGCAGTTGCACCTGGTGAAAAGATTTTTTAAAGGTGTATTAATGAACGTATTTGACAGACTTGCTGATGTCGCTTGGGATGTGTTTCACACAATTTAGCTTATGGTAATGAAAAAATTATGATAGGCGGCCGCCGTAGCCGAATGGATTGGTGCGTGCTTACAATTCGGAATTCACAGAGAGAACGTTGGTTCGAATCTTGGTGAAACCAAAATTAATAAAAATATTTTTCTAATAGCGGTCGCCCCTCGGCAGGCAATGGCAAACCTCCGAGTGTATTTCTGCCATGAAAGATCTCCTCATAAAAATATCTGACGTTCGGAGTCGGCTTGAAACTGTAGGTCCCTCCATATGTGGAACAACATCAAGACGCACACCACAAATAGGAGGAGGATCTCGGCCAAACACCCGAAAAGGGGTGTACGAGCCAATTATATATATATAATGATAAAAATCATAACAGCCAATGCTCATCACATTGGTTTGTTTACGAATGCAATGAATACAAACGGGCAAATTGTATGGCTTAATTAAAAATTATATTTTAATTGATTTTCAAATATAGCTAAATTTAATTTAATATACACAAATTTTCACAATTGGTTAAGCACGCAGCAGCATTCGCGAACCATTTTGCAGCTTTGCACATTTGCATTCGCGGCATTCGTAAACAAACCAATGTGATGAGCATTGGCTGTTATGATTTTTATCGTATGTCAGCACTACAAGCTAAATTTTGTAAAACACATCTAAGTGACGTGAATCCAAAGTTCCCCTCAAAAATATTTTTTTTTCACCATACCTAACGCGCATACCTGGTAACAAGGCGAATTTATTACAGGTGATGGCAACCAAGGCGTATTTGTTTTGATGGCAACCACATATAAGTAAAAACATGCATGTATTGGTTTTTGCCTTTTGTGTGAGCATCACGCAAAATCAGCTGTTTGTTTTCAAAGCGGTTTGTTTGTGAAACGTAAATAAGTTATTTCATGCTTCGCGCTTAAATTGCTTCGCACTTTCGATTGATTTAGTAATTTGTGGGCCTGAGCAAATTGCTTTCAAGATGCCAGCATTTGCGAAGCGGGGATGTGTATGCAGGTAAGCAAAGAGAATACTTACCTCTACTTTCATTCAGAAGATATTTCTTCCTAAGCGCTGCGCCGGCTAGGAGGCTTCCATACAATTACAATGGCCGTTAGGAACGCTCGTCGAAACTAAGCGAAGATTGTTTTCCATATTTATTGCGGTTAGCAGAAGAAAAAGGGGAGAAACGTTTAGCTAATTTACCACCTGAAGAAAAGTTAGCTGAAAAACTACGCTGGAAATTGTCACAATTAAAGAAGTCGCCACATTTCCAACAGTTCGTTCGAGATTTACTACTTGCATATGTGTGAATTGTAAGTTCTTGTAGATATGAAAAAAAAAATAGATATACAATACATCTACGTTTGTGGTATTTTAATTATTACTACATATTGCAGTATCTGACACGGGCATTAATACGGTGAAAATGAATGTAGAGAATGAAGTTTGGACAAGGCAAAGTTTAAAATGGAGCAACACAACGCAAGAAAATTTGCAAACAAGCTCAAAATTAAAGTCTCACTGCGTACAGAAAGTAATGTCTGTAATAATGAGCTCAATTTTATTCGTATCACATTTTTAATGCAAATGGAGCATTTATTCACGTATGCTAATTTATTGACCGACGGTTGTCCTTTTATTTAATTCATTCAAAATTTTAGGACAATTTTTTGTGACTGTATCATTGCTAGACCGTGGTGAGTCGATGTTGTTGTTGTTGTTGTTGAAGCAGCATAAACATTCCCTATACTTACATACGGGGAATGCTGCTAGAGTGACAGTCCTTGGCCGGATATAAATCCGGGTCGTTTCGGTAACGTAGAACTGACTCGTGAAAACGCATGGTGAGTCGTATGAGGCACTGGTTCAACTCGCTCATCATCGAAAAGGCGTACCAACACTTACAGGGTAGGCCATTTAAAGCGGGCCCATCTGGCAACCCTATAACTTTTGACAGGAACGTCAGATCGACTAATGACATAGCGCGTTGGAAGCGTCAGTCCAAGACAATTTTTACCATGGAGCAGTACACTCCAAAAGAACGCGCTGAAATAATTCAGCTTTACATCCAAAATAACTTCTCAATTGTGAAAACTCAACGTGCGTTTAAAAAAAAAATAAAGTTAAAAGTGCGCCATCCAAAAGCACTTTACAGCGTTTATACGCAAAATTTATTAACCACGGTAGTCTCAGCAATACCAGCCACGCATCCAGACAACGTACACGACGTTCTGCTGAAAATATCGAGGCTGTACGAGCCAGTGTTGAGGAGGCTCCGCGAACATCGAGTTATCGTCGTTCTCAGGAATTAGGCATCGCCAGGACAACACTCAGGCGCATAATTCGCATCGATTTGAAAATGTTTCCGTACAAACGGGGCTACATGCCACACTTCACGCGCTACAATCGATTTTTTGAAGCCATTGTTCCCTGGAAGGTTGATTTCGAAAAATGGTGATTTTCCGTGGCCACCGAGATCACCAGATTTGACGCCACCGGACTTTTATTTGTGGGGTTATCTGAAATCCAAGGTATACATCAACAAGCCAAGGACTCTAACTCAACTTAAAAACAATATCCGACGCGAAATCGCCGCCATACCGGCCGAAATATTGGCCAAAACGATGGAAAACGCCGAAAAAAGGACACATTTGGCCATCAAGGCCAGAGGCAAACATTTGAAGGATATCATTTTCAAAAACTAGCTGGAACAAATCTCCTTGAATCAAAATAAATGATTTTTCATATCAACACAAAAAAAAATGTTTTTTTCAATGTTTTTTTTTCAGAAACAAATGGGCCCGCTTTAAATGGCCTACCCTGTATTAATGCGCGTCCATCTACAAGAATTGGCAATAATTTTATCTGTCGGTGGTTTATATACTTAAAGCTGGTTACTGGCCTCGAATTATCTCTTCCCACATCTATAAGCGGCATTACCGAGTAAGACGCCAATGAAATATGGGCGTGGTTACAAGAAATTGACATGACTGGTGAGAATAAGTAATTTCTACACAAACATTGCTATACGATTTTTTCTATAATTTAGATTTGCATGGCAATAAAGCTGCGGATGCGGCCTGGTCACTGTTACAAAAACTCATTTATGACTATGAGCTACAAAATTCTACTAGCATATGTATGTAAATACATATGTGTCAAAAAAGCTGCTAAGTCTCAACGCCTTTATCCCGCAATGGATATATAAATGACTACATGGTATGAAATTTGCTAAAAAATCGTTTTATATCATTTATTAAAAGCATGCATACCAACATATGGCGAATTTCCCAGGCTTTTTGTATTTCTTCGTCAAAGAGAATCCCTTACCACACGCACTTTTGGAAGCTAGAAGCGAATATTTCAGTTTTAAACATACAATTGCGGTTATAAACCAGGAAATTGTGTCTGCCAGTAAATACATTAAGGGGTTATATACAGTTAGAAGCCCGAAAAAAAGTGAATCTTTCAAAATTTTTTCTGAGAAAACTTTTAAATTTATTGATCGAAAAATTTGTACACATAATATGTTATCTTTTAATTGTATTTTAAAATTTAGTATTAGTAAAAATATTTATTTAGAAAGGAGCTACAGCTGATCTCCGGGAGCTCCTCTCAAAAAATACGTTTTGTGGTGATCACTATATCTCTGAACTGGATCCTCTGAAATTAAAAAACCACACAGATTTCGTTAAAGTATGTTAAATCTAGTAATTAATAGAAAGAATAAGCAAAATAAATGTTTTTCACAAAATGGTTGATTTTTGACCACGATTTCGGCCTTAAATTGTTAAAAAAAAATATTTATCGGTGAGAAAAAATCTTTAAACTTTAATTGCACTGATTGAAATTGAATTTTAATTCGGATATCGACTATGAGGAGGTGTGAATAGTAACAATTCGAATAATAGGCATAAATAATCATTTGTGTTTTTATACCATAGTTGCCCACAGAGTTGGAGGACGTCAAACAGTCCTGTAACGATACCGTACAGTGCACAGCAGAGGATAAAATCCAAATGGATGAAATAAATTTAAATTAAATTAAATAATTTATTTTTCAATCAATTTTGTAAAGATTAAGAATTTATATTCTAAATATATATTTAAAATTAAAATAAAACACTCTCCATCATCATCGATTCGTAAATAATTTTTTTTATAAATGTCGATGAATTGAGCAACGAAGGCTTCTAAATGGAATATATGTTAAGCGCACTTCTGCATGCGACGCTCATACAACTAACACTTATAAACGACCAATAGCTATCGCCAAAGTAGCATTCCCATGATGTTTTTGATGAATTTTAAACTGTTGCAACAGAGATCTCAAAAAGTGTAAGAAAATATTTTTGTATACATATTTAATAAAGCATAATTATATAAAATGAATTCACAATCAGTTTTAGATATAGGCCATAGCGATCATTTGTATGTATTTTATATAAATTTTCCATAAGAAAACATGAAGCAAACATTTTTTATGCAATATGGTATGCGCATCTCAACAGTATTTACATGCAGCCATCATAGTGGTTAGTAGCATAGTCGCATTTCTGATAGCCATCAATATCCTATGAGAATAGAGAATTACACAAGTAAAAATAGCAAATTAAAAATGTGATACAAATACAATTGAGCTCCTTATTACAGACATTACTTTCTGTAAGCAGTCGCATGGGCTAAAAATAAACAAGATATAGGCTGCTAGTTTTCCACCAACTCAAAAACAAGCTTAGCACCAATTTTGTTGTACGGCAGCCCACTAAATGAGTTCCCCATGTTTAAATACTTAGGCTCCGTCCATACGGTTAATTCGGTATGGTTAAAATGGAAACCTCTAATCGGGGTGCTATGTGACAAAAGAATGTCACTTGACCTGAAAGTCAAAATATATAAAACCGCCGTGCGTCCCACTTTGTTATATGAAGCCGAATCTTCTTCTTAATTGGCGGGATAACCGTTTACGCGACTTTGACCGAGTCTAACAAAGCGCACCAGTCGTTTCTTTTTCGTCCTAACCGGCGCCAGTTGCACACACTAGGTAAAGCCAAACCTTACTTCACGTGATCTTTCCAACGTAGAGGAAAGGCCTTTCTCATCCTCGGCTACAACCAGCTGGTACCACATCGGATACTTTCAGAGCCGGATCGTTTGTATCCATTCGGGCGACATGACCCAGCCAACGTAGCCGCTGGATCTTTATTCGCGGCGCTATGTCTATGTCGTCGTAAAGCTCATACAGCTCATCGTTCCATCGCCGTTGCCAACGTGCAAAGGACCTCAAATCTTTCGCAGAATCTTTCCCTCGAACACTCCAAGTGACGCCTCATCGGATATTATCATCGTGCAAGCTTCTGCGCCATACGTTAAGACGGACATGGTGACAGTCTTGTAGAGTGTTAGTTTTGTTCGTCGAGAGAGGACTTTACTGCTCAGTGGTCTACTTAGTCCAAAGCGGCACTTGTTTGCAAGAGAGATTCTCCGTTGGATTTCAAGGCTGACATTGTTGCCGGTGTTAATGCTGGTTCCTACATAAACGAAATCTCTTCGAGATTGTAGTTATAATTGTCGGTAGTGACGTATGTAGGTGCCGATACGCTAGTGTGCCGACTGTTTGTTTGATGACGGAGGTACTTCGTTTTGCCCTTGTTCAACAGCAGACCAATTCGCTTTGCTTCTTTATCCTGTTAGAAAATGGCAGAAATAACAGCGCGATTTTTAAGGCCGCTAATGTCAATATCATTGGCATATTCCAACAATTGTACGCTCCTATAAAAAATTGTGCCTGAGCGATTGAGTTAAAGAAATCACGACAGAGGTACCCTGTCTGAAACCTCGTTTGGTATGAAACGTCTCGGAGAGGTCCTTCCCAATTCTAACCGCCTCGGTGTTGAGCAACACCATTTTGCATAGCCGTGATACCCTCAACTTCAAGAAGGATTTACGGTACGTTTTCCACTGGGCGCCGAATGGAGGAGAGGGAAAATTAGATTAGATTCGATGTCGAAATCTACATTAACGGTTCTATGGTGTGGGAACTGGCCTCGAAATCGCTCAATTTATCCAAATCAATTCGACTTCCTCACTATGCCAGCGAGTTCCAGGCCGTACTTTTAGTAATAAGGGAAGCTTGCAAATCACTCAAACACTACAAAGAAATTGGTGCAAGAGTAGCTATATTTTCAGACTGTCAAGCAGCTATCAAGGCCTTAGACTCCAACTCCATTTCATTCAACTTCGTTCCACAATGTAGAGAAGAACTACATTAAAATATAACAATAAAAAAAACATCCATTGCGCCACACTACTTTATTTTAGCCGTAAGAAAGTGGAAGGAATTAACTACATGCACTACAACAAGAAAAACATGGCCGCCGTACAACATCCAGAGACGAACCCTTACAGGTCACCGGAAGGTAGGGGATCATGCAGCCAGACTCAATCTTCCTTTCAATCCCATCTCCAGAAGCTCTCAGACGGAGGGCGTGAAATAAAGTCTTTGCCACAGTTTATGTCCAGGTTTAGCCAGAACCCGACTTCGCTCTTTACCTTTCCTACCGCACAATCCTGTTATATCTGGATCTCACGAAATGGATCTGACTTAAAAAAGAGTAATAAAACGGCGCTAGTCGCTAATTAAGATTATTTAAGTAGAAATACTCAACCATTATAGTTTAGCCTTAGAATGTTAGCCAGAATTTGAGTAATTTGTTCACGAAAGTTTACTAGCATAGCGGGTACAAAATATAAAAATGTTCATTAACCATTAACACCAATTCTTTTTTTCTTGGATAACCAGCTAATTTGTTTGAAACATTCAGAGGAACAGCGCCGCCGCGGTAAAATCTGCCAACTCAACCTTTCGGTCTAAATAACTAACACCTTTTTAATTATAATGGAAAACTTAAGCTAAAAAAAAATATTTTTTCTTTTGGTGAATAAATAGAGTAGGTGTTAAAAAATGTTATTTGTATTGGAATTTACTGAAGGTAGTGCGTAGTTATTACTAAATGACGCTTTTTAGCTCTAATGTAAAATTTTACCAAAAGGAATTAGCAGCTTTTATCACGGCAGCGACGAGTTGTATTATTTTTTTTCATTAAGCAACGATATTATTTTCAATTTGTTTAGATTAACTTTTGTCTCTCTTAAAACATGTTTGATGCTTATAGAATATGTTAGAGGCCAACTTGCCCCGTGCTATGGAATATTTTCCAGATCCATTTTTGCTTTTGGCGCATTTTCTGCTCTCGGTATAAAAAATCCCAAAACGCCGGCTATGATGAGCGCTACTGATGGGCTGAAAAGTGCTATTTCGCAATGAGTTTTGATTAATGCACCCAAAATGTTGGATCCCGAGACGCTGCCAATGCGGCCGAGCATGAGTGAAATGCAAACGGCCATAGCTCTGAAAGAAATATTTAAATTAAAAACAAGTTAAGTTTTGGAAATACTTGTATACTCAGCTACGACATATTTATGCATGTAACGGTTTGTTTTATAGACATTTAGAACTTTCGATAGGGGTAGCTTTAAACCCAGTTGTCGAAGTAAACACCTGTGTATATTTTTGTTCAATTTATTCTGAAAAATTGTCAATGCAAAGACTAGCAAGCGAAGATTTTTACAAATCGAGAGTACCGGAAATACTTGGACTTACTTACTCTTGCAAAGCAAGACAAATGCCTTGTCGAGGCCCTATGCTCCCAAGAGGAGTGAACGAGGAACAACAAAAAAAAATTCAATGGAGCGGAGAACTTAGAAAAATCGCATTGCAATGATTGCATTACAAAAGTGTGTAAAAGTACAAGTGAGATTTACGAATTGCTGAAAAAACTTAAGACTTCTAGAATGTTTGTTTGCTCGCTCTATCAATCGTTTTTTCAAACCTATGAAGTGACAGACCGAAGAAGAAGTGGTCGTCCTCGCGTCGTACGAACCAATGTAGCCACAAAAACCATTCAAGAAAGAATTCGCAGAAATCCCCCTAGAAAGCAGAAAATCATGTCCAGGGAAATGAATCTTTCGACCAGATCCATGTCAAGACTAATTAGAGATGATCTCCACATGAAAGCCCTCCGTCGCTCAACTGGGCATCTTTTGACAACGCGCTTGAAGAAAATTAGACTCGACAGATGAAAGCAGCTTATTCGGTGGCACGCGGTCAACGGCTATGGAAATTTCCTTTTCACAGATGAGAAAATTTTCACTGTTGAAGAAGTTTTTAATAAGCAAAACGACGAAATTTATGCTAAAACTTCTAAAAACGCAAAATATGTTGATCGAAGGGTTTGGCGTGGCCACCAGCCTCCATAATGGTTTGATGGGAAGTGTAGTGTACAGGCGTTACATCTCTTCATTTCTGCGTGGTGAAGCAGTATAGCAGTACTCCCTTTAATTGAGAGCATTGGATCTTCCAGCAAGATTTAGCTCCAGTCTACAAGGCAAAAACCACCCAACAGTGGCTAAAAAACCATATGCATGTGTTCACAGCCGCAAAATATTGGCCGTCTGGAAGTTCAGAACTGAATCCACTGGAAAACGGTTTGTGGTTAGAATTGGAGAACATGGCCTGTCGAAGACCTCACTGAAATTTGAAGAGTCTCAAACAATTTTTGGTTCAAGCAGTGACGTCAATATCCATGGAAGCCGTGCGTGCTGTAATAGCTGAATGATCTAATCGTTTGAAGGTGAATATTACGAATGAAAATTAAAACCTTTTTTTAATATTTTTTGATTAATATGATTGTTTGTCCATTCCTCGTCGATCTTTGGAATTAGGCATTCCACAAACGTCATTACACCGTATTTTGCATAAAGATTTGGGTCTGAAGGCTTATAAAGTCCAGTTAATTCAAGAACGTAAGCCGGCCGAGCATCAACAACGTCGTGCCTTTGCTGATTCGGTCGATGAAATGCATGAAAGAAATCCGGAATTCCATCGAAAAATCATCTTGAGTGATGAGCCATGTCCACCTAGGTGGCTTCGTCAACAAGCAAAATTGTCGGATGTGGGGCTCGGAAAATCCAAGAGTTATTGTTAAAAAGCCTCTCTATCCTCAACGCGTGTCTGTTTAGTGCTGTGTATGGTCCTTCGGAGTCTTTGGGCTTTACTTTTTCGAAAATGTAGCTGGAGCAAAAGTTACGGTGAATGGATTGCGCTATCGAGAGATGATTAACAACCAGTATATTGAATGGATGTACCTCGCAATGGCTTTCCCAGGAGTTGTGGAGATGAAGAAGAAATTGAGTAGGTACAAATTCTCGTCGGTCATAGTCCTGCACTTCTAAAAGGACGCGCCAAATATCTCGGCGACTATTTTTTTTAAAGACTTGGGAAATAAGCAAAATATCTTACAGGAGGGACTAGTCGCCTTTTTAAAAAGATCAAAGTGATTTAAGCAACTAAGTTAGGGGATGGAAATCAAATGCAAGTATCACAAAGAGTCTTAAGGCCATCGAGTATCTTGTCTCAGACAAGCAACCTGGCTCACCTAACCTAACACCCACGTTGGAGAGAATTTAGAAGGTGGCGACATCCGCGATCCGTTATTATGATCTCAATGAACCTGATTTGCTGATGTAATAATTGAATTTTCGTATTCCTTTTATTGTTGTACCTTTTTAATTTTTTTTTTGTTATTCATGAGTGAATTTTCTCTACCACTTCCCGCTTTCTTGCTTATTCAATTGTTAGGCCATAGTCAGAAGTACTCTCACGTAGATCGCTACCTTGTAATCTATGATTATTGATCAACACCAACTTGACTGAGGTCAGGGGCAACAGTGTCCGTTCGAACATGTTCTGTCTCAATCTTCCGTCGGGTTACCGCGCTGTGCGCTGTAGTAAAGTTCCATATGTCGCAAACAAAATCCGCTAAATGCACATAACACCTCATTCACTTACCTTAAATTCGTTGGAAATATTTCTACCACAATAGCATTAACCACAGTAATGCCCACGCCACAGCACAGTTCAACGACAAAGAAGTAAATAGCCAACAATGGCGTCTTTATACAGAAAGCTAGAATGCCACAAATTCCGCATACAGCAAGGAATACGACTGTAATTAAATAAAGAGTCAAGACTACATACAAAACTGGTTTGAATATAACTACTTACAAAGGATGGGTTTGCGTCCAAATTTGCTGATTGCATACATAGCGGTCAATAGAAGAGACACATATATAAATTCCAGCATTATAGTGTGTTGATAGGTGGAAATTTCCAGATGCGTTACGCAGCGCTCATTCTGTCGATGTATTCGGGAAAAATATAAGCACACACATGTAACTACTCTCACTTCCTTCAAACTTCAATATTTTTACTCACATCATCTGCAGCGACTGTAAGGTTTTCCGCTTGCGAAAATTTAATAATGTCACAAATGCTCCTGGGTTCCGAAAACTTGTCTGTATATTGCATGGTGATGTTGAGGATGTATGGGAACCACATGTACACTCCATGGGCACTAAAGAATATGATGAACAAAATGAGACTAGATAAAAACGTTTTCCGGATGTGTTGCCGCATAAAAAGAGGTGCTGTTTGTTGCCACATCGACTTCATTATGGATGTTAGCAGATTTTTGCCTTTGCCGGATCCATTTACTTTAGAAATTAGTGTATCGCCATCTGGCAACAAAGTAATGTCCTACAAATTCAAAAATATATGACAAATAAAAGAGAAAATTAGTAAATTATTTCATAAAAAGTTATGATGCAAGAATTTATGGGTTCCTCGGCAGGCAATGGCAAACCTCCGAGTGTATTTCAAGCTCCATGAAACAGCTCCTCATAAAAAATATCAGCCGTTCGGAGTCGGCTTGCCACATGCCACAAATAGGAGGAGGATCTCGGCCAAACACCCAAAAATGGTGTACGCGCCAATTATATATATATGTATATATAGGGGTTTCAACAAAAGGTTTCACTATGAAAAGGTTAGGTTAGGTTATACTGGCTGGCCGAAACCTCGCAGAGACCATAACGATACCACCTCAGTGACCTATCCTAGCGAAAATAGGCATCACTCAAGATGTTCGCGAATTTTAGGAGTCGCTCAGTTCAGGGATACATTTTAGTCTTCCAAAACTGAGAGCACCCAGGTAGCATAGTCTAGTTTTCGAGAGACCTAGAGCCCATATGGATTGAATTATTCACTATGTTGCTTGTCTCAGACGGCGTCCAAAAGCCTAGTCAGCCGTGAAGGCTCACAATCTGTACCTTGAATTTATGCAAATTAAGGAAATATTTAATATTTTGAGTAATGTTAAGTGAAACCTCTTGTTGAAGCACCCTGTATACTTAACAACAAATACTGCCAATAATTTTCAATTTTACCTCGAATGCTTTTTGAAGTCCCTTGTTTTTGATATTTGTCCGGTGCATACGCTGGAGCACCTCAAGAGCTTCATCAGACTTTCCAGAAGAGAGCAAATACTTTGGACTCTCTGGCAAGAAAAACAATGCCACACCACATAGAAAACCAGGCAAACCACAGGCGAGGAAGTACGAACGCCAAGGCTTATAAGTAATATCGATGTAGGGCACATAGAATTCATAATTTTGATTGATGAAGAACCAAGCGATAATGGGGAAGAATACAGCTGCAATCGCACTCATTAAAGCACCACTCAGTATTGCACGGTTGCGATATTTTTGGCAGTGGAACTCACCAAGGTAGGCAAAAATTGTCGCCGAGCTAGCAGAAACTCTGGAAGAAAAGAAAACAAAGGCTGTTAGTTCAAGTTGAATGTTTGTGATATTAAGTGGTACATACAGTTAGAATTTTCAAAAAATTGATTTTTGCAAAATATGAAATGGTGTTTTCAAACGGCTAAACGGCTGTCTCAAATTTTAACACGAGTTTTCAAAATATATTTTTTAGTAATTAATCGAAGATTTTTTCTCACCGATAAATATTTTTTATAATCAATTTAAGGCCGAAATTTTGGTCAAAAATCGATTTTTTTTTGAGGAACCGCCATTTTGTCAAAAAAAATTATTTTGCTTATTCTTTCGATTAATTACTAGATTTAACATTACTTTAACGAAATCTGTTTGGTTTTTTAATTTCAGAGGATCCAGTTCAGAGATATAGTGATAACCGCAAAACGACTTTTTTGAGAAGAGCTCTCGGAGATCAGCTATAGCTCCTTTCCAAATAAATATTTTTACTAATACTAAGTCTTAAAGTAGAGTTAAAAGATACCGTATTATGTGTGCACATTTTTAGATCAATAAATTTAAAAGTTTTCTCAGAAAAAAATTCTGGAAAATTCGCTTTCGTGCTTCTAGCTGCATATAACCCCTTAAGTAACAAGTGCTTTTTTATTATTTAAGATGTGTAAAACATTCGATAACTGTATACTCTAAGCAAACGGCTTTTGTTCATTAACTCATTAGGAGGAAATATTGTTGTTGTTGTTGTAGCAGGTTACTAAACCCTGTCAGTGCGGTCGTCTTCAGCTAGCTCATCTAACGGTAGGCCCAGGGAACTTGCTGTTTCGACAGGTTGGGTCCAGAGTGAGAGGGGTGTTAGATGAGTGAGTTTGATGGACAAAAACTGATGTTACCTGTCATGTCCGACCGACTGTCGCAGTTTCTCCTGCCACTAAGCAGAGGGGACTTTAGGAGACTGGTTGGATTGATGACGGGCCACTCTCTGTGGGCAAAGCACATGGAAAAGGTGGGCATCTCAGACAGTGCGCTCTGCCCAGCCATCGCTCGAATCAGGCTTGAGGTCTTTGGCACTGATGTGTTAAGAAGCGACCACCTTGGCTCGTTGGCACCCCAAGATCAACTCAGATTTCTTCGGAGGTCGAGGAGATTTAAAGAATATAAATAGGAACAATTAATACAATGGACTTAATTGTGTCTGAGGCCTGTACTTGCGAGTTTGACCCGAGAAAAAAAAAAGAAATTTGACGAGACATGTGAAAAGGTGGTTAGTATCGTGCGGGGTGCCTTCATATGCTGGACATATGTTTGGGTTGTTTACAGTCTTTATTGGTGTATTGTCAACTTTAACCTTGAGCTGTAGTTTAACCAACTTTGTCCTGGTGGTAAAGAGTATCGCCGTGGACTTTAGGGGGGAAGGTTGTAGATTCCCCACAGTGAAAAAGCGAGAAAGACAGGTGAAGTAATCGTATACTCTGGCGCACAGTTTATCGATGTGGGGAGGAGAGGAAATAAAATATGACGCCATTACTGCCAATACCACTTTAATACCAATTATCAAAATGCTAAAAATGGTGACCGCATTTGTGGTGTGCGTTTTGATGCTGTTCCACAAATGGAGGGACCTACAGTTTCGAGCCGACTCCGAATGGCAGATATTTTTTATGAGGAGCTTTGTCATGGCAGAAATACACTCGGAGGTTTGCCATTGCCTGCCGAGGGGCGACCGTTATTAGAAAAAACTTTTTCTTTATTTTGGTGTTTCACCGAGATTCGAACCTACGTTTTCTCCGAATTCCGAATGGTAGTCACGCACCCACCCATTCGACTATGGTGAACGCATTATCTCAAGATATTATAACAGTGGATAACGGTGTATTGGATGAGCTTAAGAGCGGGCGCTATTGTGTTGATGTAGCAGCCAAAGTTACTTTCAAAATTTTGGTTCGGATGGCAAAATCTTGTTTTCTATTATCTTGGATATTATTGACTGAATTTGCATGAATTTTTGTATAATAATTATAAATAGTACTCACAGTATTCCATTAATAAATCGCAGTATGGCGAATGTCAAAAAATTAGGTGACAGACTAGAGCATATTGTCACTACGTATCCTAGAAGTAAAGTCGGTTGCATTATCCGCTTGCGACCCGTTGTATCGGCTAGAAATCCCCAAAAGTGTGAGCTCGCAATGACGCCGGCAAAGGACACAGCACCCAATACACCCTGCTCCTGGTGTGATAGATTCAAGTCGCATTCTAAGACTGGCAGCGCAAAGCTAATGCCAACTGATTCGAGAACAACATTTACAAGGACAAAGCCGGAAAGTATAATGATGCCAACGTTAATCTTTCCAAAACCTGTGAGTGCATAAATAATAAATAATAAAAAATTAAAAAATTTAAAAAAATGTCAAAAGTAAAAAGCGTTTATATGTATGTACATACTTTACATATGTGCATACGAGGTGTATTCAAAAAGTATCGCGAATTTTGAATTTTCGCAGGTTACGTACATATATTCGAATTTCGATTTTTTTGTGGCTATATGTTGGCACTCTTGTCTCACACTCAAACCGACGAGTTCGGCCATTTTGAATGTTCAGTTAATTATTGAAAACTGCTTTGCTTGCACGTGTTTCGGCTCGTCTTCGATTTTCACCTATTCAAAATGATGGATCAAAGAACCTGTATCAAATTTTGTGTGAAAAACGAAATTAAGTGCGCAGATGCATTCCGAATCTTGACTGTGTCATATGGAGGAGCTACTTTAGACCAAAGCAACGTTTATCGGTGGTACAAAAGAAGAATGCCGAGCACTTCAACAAGAGATGAAAAAATTGATGAAATGAAGAAAATGGTATTGGTCAATCGTCGATGAAGTTGGCTCGTGCCATTCGATTTTTTTCAATGATTTAGGTCGCCACAAAATTCGTTCCAAAAATGCTCAATTTCGACCAAAAGCAGCATCGCATGGACATTCCTAAGAGATGTTGGACTCTGTCCGCGACGACCTAAATTTACTTCTGAGGGTCATAACTAGTGACGAATCCTGGGTTTATGGTTATGACGGGGAAACCAAAGCTCAATCATCTCAATGGAAGCTGCCGCATGAACCAAGACCGAAAAAAGCGCGCCAAGTTCGGTCGAATGTAAAAGTTTTGTTTACCATTTTCTTTGATTGCAGGGGCGTTGTGAATCATGAGTTCTTGCCACAAGGTAAAACGACCAATAAGAAATATTACTTGCAAGTTATGAGCAATTTTTGCGAAGCAATCCGCCAGAAACGCCTAGATTTGTGGAAGAACAAAAATTCGCTCTTGCATCACGATAACGCCCTTGCTCACACATCGTTGCTTGTGCGCGACTTTTTGGGCAAAAACAACACATCAATGATGCCACAGCCACCGTATTCCCCAGACCTGGCCCCTTGTGACTTTTTCTTGTTCCCGAAGCTGAAGAGGCTCATGAAAGGACGAAGCCACGCTACGATTGACGAGATATAGACGGCATCGAAGGAGGAGCTGAACTTGAAGTGCTTCGAAGATTCGAAAAAACGTTGGCACAAGTGCATAATATCTAATGGGGACTCCTTTGAAGGGGACAAAATAGATATTAATGAATAAATAAATAATTTTTGAAAAAAAAAATAATCGCGATACTTTTTGAACACACCTCGTATATATTTATGCTAAGTTTTAATGGGAAAGAAATTTGACTGTCACAATACATATTTAATCAGAATTAATTGCCACGGTAATCCGGATGAACGCCACCGTCTGCTATAATTCAAAACTACGAGAATACCGGAATTATAACTTCAAGGCAAAGAACTGGGCGTCCTTGTAAACTAAGGCGTGTGACGAAAGATGCAAAAATAACTGCTTGACAAGTGAAAAATAAAATAAGTGTAAAAAATATAATACATTAGTGCTTCAACTGTCAGAAAAGTCTGAAAAAGCCAGCTATCATGGAATAGTAGTTGCTAGGAAGAAGCCATTTATTTCGCTAATAAATAGGCAAAAATGGCTTGCCAATTGTCGTAAGAAGCCTCAAGAATTTTAGGAAAAATTTATTTTTTCGGATGAAACCAAAATTGAATTTTTGGTATCAAAAGAAGAAAAGTTATGTTGAGGAAATCTGGTATAACGCTGAATAATTCATGTGAAACAGTGAAACATGACGCTGGTGGGGGTGATCGTGTAGGGGTGTATGACAGCTGGGGGCGTGGGTTAGGTTAGGTGGGAAGGATTGCCCCAGGAATGAGCACACTTGGAGGAAGATAAACGGATTCGGCCTTTATGATACCATTGCGAAGGAGGTAAGGTGAAAGAGAAAAGCGATGTGATGAAAGGAGAGGGCGGGGAGAGGTGGACGGTGGGATGATTAGGAGGATGAGCTTAGAGTGTGTGGATTATGAACGGTGACTGTGCTGCGTTTGCGTCAGCCGCTTTGTGCTGCTGATGAGGTTCATCAGATTTTTAATGTTAACGTCAGTTATATTAGCAGGCGAAGAAAAGATACACCAAATTGAATGGAGTTGGCAATTCGTGTCATGAAAAATTTTAAGCCAACATCTGTGAAGCAACAGGCTGTCATTTTGCATGTGTAACAGCCAAATGGTGTTTTTTGTTTTGCATTGCTCACACCGTCAGCAGTTTTGATAATTTTAGTTTTTCAGACTGTGCATTTCACTTTACTTTGCCAAAACTTTCGTTTAACAATCAAAAGTGCAAAACATTGTTCTTGCTCTAGTGCCACCACCTTTAATGAATGTGCCTTAGTCGAATTGTTGAGTTAATAGAAAGTCGTCGATATGCCAGTAATTTTGATTAAGAAAATTAATATTTTTCTAACGGTGGCGATAGAGGCTCTTTCCTTCAAAACCCATTTAAATTTCTATCAAGGCGAATCTATTAAAGGTGGTGTTGGTAAATCCGCTAATTTATTTTGTTTCTTTCGCCGTGTCCATGTGGCTGTCAGCACAGAATGGAACAAGGCGAATTAATTTTTTGTTTTCTGCTTTTCCAATACTTTGCCGTGACAATCAAAAGTACAAAGCGTTGTTGTTGGTACAATGCCACCACCTTTAATGAATGCGCCTTGGTTTCAATAGAGGATTTTACATTTTTATCAACAACGTTTTGAAGTTTACTTTTCAAAATCCTTTAAAACTAGCGCACGTTTTTCTACCTTGAATAAGGCGAAAGTATTTGATTATTTTCTTTTAATTTCACTCATCAGCGCTTCACATGGCAATTAATGGCTTTAAGAACATGCAGAATTCGATGACACAGCCCGATCTTGTAGACATTTTTTTTGTATAACTTTTAGCGCGCTTAGTTTTCATTTACATTTTCGCACTGGAGCTTAAAATTCATTTACTCACCCGTCCGCTCCAGAGCCTCATCTATAGTCAACTGTTTCTCTTTCACATCCATCGACATTTTGTATTCAGTGCTGAGCTATTGAAGCCGCCGATGATGGTAATCCTCGCTTATTTAGAAATCCTAAACTTATGGTGGTTGGTTGCTCTTTGCTTACGAGTACACTTTTGGAGTAGCACAGTAACGAATTTACTCTCGTGCAGAAATAGTCATCCCCATTGTTCACCGCTAACAAATGATGTCAGCGGTGCTTGTCCTATTTTATTTAAATGTCTAAAAATGGGAGTAGGCACAGTAGCAGATGCTGTATAATTTAGGACAAATAAATGAGCAAATGCTTGTGTACATATCTCTATAAATTAGTTTGTTTATAAGAACTCTAAGATTTCCATGCATATGAATTTGCTTGTAACGCAAATGAACTTTCGTCAGAGATAAAAATGCTGGAGAAAAAATTGAAATGTATTGCACCAAAGGTATTTGGTAAAAGCGAAAAGGTGTTTGTACTTTACGAGTGCTCAGACACTATTTGCACAAATAATATAAAGTATTTTGTCAGTTATACGAATGCTAATAAGAAATTGTAATCTTATCATCAAAGCTACTAACGCTGCGACTTTAGCTGTTTTTTGGACAGGAATCAAGTTTGAAATATAATAGGGGATATTCATCAGCACGTTTAAATTTACGAAACACGCTTAAATTCACTTAAATTCAAATTTTTACACGCACAGTTACATGAGTACCCATAATCATTTTGGCATTACAATCCGTGGTGGACCATTGCCTCCTCTGCAGTACGCATGCATTCTTCCCGACAGTCCGCTTTCGTTCTATGTTGTGAGATTTTCATCTTTCGTACATCGTCTTCTATGTCTTGCAACCATCGTCTCCATGGCTGGCCTCTCCTTCTTGCGCCTTTAGGGTTTGCTTCAAATACTTTTTTGGACGTTCTTTCGCTGCTCAGTCTTACAACGTGTCCATACCACTGAAATCTTTATATATACAGGGTGAACGATATGAAGTGTTACCTACATATTCAAACCACCATCACTTTTTTGTGTGAAATTAGTTTTTATTGATTTCAAAGACAAAAATTGTTCAAAAATGATTACAATTTTAACATATTCGCTTTAGCTCGATATGACCACCTTTTACTTAGACTATAGCCTTCAAACGGTCAAAAAATTAGTTGCATGCTGCCCGAATGTGATCTTGAGGTATTTTGGGCCATTCTCGTATAATCACTTTTTTCAGCGCATCCATACTGGCATATTTTTTAGTCCTCACCTTGCTCTCCAAAATGAACCAGATGGAATAGTCCATCGGATTTGCGTCTGGCGAATTCGAAAGCCATTGTGTGGACAAAATGAAGTGTGGAACATGATTTTTTAACCATTCTTGGTTCACACGAGCTTTATGAGACGGTGCCGAGTCCTGTTGGAACGTCCATGGTCTATGACCGAAATATTTGCGTGTCCACGACTCTAAAGCAGCTTCTAAAGCATTTTCCTGATAATAGGTAGCATTCACTTTGGCACCAGGCTCGATAAAAACGATTGGAGAGCGTCCATCGTCCATCAGCGGTCACTGCGGCCCAAACCATTACTTGCGATGGGAAATTGCTTCGAGTGGCCATACGTAGGCTCGAATTCTCGTATGAGTGTGCGATCAAGTAAACACGATCGTTTTGAGTGTTTATGAACTGCTCAATTGGGAAATTTGTTTCATCAGAAAACACAATGTTAGGAAATTCGCCACGTTCGTGCAAGCGCAACAACTCCTTTGCTCTTTCGCACCAAACTTTTTTTGCTGGGGTGAAAGATCGTGTGTTTTTTGGAACTTGTAAGCCTTGACCTTGAGCTCAGTTTTCAATATGCGTCGAATGCTGTCTTGCGATATTTTCAGTTCTTTGGCCATTTTTCTTCCACTTCGACGTGGATTTCGTTCAAGTCGAGCCTTCGCTTTCCGAACCATTTCTGGCGTTGTTGCGGTTTTTTTTGGTCCCCCTCCAGTATTAGCGTAACGTTTTATAGTGCGATACACAAACATTTTATTCACTTTGAGGTGACTGAGCTCGCGAACTATGGCTGGTTGTGCTTTTCCAGCCAAATATAACGCAATCTCACTATTACGTTTGAATTCTACCACAGAAAAAAAAAGTTCAACAAAACTGAGACGCAAATGCTCTTAATGGCTTATAAACAATATGTATATTGAACTGTCATTAGAGCAATTTTTACGTTGATGTCATGAGCTGTTTTACAGATACAGGCAGCGTGAAGATGGTAACACTTCATATCGTTCACCCTGTATATATAATTGGCTCGTACACCCTTTTTGGGTGTTTGGCCGATCTCCTCCTCCTATTTGTGGTGTGCGTCTTGATGTTGTTCCACAAATGGAGGGGCCTACAGTTTCAAGCCGACTCCGAACGGCAGATATTTTTCTCAGGAGCTTTTTCATTCCAGAAACACACTCGGAGGTTTGCCTGCTGAGGGGCGACGACTACTAGAAAAAACTTTTTCAATATTTTGGTATTTCATCAGCAATTTTTCGTACGCATTTCGTTTTTGTTCTTTTCCATCAAAAGTAGCAGTTTATTACATATTTGCTAGTTGTCGCAACAGGCGAACGGGAAATAAGTGTAGGCGTATAAATATAGGTCTGTTCATTATCCAGTAACTTCCTATTAACCTTATTTCCGAGAATTCGCGCTCAAAGAGAAAAAATATCAAAAAAGTACAGGAACGCAAAACCAGTAACAATTTGCAAGTTTTACGAACAGCTGATAAAATTTTTGGCGGAAAAAATCACAAAAATTAAAAAGAAATTCAATTAAGCTACCTCGTATTGAATTAAAAAATAAATAAAGTAAATAAAATGCAAAATAACGAGCTTCGGAATTACATGATTTCATTTTGTCCACAATAATTTGCTCCATTTCATCATCGCTGCTTTCGATATCCAAATTAGTTAAAAACCAAGAAGTATAGGGTTTTTCAGTAAGAGCGCTTCAACTTTTGAACTTTTTTGAATAAAACACAAACGGTTTGACTTTTTTTAACAAATTTTTTTTTTATTATCGATTTTGGACATATACATTTAAGTATGAAATTCGATTTCTTTTGCATGACCACCGCGTGCACGTTTTACGAAGTCCAATCGTTGAACCCGATTTTCGACCACTCTTTTGCATAAATCGGCCGAAATTCCAGCAATTTCGCGTTCAATATTGGCTCTGAGCTCACAAATCGTCGCCGGCTTGTTACTGTAGACCAATGACTTCACATAACCCCAAAACGGGACGGCTTGTTAAATGGACCGTAAAATGGCCGTAATGCTCTTAAAGTAGCAGCAACAGAATGATTATTTTCATAAAAAATTTGCACGATTTGCAATCGTTGCTCAAGTGTGTAGCGTTCCATGATGAAATGTATACTAATGAAGTTTACAAATGACAAGCGAAAAATAAAAAATATTGCGTCGTTCGCCCTCCCTATCGGAAAAAAGTTGAAGCGCACCTATTAAAAAACCCTATACAAGCATAAAACACAAAAAATACCTCGAATGCTTTCGATTTGTATTTCGGAAACTGCAGCAATGGTGACTGGAGGCTGTGGTTCAGAAGTACATAGCTCTATACAATTGGCCGATTCCTATTTAACACTAGGTTTCTTATATACCTATCTCTACGAGCATTCTTCAAATTGACGGATGGATGAAAATACGTATTTACTTAAAAAAAATCATTAAACCAAATTTGAGTTTCATAATATAAGGCTTCACGTAAAAATAAAATATTTTCCGCTCTTTTCGATCTTTTTACAATGGATACAGCAACTACTGCTTCTATTTTTACTACACTAGCCCACTTGTCAATTTTTTCGCACTCCTGATGTTGAAGGTGACTGATATGAAAAGTCCGAACTGTGACGAAAATTCTTCTTATTTTCTCCAGCTAATTCATCGGCTAAATGAAATGAAACACATTTTCTATTCTCCTCTTTCTGTATATTTCTATGGGTTGGTGTCGAAATTCTGTATGTACAAAATTCTAAAAACAAAATCCTGCTTTTTTAAAATTCTGCTTTCTAAAATTCTGCTTTCAAAATTCTGTATTAAAATATAATGTTAACAATGTTAAAGAGGTAATGTAATTATTTTGGAAAAGTGTTCTTTTTATGTATAGATTGGCTCAAAAATATGGGACTTCGGTGGAATTCACACTGCAAGTCCGAATGATTAAAAGCTTAGCTTTCGTACCGCCAAGCGAAATACCGAATTACTTTCAAACATTACTTAATAACTGCGATGATGAAAGTGTACAAAATTTACTAGTTTGGTTTGATAAAAATTATATTGATATATATAATAATAATTCCAAATATTCTCCCGAGTTTTGGTCAGTGCATGACCATAATGCATCGCAAACAGAAACGTTTCCTAGAACGCAAAACAATATTGAAGCGTGGCCTCGCCGGCTGAAAGTTATTGTTGGAAGAAGAAACTCACAATTTTACCATCTTGTGCTAAGTTTGCAAAAGGAACTTATTTTAGCGAAAACTCAAATATCAAGAAAAGAAAATGGAGAAAGAGTTAGAAAAAAAGAAAAATAATTAAAAAAAACAAACAGCTGCGAAGAATTGTTAAGAAAAGAAATTAATTAAGTCACACTACATATTTAAAAAGAATTTCAAAAAATTATTTTAATTGGCTAAACTAAAATATTGTTATCGCTTAAACATATATGTAAGTATATTTATGGAATAAATGTTTATTTTGTTACTTCTTGTATGACGAAAATCACAAAGCTTGAAGAAAGCAGAATTTTTCGCATTAAACATGCAGAATTTTGAAAAAGCAGAATTTTAAAAAGCAGAATTTTAAAAAGCAGAATTTTAGAAAGCAGAATTTTAAAAAGCAGAATTTTTTTGCAATTTACAGAATTTTGTCACCCAGAATTTTGTAATACAGAATAATGATACGCTCCCTATTTCTATGCTTGGTGCTTAGAACAAGGACTTTTATTTTCGGTTTACTTTTATACACAGTAAGCGGGCACTTCTCTTGATGAAAATAACGGCATCTTGACTTTGTTTCTTTCGCTGGTTTAGGTAGCTCTCTCTCTTCTGAGTCGAAGCATTGAAAATTCCGCGCGCCGCCGAGATGTATGAACACAATGATACATTCTTGCTTCGGCTGACGGTCTTCCCACGCAGCTAACCATCATTATTATATTTCCATATGTGTCCAAAATTATGTAAAAAAATTTCAATCGGCATTTTAATATATTTTTTTTTTTGATTTATTTTACAAGTTCGCCTGTATTTTCTCCCCTCTACGGCGCAGCTGACTATTTTTTTTTATTCTACTAAATGTCAACAATACATGAAAAAAATTTCAGCCGGTATAAAATGAGTTGGTAGAAATTTTTTTCGACACGTTTCGTGCACTCCCACAATTACACCCACCGCGGGTGCGCCAGTTGACGTTCACTTTCGTTGTTCATGAAAGCTAAATCACAAGTATAGTCAAGAATTAAACGCACTATTAGTTGGAAACAGGTGTTCATCCACTCTGATATTTTGATGTGGTTTATAACAAGCCTGGCTGTTACTTACAAATCTGTACCATAGTTCAGAAATGAGTGCATGAATTTATCGGTTTGTAACCTTTCGGATCGTTCGGTTCTTTTATAAAAGCGTATAAATCTCAGAATTTGCATAAATCTATCTCTGGGAATCGTGTCTCGGAAAAAAGAAGGGGCCCATTTTTTTGACCATAGATAAGAAACTTTCAAAGCTCTTACATCGTACGCGCCCCGCGTATATATTTATAATAGTATTGCTAGAAAACTACGTAATTTGGAAACTGTTATTCTCCAGTCGTTCTTCAAAACTCGACGTGCCTCGGTTTCGGTGCAGTCTTTTACATGTTTTTTAATATGAGCGGCAATTATCAATTCAAAAGCTTTAGTTACACAAGAGTGCAGTCAAAAGAAGATTTAAGTAAGTAATTTTAGGAGTATGCGAGTTTATGATTTTATTATGTAAAACCCATCACTGTGAATTTAGGTTTGAGTTTTCGGGGTCGGGGGTTGGGTACCGCGGCCGCCATCTTAGAAATAAGGGTGCAACTGGTTTTTTGCGTTTATCTCGTGAATTCCGAAAGTTACGAAAATTTTGTAAGATACTTTTTTGTAGATAATAATATTACCTGCAACTTTCACTCAAAACTTTTTATTATGAAATTAATAATAAAAAAGTTTTAAACAAAATTACGCGAAAAATAAGCAATGAATTGTTTTAAAGCGTAATAATTTTTTTTTATTGATTTTATGGAAAATATACATCATAGCTTTTTTATAGAGCATTCATTTTTGTCTATAAGTTTTTTCCGCTATCTTTATTTAGTCTTATGATTTTGAGCTGCTAAGCGGAGCAACCAATACATTAGCGAAGCCTATAAGCGTTTACGAATATCATATACATTGCATTTATCTACTTTTCTTAGTGATGTTATTATGTATTATTGTATTGTTAATTTTGCACGCAATTATATTCATATTTTATATAAATTATTGAGACTCCTCCAGCACCACCTAAGAGGTAGAGTCTGTAGGCCTAATCCACTATTTTTTTATTTACTATTCAAGTCTTGATTTTTTGATGGTCCAGGTTCTGGATCGCCCATGTCAATGTCAATGTCAGGTCCTACCTGTATGTCAATGAGTGATAAGTCAAGGTCGTCATGTTCAATGACTCTGATAAAGTTTCATAGCCAGTATTGCGGAAACATATGATTGTTTCTCGCGTTGATAAATTCCAAATAGAAATATCGTTACCATACTTCTGAAGCAATCATTCTTTTATGGTCCAGTTTTCTGGAATATAATCTGTTTCAATGTTTTTCATTAATTCGGATAATTTAAACTGGCATTTGTCAGCATTACTACGTAAATATGAATAAATATACTCCATGCCGATGCCAATTTTATCGCCTTGATCACTGACTTTTCTTTCATCGTGCAACTTGACCCTCCACAAACGTTTGCTGCAATTCATATGGTACTTTGCACCAATAGTAACCAAGTCTGGAATGTCTTTGATACGATTCAATATATCAATAGAAGTGAGATCGGTACGTTTTGAAAGCAAATTAATAAGTGACGTTTTGAACCCGACATAATATTTCTTTTTGCGTAACCAGTAGGCCCTGCGATATCCTTGAATATATCACAGTATAAACGGACGGCCTACCCTTAGATTTCCCTGCTTTCAGTTTCACCCACCGTGCCTTCCTTTTAAACAACATTTCTATTTAGATTCATTCGGAAAATACTTTGACAATCAAACGTACACAACATTGTTGTTGTTCTAATGTCATCACCTTCAATGAATGCGCCTTGATATGTGCAGTACACTTTCTTTAGATGCTGACATTATATGTATGTTTTGTGTTTTTTATAAGGAACTGAATTTTACTGAACCGATGGAGATGTTGAAAAACAATAAAATCTTTTGAAATAAGCTGGAAAGATTCCTGCTGTGAGGCTTACAGCAGGATTTTTGCAGACATTCTAGTCCTTACACACAGAGCCAAAAGCGCCTAATAAAATAAAACAAAAATGATATGATATCTCTATGGATTTTCTTCAAGAAGAAGCTCTTCATATATTTGTAGAGAAAAACTTCTTAAATTCTTCGAAAAATTATCAGAGATTCTCTTTCATATATCTATGGAGGTATCATATATTACCGATAAGATGTTCTTATTAATATATCCAAAGAGATATCACAAGTTATTAAGAAGACAACCTTATTGATATTTTCGAAGAGATATCTTTCAAATTTTAAATAGATTACCTTTTGTTGAAATGTGAAAATCATTCGGTGTTGCTACGAGAGTGACAAAATCATTTTGAGCATCGGCTATAGTAGGTTTGTCAGTTTTATTAAGGCGCTGAGGTGTTTTAAATATAACTCTCTGGAAGGGCGGTCCTTTATTTCTTTTTCAAGAATGTCCATATACCCTTATAAAAAGATTCCAATTTTAGAAACAATAAGTTGCCCTTGCCTGGGTAAAGGCTTTCAAAGTCTGTTTCGATCTAGTAAAGAAATGAATAAAATTCTATAAATAGGTATAAGAAAAATACTTACGAGAGGATATAGATTCTCTAGAAACACTCTTATTAGAAGATATTTTCTCCAACCATTCCACAACTCGACTGTTATTTGACAAAGTTTCCCTGTCCCTGAGGAGTGGTTTGTTCTGCACAAAAAGAACGGGTCAATAGATAAAATATCTTGGCGTATATTAGGAAACAAGAAGATTCCACTATGTAATGGACATTTTTCGCCTTTGATTTTCTTCCTTATAAAGTCAATGCGAAAAATCCTAATTTAAAAATTATGAATCATAACTGATATTTTTTCAACTAATCTAATCATCATATGAGCCCCCAATATTTCCGAATCGCCCCCACTGGCAACGTCACTATTTTCGTCTTCTCATTTTTCCACATTATTTGGGTGTTTATTTATTCTGCAAATGTGTAAATAAGTCAAGTTTTGGCAAACATATTATGGAAGTGCTGTGTGTCCATGTGTAAAAATAGCGCTATCTATACTTTGGGTTATCTAAAGACCCTAGCTAACATTGATTTAAATCCCATACTTTGGGAATTCCACACGCAAATTCATTTTTCATTAAAACTAAGCAATGAGGTGAGAGACTGTACCTTTGCTCCAGTTGCGGAAAGATGTTTACAGAAAAATCAAAAGATAAAGAGTTCCATATTAAAGATGTTCAAAATAAATTCATAGTACAGTAATGCGCAATATAAGAGAAGCATTGAATAGTATATACAGTACTTCCATTTTTGACTTTAACATAGCCTTCCGGGGCTGATAGCAAAACGACACTTAGTTTGTACGTGGGCATTGAGGCTCTTCGCCGCCATCTTGATCTAACCTAGGATATGCTTGAATTTTTCAATAGTTGCCTTTTTCATCTGTACTGACAATTCGAGACTAGAAAACTTAATTAATTAAGACTATGTTAGAGGGGAAAATATCAAAGCAATTTTTTCAATCCTGATTTAACTAGAAATTCTGATATTTTTGATATATTTTCTGAGGAAGTAGTTGTTAATAGTATAGAAGAAAGATACTTTTTCTGATTTGTTCAAAATGTGGGCAGACCGTTAAAGATGATGAGTGACAGTGTCGGCAGCATAGAGGACTGGAACCAGGTTGGGTTAAAAATGCCTTCACACCATATAGTAACCGCCACTACTACGTGTGTGGTGATTCCACTAAAAATATCCCTCCTCTTCTTTTGGATTTTTTCCTCCACCTCGGGACTGCTTCCGCATTGTTTCGCGGTAGAGCGCCAAGACGGCGTCCTAAGAAGGACACTTACTTACTCACCCTGCGTCTAGGGTCGCCTGTTTTGAGAAACCTATGCTCAATGCTCTTCAGCATAACTTTCCATTTCGCGCTTCTTTTTTCGGATAATATCAACTACTAAATTTGCGAAGGCATTTCAATGTTTATCAGTGAGAAAAAATCTTGAAATTGAATGCTAATTCGGATATCTATATATAATATATAAAAATTCAGCCGTTTTTATGCAAGCAACTATTTTAATTGGCAAATTCAAGATTTGCAACTGCCCATTCGTTTAGCATTTGCAATAACTATCAATAAATCACAAGGGCAAACTTTAGAAATATCCGGGATGAATTTAGAAGAACCAGTATTCACCCATGGTCAACTATACGTTGGCTGTTCACGTGTTCACAACATTATATATTTACTCAAAAACATATAGAAAAACAAAAAATATTGTCTATGCCAAAGCGCTTGAATAAAGAATAAAGAAATAAATATCTTTTCTGTTCTAAACCATATATATTATATTTTAGTGTGCCCAGGGAAGCGGGCCGGGTTTGCTAGTCGACTATAAGGAGGTGTGCATAGTAACGATTCGAATAATAGGCATAAATAATCATTTTTGTTTTTATATCATAGTTGCCCACAGAGTTGGAGGACGTCAAACAGACCTGTAACGATACCGCACAGTGCACAGCAGAGGATAAAATCCAAATCGATTAAATAAATTTGAATTAAATTAAATAATTTATTTTTCAATCAAAGATTAAGAACTTATGTTCTAAATATAAATTATAAAAATCACGTTTTTCTTATATTTAAAATTAAAATAAAACACTCTCCATCATCATCGATTCGGAAATAATTTTTTTATAAGTGTCCATTGATTGAGCAACGAAGGCTTCTAAATGGAATATAATATGTTAAGCGCACTTTTGCAACCGACGCTCATACAACTAACACTTATAAACGACCAATAGCTATCGCCAAAGTAGCATTCCCATGATGTTTTTGGTGAATTTTAAACTGTTGCAACAGGGATCTCAAAAGGTGTAAGGAAATATTTTTGTATACATATTTAATAAAGTATAATTATATAAAATGAATTCACAAGCAGTTTTAGATATAGGCCATAGCGATCATTTGTATGTATTTTATATAAATTTTCCATAAGAAAACATGAAGCAAACATTTTTTATGCAATATGGTAATACCTTAAAGGTATGCGCATCTCAACAGTATTTACATGCAGTCATCATAGTGGTTCCTATGAGAATAGAGAATTACACAAGTAAAAATTGCAAATTAAAAATGTGATACAAATACAATTGAGCTGCTTATTACAGACATTACTTTCTGTAAGCAGTCGCATGGGCTAAAAATAAACAAGATATACAGGCATGTTCTGCAAATCGTTTTCGGGCAATATTTTCGCATTTTCCGTTTTCAAATCGTTTGACATGTCCTGTAAATCGTTCCGTTTTCGTTTTTTTTTCGAACATCAGCAAATCATTTTGTCACCCTGTTCTGGAAATCGAAATCGTTAAAATTTTCCAGTTAAATTTTCGGCAACTTAAACGTTAGCGGTTTGTGGCATTCTTATAAACTGTTTGTTGAAAGAAATTTATCAAAATGTGAGTATCTACTCAAAATAACTGCATATATTTATGTAAATAAAAGTGTTTATTTAAAATATTTAAAACTTATTCAAAAACTTTTAGGGGAAAACACAAGAACTCCAAGCAAGAGCTAATTTTAGTCGAGTTTATGGCATCTCATCCAGATATGGCGAAGAATTTTTCGAAGGGCGACAGAGTTGCTGTTGAGGAAAAGTGGAAAGAGCTAACGACGCTGCTAAATGCAGAAGGGTCGCCCCAAAAAGATGTTAATGGATGGAAAAAAGTAAGTATTTAGTCAAATATTAAAATAAATATTTTTGAGTTGTCTTTTTTCAAGATATGGTCTGACTGGAAGGGGTGCATTCGGAAAAAGGTTGCCCATAACAATCTAGAATCGAGGGCAACAGGAGGTGGACCCTTTAATAAGCATGTACTGACGAGCAACGAAGAATGTGTTGCAAGAACTTGTGGAATTTTTGCAGCCGTGGAGGGCATAAACCATTCTAGAAGCTTTGGGACAGAAGCAAAATCGCTTGAAGACTCAAAGTATAGAGCAAAAGCAAAGACATTACCTCAAAATAGAGCAGTTCCAACATGAAACAGTTAAAATTAAAATTAAAATGCTTGAGATAGAGACTAAAAAGAATATAAAAGAATCTTGAACTGTTATGTATATATTTACTTTTAATATGAATAAATTTTATGTTTCATAATATCAAATTTCTAGCAATAGAGTCTCTTATATTTCTGCCAACACTATATAAACTTCTGTTTTCCTCATTTTCAGCAATTTCCTCATCAATTGGATTGTTTTCTAATACGCTTTCTGTTTCAATGTCATCTATTTGATTTCTGTTTCTGTTTTCCATTTCGGATCCGAATTGAAATCGCGCGATTTTTAGAACATGCCTGATAGGCAGAGGTTATGCGCTGCGAGTTTTCCACCAACTCAAAAACAAGCTTAACACCAATTTTGTTGGACGGCAGCCCACTAAATAAGTTGCCCATGTTTAAATACTTAGGCTCCAACCATACGGTTAATTCGGTATGGTTAAAATGGAAACCTCTAATCGGGGTGCTATGTGACAAAAGAATGTCACTTGACCTGAAAGGCAAAATATATAAAACCGCCGTGCGTCTCACTTTGTTATATGAAGCCGAATCTTCTTCTTCTTAATTGGCGGGATAACCGTTTACGCGACTTTGACCGAGTCTAACAAAGCGCGCCAGTCGTTTCTTTCTGGTCCTAACCGGCGCCAGTTGGACACTAGGTGAAGCCAAACCCTACTTCCCCTGATCTTTCCAACGTAGAGGAGGCCTTCCTCGTGCTCGGCTACTACCAGCTAGTACCACATCGGATACTTTCAGAGCCGGTGCGTTTGTATCCATTCCGGCGACATAACCCAGCCAACGAAGCCGCCGGAACTTTATTCGCTGCGCTATGTTTATATAGTCATAATTGTCAGTAGTAATGTAGGTGTCGATACGCACCTTGTACAACACTAGACCAATTCGCTTTGCTTCTTTATCCAGTTTGGAACAGTTAGAATTAATAGCGCGGTTGTCAATGTCAATATCATTGGCCTCGAAATCGCTTAACTTATCCGAATCAATTCGACCTCCTGACTATGCCAGCGAGTTCCAGGCAGAACTATTAGCAATTGGGGAAGCTTGCAAATCACTGAAACACTACAAAGAAATTAATGTAAGAGTAGCTATTTCTTCAGACTGTCAAGCAGCTATCAAGGCCTTAGACTTCAACTCCATTTCATCCAAACTAGTTTCACAGTGTAGAGAGAACTAGAATTCCCTGGCCATTGACTTCAAATTATTCTGCCGGGTTCCCGGGCACAGGAAAATAGAGAGTAATGAGAGACGAGCTAGCAAGAAAAGGATTTTGCACTAGACATAGCAGAGGCGGTGGCAATTGCTTCCCCATTCAATACAAAAAAAAAATCTATTGCGTCACACTACTATGCTTTAGCCGAAAGAAGGTGGAAGCAACTACAATACGTTCACTACATCACGAAAAACATGGCCGTCGTATAACATCCAGAGGACGAACTACCTGTTAGGATGCTCTCGCGTATTTCAGGTATTACCGTAACCCTTACAGCTCACTGGAAGGTAAGGGATCATGGAGCAGACTCACCTTCCTTTCAATCTCATCTCCAGAAGCTCTCCGACGGGGGGCATGAAATAAAGTCTTTGCCACTGTTTATGTCCAGATTTAGCCAGAACACGACTTCGCTATTTACCTTTCCTACCGCACAATCCTATTATATCTGGATCTCACGAAATTGATCTGACTTAAAAAAAGTAATAAAACGGAAATACTCAACCATTCTAGTTTAGCCTTAGAATGTTAGCCAGAATTTGAGTAATTTGTTCACGAAAGTTTACTAGCATAGCGGATTCACTTTCACTATGATTCACTGTACATCAGCCAATAAAAAATTCACAAAATATAAAAATGTTCATTAACCATTAACACCAACTCTTTTTTTCTTGGATAACCAGCTAATTTGTTTGAAACATTCAGAGGAACAGCGCCGCCGCGGTAAAATCTGCTAAATCAACTTTTCGGTCTAAATAAGTAACACTTTTTTAATTATAATGGAAAACTTAAGCTAAAAAATATTATTTTTTCTTTTGGTGAATAAATAGAGTAGGTGTTAAAAAATGTTATTTGTATTGGAATTTACTGAAGGTAGTGCGTAGTTATTACTAAATGACGCTTTTTAGCTCTAATGTAAAATTTTACCAAAAGGAGTTAGCAGCTTTTATCACGGCAGCGACAAGTTGTATTTTTTTTTTTCATTAAGCAACGATATTATTTTCAATTTGTTTAGATTAACTTTTGTGTATCTTAAAACATGTTTGATGCTTATAGAATATGTTAGAGGCCAACTTGCCCCGTGCTATGGAGTATTTTCCAGATCCATTTTTGCTTTTGGCGCATTTTCTGCTCTCGGTATAAAAAATCCCAAAACGCCGGCTATGATGAGCGCTACTGATGGGCTGAAAAGTGCTATTTCGCAATGAGTTTTGATTAATGCACCCAAAATGCTAGATCCCGAGGCGCTGCCTATGCGGCCCAGCATGAGTGAAATGCAAACGGCCATACCTCTGAAAGATATTTAAATATATTTTTATTTATTGTTTAAATTAAATTCAAGTTAAGTTTTGGAAATATTTGCATGCTCATGCATGACTTATTTATGCATGTAACGGTTTTCTTATAGACATTTAGAACTTTCGATTGGGATATTTTTAAACCCAGCTGTCGAAGTAAACATCTGTTTATATTGTTGTTCAATTTATTCTAAAAAATTGTCAATGCAAAGACTAGCAAGCGAAGAGTTTTACAAATCGAGAGTACCGGAAATACTTGGACTTACTTACTCTTGCAATAAATTCTGTGGCAAATTTTACAGTGCATACGACGAGCACAAAGTCGCAGAAAAAAGTTCCGTTATTTTTGCTTTTGTTCGTATGTAGTGTCTACTCGTGGCAAATTTCGCTTGTTAACAATGGAGTGCGATCCTTCTGGCAGAAAAATGTAAAACACAAATGGCGCTCCAAGCAGTAAGAAGGCGTTGTTCCTCAGTTTAGGACTGTTAGGGGCAGGCTGATCACTTACCTTGTCAAAAATCAAATAGACTAACGTAACCAACGCAAGACAAATGCCTAGTCGAGGCCCTATGCTCCCAAGAGGAGTGAACAAGGAACAAAAAAAAAATTTTATGGAGCGGAGAGCTTAGAAAAATCGCATTGCAATGATTACAAATGTGTGTAAAAGTACAAGTGAGATTTACGAATTGCTGAAAAAACTTAAGACTTTGAGAATGTTTGTTTCCCCGCACTAACAATCATTTTTTCAAACCTATGAAGTGACAGACTGTAAAAGAAGTGGTCGTCCTCGCGTCGTGCGAACCAATGCAGCCTCAAAAATCGTTCAAGAAAGAATTCGCAGAAATCCCCCTAGAAAGCGGAAAATCATGGCCAGGGAAATTAATCTATCGACCAAATCCATGTCAAGACTAATTAGAGATGATCTCCACATGAAAGCCCTCCGTCGCTCAAATGGGCATCTTTTGACAACGCGCTTGAAGAAAATTAGACTCGACAGATGCAAGCAGCTCCTTCGGTGACACGCGGTCAACGACCATAAAAATATTCTTTTCACAGATGAGAAAATGTTCACTGTTGAAGAAGTTTTTAATAAGCAAAAAGATAAAATCGATGCTAAAACTTCTAAAGGCGCGCATCGTGGTCACCATATAGCCTCCGTACTGGTTTGGTGGAGAGTGTCTTGTACAGGCGTTACATCTCTTCATTTCTGCGTGGTGAAACAGTTGAGCAGTACTCTCTTTAATTGGGAGCATTGGATGTTCCAGCAAAAACCATACAGCAGTGGCTAAAAAACAATATTACAGGGTTCACAGCCGCAAAAGATTGGCCGTCTGGAAGTCCAGATTTGAATTCATTGGAACGCGGTTTGTGGTCAGAATCAGAAAACATGGGCTGTCAAAAACTTCACCGAAATTTGGACAGTCTCAAACAATCTTTGGTTCGAGCAGTGACGCCAACATCCATGGAAACCGTGCATGCTGCAATAGCTGAATGATCTAATCGTTTGAAGGTGAATATTACGAATGAAAATTATAATTTTTTTAATATTTTTTGGTTAATATGATTAAAAAAAACTAACTTCATTAGGAAAGTATTAAAACATCATATCTATAACGAATTGAACTTGTAACAGAACTTATGGCGATACTAAGTACATTGCGATCGACTTGAGCGTAATCGCGGAAACCAACAGAAGGTGGGCTTCAACTA
Source organism: Anastrepha fraterculus (assembly GCA_037575425.1). NCBI lineage: Eukaryota > Metazoa > Arthropoda > Insecta > Diptera > Tephritidae > Anastrepha > Anastrepha fraterculus. The sequence continues at coordinate 2,015,498 of JAYXIM010043968.1, forward strand.
ATAACTGCAATGCCTCCAAAACGATCTGCCCAAAACTGAGTCTTAAAAGTACAAAATGTCTCAGATTCAACAAATCAACTAAATGCCATTTTTTGATATTTGACAAGTAGAAACTACGCCATTGAGAAAAATGGAACGATACTCGTTTAAACAATGCATTGAAACTATTAAAATTCACTATAAAAATGGTGAAAATTTGGCAGAGACGGTTCGTAAAACTTGAATATTTTTGGGTCATCGTGAAGCATCTTGTCGGACCGCAATAGAGAAACTGGTGAAAAAAATCGAGCTGTTGGGACAAACCCGTGCACATCGCTCAAGAACAGCCGAAAATATTGCTGTTGTAGCCGAAAGTGTTGAAGAAAAGCCAGGTTTGTCCATTCCTCGATGTTCTTTGGAATTAGGCATTCCACAAACGTCATTACACCGTATTTTGCATAAAGATTTGCGTCGTATGGCTTATAAAGTCCAGTTAACTCAAGAACTCAAGCCGGCCGATCATCAACAACGTCGTGTCTTTGCTGATTGGGTCGTTGAAATACATGGAAATGATCCGGAATTCCATCGAAAAATCATCTTGAGTGATGAGGCCCATTTCCACCTAGGTGGCTTCGTCAACAATCAAAATTGTCGGATCTGGGGCTCAGAAAATCCAAGAGCTTTTGTTGGAAAGCCTCTCTATCCTCAACGTGTGACTGTTTGGTTCTGTTTTTCGAAAATGAAGCTGGAGCAACAGTTACGGTGACTGGATTGGGCTATCGAGAGATGATTAACGATTTTTTAAGGCCGGAATTGGATTTATTTTTTTTTAACAAGACGGCATTACGTGTCACACAAGAAACGAAACCATTGATCTTTTATCAAAATAACACCTCTTATTGGAAAACCCTTTACCAGCGTCTTCACAAGTGTTGTAATGGTGCGCTAGTAGCACCCTAGCCAGTATAATGAATGGATGTACCTCGCAATGGCTTCCCCATGAGTTGTAGAGATGAAGAAGAAATTGAGTAGGTACAAATTCTCGGACTTGGAAGAGGACGTGCCAAATATCTTGGCGATTTTTTTTTTAAGACTTGGGAAATTAGGGATGGAAATCAAATGCAGGTATTACAAAGGCTCTTAAGGCCACCGAGTATCTTGTCTCAGACAAGCAACCTGGCTCACCTAACCTAACACCCACGTCAGAAGGTGGCGACATCCGCGATCCGTTATTATGATCTCAATGAACCTGGCATAACCAGCTGATTTGTCGACGTAATAATTCAATTTTCGTATTCCTTTTATTGTTGTACCCTTTTTAATTTTTTTTTTATTCATGAGCAAATTTTCTCTACCACTTCCCGCTTTCTGGTTTATTCAATTGTTAGGCCATAGTCAGAAGTACTCTCACGTAGATCGCTACCTTGTAATCTATCATTATTGATCAACACCAACTTGACTGAGGTCAGGGGCAACATGTTCCGTTCGAACATGTTCTGTCTCAATCTTCCGTCGGGTTACTGCGCTGTGCGCTGTAGTAAAGTTCCATATGTCGCAAACAAAATCCGCTAAATGCACATAACACCGCATTCACTTACCTTAAATTCGTTGGAAATATGTCTACCACAATAGCATTAACCACAATAATGCCCACACCACAGCACAGATCAACGACAAAGAGGTAAATAGCCAACAATGGCGTCTTTATACAGAAAGCTAGAATGCCACAAATTCCGCATGCAGCAAGGATTACGACTGTAATTAAATAAAGAGTCAAGTAAGACTACATACACAACTAGATTGAATATAACTACTTACAAAGGATGGGCTTGCGTCCAAATTTGCTGATTGCATACATAGCGGTCAATAGAAGTAACACATATAGAATTTCCAGCATTATAGTGTGTTGATAGGTGGAAATTTCCAGATGAGTTACGCAGCGCTCATTCTGTCGATGTATTCGGGAAAAATATAAGCACACGCATGTAACTATTCTCACTATCTTGAAGCTTCAATATTTTTACTCACATCAGCTGCAGCGATTGTAAGGTTTTCCGCTTGCGAAAATTTAATAATGTCACAAATGCTCCTGGGTTCTGAAAACTTGTCTGTATATTGCATGGTGATGTTGAGGATGTATGGGAACCACATGTACACTCCATGGGCACTAAAGAATATGATGAACAAAATGAAACTAGATAGAAACGTTTTCCGGATGTGTTGTCGCATAAAAAGAGGTGCTGTTTGTTGCCACATCGATTTCATTATGGATGTTAGCAGATTTTTGCCTTTGCCGGATCCATTTGCTTTAGAAATTGGTGTATCGCCATCTGGCAGCAAAGTAATGTCCTACAAATTCAAAAATATATGACAAATAAAAGAGAAAATTAGTAGATTATTTCATAAAAAGTTATGATGGAAGACATGAAGCAATAATTAAAGGTGATGTAAGTAGCCTAATTTTCACCCTGTGTTAGCCATCTTGAAGCTACTTAATAAATCCGTGTTGTCCTCTTGGAAAAGCTACTTTTTATTTCAGAGCAAATTCTAAAGAAAAAGTACTCAAAAGCGTAGAAATTAAAATTTTTGCTGAAAAAGTTAGCAGGCAATACTGTTTTGCCTATTCCATTTTGCTTAGACTTTCGCATCTTTCAATTCTATTGAAAGTTCTGTGAAAATTACATTGATAAATAGCTGCCACATAGCCACATTTAGGTAAGTCTTTTGTTGCAGATTATCAATCTGTTTTTTTGTTAATAACTGCCTAAAATTTATATACACAGGTGTGATTAGAGCCCGTTGCTGCCACCAATACTTTGCGTTTAATAAAAAAAAAAGAACCCAGTTTTAAATAACAGGCATTTATCCACGTAAGCATGATTTCTGTGACAAAAAATAACACTGACACTTAGCATCATTTGACCACAGAAACATACGATGGTTGCTATTAATATTTCTGGTTTGCAAAGTTTTTAGCCGTTTGACATTTAAAAAAAAAATTGCTTTATCGGCTTAATATATTTAGTAATCATTTAAGTAAATTATAAGAAAAAAATGCCAAAGAATAAGAAAATAAACGGGAAAAAAGATTTCTTGAAGTGCTTTATTTTTAATAGCTTAAGATTTTTCGTGAAATAACATTTTAAGTAAATTAATAAAATTGAGATTTTTAGAATACTTCGTTTATATTTAAAGTACAATAAAGGAAAACACTCAAAACACTACAGTTTTCTTAACAAATTTCGGGGAAGATTTTATCAAAAATGCCTGTGTCTTCTTTACTATTAATTTTTGGATTGAATCTTTTAACAGACGAAATATGCCAAAACCAAGCTGTGTTTTGTGCTACAAAACGTGGACAAAAGAGAAAGTTAAGTTTGTTCATGTTCCCAAAGACGAAGTGAAAAGAAAAAATTGGGTAAAATCATGCAGCACTTCGTTGAAGCCAGGCGAAAAAGTTTGCATGTATCACTTTTCGGCAAAGGATTTCGAAATCGGACCAGATCGGAAAAGAGCTAAATTGTATAGTGATGCTCTTCCGATGCCTATCGAAATTTTGAATTGTTGGAATGAGCCTGAGACAGTCCCTCATTTAGTTGACGCTTCTACGCAAACAGAGTAAATTCTTTTTTATTTGAAAAGTGTAGTTTTATTTAAACGAATTTTGATTTAGATCATTTACCGATTTTCGTGTGTCTCAACTGGAAAAAGAATTGGCCCATCTTAAGGAACGACAAATTAAAAAGTTAGAAGACCCGACCAAAACAATTCATTGGGCTTGGGACGATATGGCACAGGCTATATCCTTGCATTCTGCTGAGCGAAAGGCGTATAATTATTTATACAACAAAGGATTACCGTTGCCTTGTGAGTCGACTGTCTCAAAATGGCTGCAAAAACTAAAATTTGAGGACGGTATTTTAAGTTTTTCATTGAGCATGATGCGCAGCGTAAACGATGCCCCGTTAGAAGATAGGCTGTGTATAATAAGCTTCGATGAAATGAGAGTGGAATCGGTATTTGAATACGATTCTTTAACTGATACGGTGCGCAAACCATGTAAGAACGTGCAAGTAATGATTGTGCGAGGGTTAAGGTCTTCATGGAAGCAGCCGATATTTTGCGATTATGATTGCAAAGTTTCTAAAAGCATTTTAGAAAAGGCAATCAGCAAATTATATGACGTTGGCTATAAGGTCGTTAGAATTGTTTCGGATATGGGTTCCGCAAATCAAGCCCTATGGCAGGACTTAAACATTTCATGTGGTACGTGAAGGTCGTTTAAAAACTAGTATTGATATTTTATAGATACTTATTTATATTTAGATCAAACATGGTTTGCCCACCCAGCGACAGACGGAAAGGTTTTCGTGTTCGCAGATGTTCCACATTTGCTGAAACTGTTAAGAAATCATTTCATCGACACCGGGTATTTATACAAAGGCACGCTCTTAACGGCAAGACCTATCGCTCAGATTCTTGCGTATACGTCATTGTCCGATGCTCGAATAACGCACAAGCTAACGGAGCTGCATCAAGTTGTTTTATTTATTACTTCAGTGTAGGTTTACAAATGGCACATATAGATTCAAATCCGATGCATGGTCAAAATACATATTTATATGACACAAATCCATGGGAATAGTTAAGTTAAAAATATAAATAATTAAGTACCACTTATAAAATAACATAAAATTATTCTATGGCTTACAACGACCTTTTTAAATTTTTTACTACATTTTCAGAAAGGGGATAAACTTATGCCCTTTTTTCCCTTGCTTCCAAATTGCATCAATGGATTAAGTAGCATCCGAAATCAGTTGTCAAACTTTACTTAACCTTGTATAATTGAATCATGGATGGAAGAATTTATGGGTTCCTCGGCAGGCAATGGCAAACCTCCGAGTGTATTTCAAGCTCCATGAAACAGCTCCTCATAAAAAATATCAGCCGTTCGGAGTCGGATTGCCACATGCCACAAATAGGAGGAGGATCTCGGCCAAACACCCAAAACTGGTGTACGCGCCAATTATATATAATATATAGGAGTTTCAACAAGTGGTTTCACTTTGAAAAGGTTAGGCTAGGTTATACTGCCTGGTCGAAACCACGCAGAGACCATAATGATACCAGATCAGTGACCTATCTTAGCGAAAATAAGCATCACTCAAGATGGGCGTACTGTTCGCGAATTTTAGGAGTTGCTCAGTTCAAGGATACATTTTAGTCTTCCAAAACTGAGAGCACCCAGGTAGCACAGTCTAGTTTTCAAGAGACCTAGAGCCCATATAGATTGAACTATTCACTATGTTGCTTGTCTCAGACGGCGTCTAAAAGCCTAGCCAGCCGTGAAGGCTCACAATCTGTACCTTGAATTATTACAAATTAAGGAAATAATTAATATTTTGAGTATTGTTAAGTGAAACCTCTTGTCGAAGCACCCTGTATACTTAACTACAAATACTGCCAATAATTTTGAATTTTACCTCGAATGCTTTTTGAAGTCCGTTGTTTTTGATATTTGTCCGGTGTATATGCTGGAGCACCTCAAGAGCTTCATCAGGCTTTCCGGAAGAGAGCAAATACTTTGGACTCTCTGGCAAGAAAAACAATGCCACACCACATAGAAAACCAGGCAAACCACAGGCGAGGAAGTAGGAACGCCAAGGCTTATAAGTAATATCGATGTAGGGCACATAGAATTCATAATCTTGGTTGATGAAGAACCAAGCGATAATGGGGAGGAATACAGATGCACACCCACTCATTAAAGCACCACTCAGTATTGCACGGTTGCGATATTTTTGGCAGTGGAACTCACCAAGGTAGGCAAAAATTGTCGCCGAGCTAGCAGAAACTCTGGAAGAAAAGAAAGGCTGTTAGTTCAAGTTGAATGTTTGTGATATTAAGTAACGAGTTTTTTTTATGTATTTGAGATGTACAGAAGATTCGATAAGTGTCAACTCCAAGTAAACGATTTTTGTTCACTAATTCGTTACTACGTATGAGGAAATGTTGTTGTTGTAGTAGGTTACTAAACCCTGTGCACCTTACTAAAGTGCAACGTAGTTAGCGGTCGTCTTCATCTAGCTCATCTAACGGTAGGCCCAGGGAGCTTGCTGTTTCGACAGATTGGGTCCAGAGTGAGAGGGGTGTTAGATGAGTGAGTTTGATGGACAAAAACTGATGTTACCTGTCATGTCCGACCGACTGTCGCAGTTTCTCCTGTCTCTAAACAGAGGGGAGTTTAGGAGGCTGGTTGAATTGATGACGGGCCACTCTCTGTGGGCAAAGCACATGGAAAAGGTGGGCTTCTCAGACAGTACACTCTGCCCAGAATGTGGAAAGGAGGATAAGACGGCGTCTGCCCAGCCTTCGCTCGAATCAGGCTTGAGGTCTTTGGCACTGAGGTGCTAAGAAGCGACCACTTTGGCTCCTTGGCACCATAAGATCTACTCAGATTTCTTCGGAGATCGAGGAGATTTAAAGAAAATAAAAAGGGAGTGCTGTAAAATGGACTTAATTGTGTCTGAGTGCTGTACTTGCGAGTCTGTCCCGACAAACAAAAAAGAAATTTGATGAGGCATGTGAAAAGGTGGTTAGTATCGTGCAGGGTGCTTTCACATGCTGGACATGTGCTTAGGTTGTTTACAGTCTTTATTGGTGTATTGCCAACTTTAACCTTGAGCTGTAGTTTAACCGACTTTGTCCTGGTGGTAAAGAGTATCGCCGTGGACTTTAGGGGGGAAGGCTGTAGATTCCCCACAGTGAAAAAGCGAGAAAGACAGGTGGGGTAATCGTATACTCTGGCGCACAGTTTATCGATGTCATTGCCCGACGCCATTATCGTACAATCGTCAGCGTAGGAGAGCAGGGAGCCTCCCTCTGATGGCTGCGAGAGGAAATAGAATATGACGCCATTACTGCCAATACCACTTTATCAAAAATCAATTATCAAAATGCTAAAAATGGTGACCGCATTTGTGGTGTGCGTCTTGATGTTGTTCCACAAATGGAGGGACCTACAGTATCGAACCGACTCTGAACGGCAGATATTTTCTATGAGGAGCTTTGTCATGGCAGAAATACACTCGGAGGTTTGCCATTGCCTGCCGAGGGGCGACCGTTATTAGAAAAAACTTTTTCTTTATTTTGGTGTTTCACCGAGATTCGAACCTACGTTTTCTCCGAATTCCGAATGGTAGTCATGCACCCACCCATTCGACTATGGTGAACGCATTATCTCAAGATATTATAACAGTGGATAACGGTGTATTGGATGAGCTTAAGAGCGGGCGCTATTGTGTTGATGTAGCAGCCAAAGTTACTTTCAAAATTTTAGTTCGGATGGCAAAATCTTGTTTTCTATTATCTTGGATATTATTGACTGAATTTGCATGCATTTTTGTATAATAATTATAAATAGTACTCACAGTATTCCATTAATAAATCGCAGTATGGCGAATGTCAAAAAATTAGGTGACAGACTAGAGCATATTGTCACTACATATCCGAAAAGTAAAGCCGGTTGCATTATCCGCTTGCGACCCGTTGTATCGGCTAGAAATCCCCAAAAGTGTGAGCTCGCAATGACGCCGGCAAAGGACACAGCACCCAATACACCCTGCTCCTGGTGTGATAGATTCAAGTCGCATTCTAAGACTGGCAGCGCAAAGCTAATGCCAACTGATTCGAGAAAAACATTTACCAGGACAAAGCCGGAAAGTATAATGATGCCAATGTTAATCTTTCCAAAACCTGTGAGTGCATAAACAATAAAATATTAAAAAAAATGTCAAAAGTAAAATACGTTTATATGTATGTACATACTTTACAGATGTACATACTTTACATATGTACATATGTATGTATGCTAAGTTTTAATGGGAAAGAAATTTGACTGCCAAAACTATCCCATAGACAAATCAGCTGTTCCCTAATTCGCATAACAACCATCTGTCACACTACATATTTACTCAGAATTAATTGCCCCGGTAATCCGGATGAACGCCACCGTCTGCTATAATTCAAAACTATGAGAATACCGGAATTATAACTTCAAGGCAAAGAACAGGGCGTCCATGTAAACTAAGGAAAAAAACTTGTGAAGAAAGATGCAAAAATAACTGCTTCAAAAGTGAAAAATAAAATAAACAGTAAGTTTCAAAAATATAATATTTACATGAGTGCTTCAACTGTCAGAATAGTCTGAAAAAGCCGGTTATTATGGAATAGTTGCTAGGAAGAAGCCATTTATTTCGCTTCTAAATAGGCAAAAATGGCTTGCAAATGATCGTAATAAGCCTCCAGAAGTTTCGGATGAAAATAAAATAAATTTTTTGGTATCAAAAGAAGAAAAGTTGTATTGAGGAAATCTGGTACAACGCTGAATAAGGAACATTTATTACCAACATTGAAACATGATGCTGGTGGGGGTGATGGTGTAGGGGTGTATGACAGCTGGGGGCGTGGGTTAGGTTAGGTTGGAATGATTGCCCCAGGAATGAGCACACTTGGAGGAAAATAAACGGATTCGTCCTTTATGATACCATTGTGAAGGAGATAAGGTGAAAGCGAAAACCGATAGGATGAAAGGAGGGAGTGTGGATAGGGCGGGGAGAGGTGGTGGTGGGATGCTTAGGAGGATGGGTTTAGAGTGTGTGGATTATGAATGATGACTGTGCTGCGTTTGCGTCAGCCGCATTGTGCTGCTGATGAGGTTCATCAGATTTTTAATGTTAACGTCAGTTATATTAGCAGGCGTAGAAAAGATACACCAAATTGAATGGAGTTGGCAATTCGTGTCATGAAAAATTTTAAGCCAACATCTGTGAAGCAACAGGCTGTCATTTTGCATGTGTAACAGCCAAATGGTGTTTTTTTTTTTGCATTGCTGACACCCTCAGCAGGTTTGATAATTTTAGTTTTTCAGACTGTGCATTTCACTTTACTTTGCCAAAACTTTCGTTTAACAATCAAACGTGCAAAACATTGTTCTTGCTCTAGTGCCACCACCTTTAATGAATGTGCCTTAGTCGAATTGATGAGTTAATAGAAAGTCGTCGATATGCCAGTAATTTTGATTAAGAAAATTAATATTTTTCTAACGGTGGCGATAGAGGCTCTTTCCTTCAAAAACCATTTAAATTTCTATCAAGGCGAATCTATTAAAGGTGGTGTTGGTAAATCCGCTAATTTATTTTTTTCTTTCGCCGTGTCCATGTGGCTGTCAGCACAGAATGGAACAAGGCGAAATAATTTTTTGTTTTCTGCTTTTCCAATACTTTGCCGTGACAATCAAAAGTACAAAGCGTTGTTCTTGGTCTAGTGCCACCACCTTTAATGAATGTGCCTTGGTTTCAATAGAGGATTTTACATTTTTATCAACAACGTTTTGAAGTTTACTTTTCAAAATCCTTTAAAACTAGCGCACGTTTTTCTACCTCGAATAAGGCGAAAGTATTTGATTATTTTCTTTTAATTTCACTCATAAGCGCTTCACATGGCAATGGCTTTAAGAACATGCAGAATTCGGTGGCACAACCCGATCTTGTAGACATTTTTTTTGTATAACTTTTAACGCGCTTAGTTTTCATTTACATTTTCGCACTGGAGCTTAAAATTCATTTACTCACCCGTCCGCTCCAGAGCCTCATCTATAGTCAACTGTTTCTCTTTCACATCCATCGACATTTTGTATTCAGTGCTGAGCTATTGAAGCCGCCGATGATGGTAATCCTCGCTTATTTAGAAATCCTAAACTTATGGTGGTTGGTTGCTCTTTGCTTACGAGTACACTTTTGGAGTAGCACAGTAACGAATTTACTCTCGTGCAGAAATAGTCATCGACATTGCTCACCGCTAAAAAATGATGTCAGCAGTGCTTGTCCTATTTTATTTAAATGTCTAAAAATGGGAGTGGGCACAGTAGCAGATGCTGTATAATTTAGGGCAAATAAATGAGCAAACGCTTGTGTACATATCTCTATAAATTAGTTTGTTTATAAGAACTCTAAGATTTCCATGCATACGAATCTGCTTGTAACACAAATGAATTTCATCAGAGATAAAAATGCTGGAGAAAAAATTAGAATTTATTGTACCAAAGGTATTTGGTAAAAGCGAAAAGGTGTTTGTACTTTACGTGTGCTCAGACACTATTTGCACAAATAATATAAAGTATTTTGTCAGTTATACGAATGCTAATAAGAAATTGTAGTCATATCATCAAAGCTACTAACGCTGCGACTTTAGCGGTTTTTTGGACAGGAATCAAGTTTGAAATATAATAGGGGATATTCATCAACACGTTTAAATTTACGAAATGCGCTTAAATTCACTTAAATTCAAATTTTTACACGCACAGTTACATGAGTACGCATAATCATTTTGGCATTACAGTCCGGGGTGGACCATTGCCTCCTCTACAGTACGCCTCTATTCTTCTCGACAGTCCGCTTTCGTTCTATGTTGTAAGATTTTCATCTTTCGCATATCGTCTTCTACGTCTTGCAACCATCGTCTCTATGGCTGGCCTCTCCTTCTTGCTCCTTTAGGGTTTGCTTCAAATACTTTTTTGGTCGTTCTTTCGCTGCTCATTCATACAACGTATCCATACCACTGAAATCTTTATATATATATATATAATTGGCTCGTTCACCCTTTTTGGGTGTTTGGCCAAGCTCCTCCTCCTATTTGTGGTGTGCGTCTTGATGTTGTTACACAAATGGAGGGACCTACAGTTTCAAGCGACTCCGAACGGCAATATTTTTATGAGGAGTTTTTCATAGCAGAAATACACTCGGAGGTTTGCCATTGCCTGCCGAGGGGCCACCGCTATTAGAAAAATGTTTTTCTTAACTTTAATGTTTCACCGAGACTCGAACCTACGTTCTCTCTGTCAATTCCGAATGGTAGTCACGCACCAACCCATTCAGCTACGGCGGCCACTGAAATCTTTGGGACTTTATAAACCGCGTTACATTTCCTCCCACGATTAAAACGCTGAGCTCGTGGTTATACCGTATACAGTCTGTTACATAAGAGCGTGGCCACTGTTAAATAATAACAACAATTGATTTTTCGAAAATTCGCCAATTTATTGATAATTTGGTCGTCAATACTCAATGCAAATACCTCAGTAGCTGTTTGATGTTCGGAAATGTCTAGAAGGAGGACTCATCAGAAAAAATTACGTTGCTCCGATCGTGGTCCAAGCTTTTCTTCGCCCATTCCACTTGTTTTTCAACTTTTGCTTTCAATTTCACAGCAGCTCCAAAGAAAGTCAAAGTTGGATCTTTCGAGAACAATGCGAGAATCTTTTTTCGTCTTTTTTGAGACTGTGCTTGCACCTCCGCGATCAGGAAAATCATCAACGTTACCGACCTTTTTATAGCGATTTATCCACTTGCTAACGAACTGCTTCGACTTTTCCATATATTTTGCAGCAGCAGTTTGTTTTAATTTGGGTCCTTTTTCATGCAAACATAAAAAAATTGTCTCAAAGCGAAAGGCGTAAACAGCACTAATTTCGAAAAACCACTCAATTGAAGACCAAATTTGACAGACAGCTGACTTTTTACAAAAAGCATGAAGGACTGAGGTGCCCTCTATGTCATAGAAAAAGAAACAGGATGCTCTCATTTTTTATCTACATGTAACAGTGACCACGACCTTATGTAACAGACTGTACGATATATACCGTCTTCTAATCGTTTAGGGCCGAATATTCTTCTAAGAATTTTTCTTTCAAATCGCATCTGTAAATTCACGTCATTCACTTTAAGGACCCATGTTTCACAGTCGTAGGTGAGAACCGGTCTTATTATAGTTTTGTACACCTGGAGTTTTTGTTCCTTTGATATCAATGAAGACTTCATAAGTTTGATTTTGCCAAAGTATGCTCTGTTAGCTGCCTGAATACTGCCTTGTATAGATAAGGACATAACCTTATTTATGCTAAGTACTACGCCTAAGTATTTACACTCCGTTGTGACTATCATGAAAGAATCGTGTCATGTACTTCGTCTTTCCTTCATTTATATTGAGACCCGCAGGACTTGTAGCTTGCTCTAAGCGCCTGAAAACGTTCTGAAGAGCCTCCTTATTTCTCGCAAGAATCACAATGTCGTCAGCGCATGCGCATATTTGTGTCGATTTATAAAATATTGTGCCACCTTGTGCTATTTCGTTTATTGCTAAATGCAGTGTTAAATTAAATAAAAGCGTTGATAGTGAGTCACCTTGCCTCACGCCGTATTTCATTTCGAATTCGTCAGATATTTCGCCATTCATTATTACATTAGCGTTTGAGTGTAGGTATAAGAGTCATATTGATCAAATGCATGTATTTTTGTGGTATACCCAGTACTTTTAGGTGATGGCCGACATATTTTCTGTTGAGTTGCTCAAAGTCTATAAAGAGACAGTGTAGATTAATGCTGAACTCATAACATTTTTCGAATATCTGCGACATGATAAAGTATTGATCAGTTGTCGAGCGTGCGCTTCTAATGATCCCGGCGATCTCTTCAGCATACACATTTTGTTTCTCATACAGTGTTTGATAGAATTTTGTAGCTCACGTTGAGAAGAGCGATCCCTCTATAATTTACACAATTTAATTTGTCCCCTTTTTTGTAAATTGGGACTATTAGGCTTGTATACCATTCTTCAGGCATGTTTCCTGTTCTCCAGATTTGAAGTATGTATTACCTTATGTATCAACTCTTCTCCGCCATATTTTATGAGCTCTGCATTTATACAGTCTTCACCACCTGATTTGTACTTTCTCAGCTTCTCTATTACTCTTTTCGTGCCATTAAGATCGTGGTCTTCCAGCCTATTTTCTACTGCGTATACAGTACTATTGGGCGCGTCATCTTCATTACTATTTTAGAGCCCATTAAAATGTTTCTTCCAGAGATTTAGCACATAATTTTTATCGCTCACTAAATCACCACTTTTGTTCTTGCAAGCCATCAATCTCGACTGGAATTGGCTCGTGTGTTTTTCATCCTGCGGTACACAGATCTTGTTGGTTTGTTGAGGAAGTCTTGCTGCATGATTTCTAGTTCCCTTTTCATATAATATTTTTTCTTCCTTTTTATAATTTTTTGGATTCATTCTTTTCTTCTTTCTTTATATTTTTGTAGGGTACTGTTTTCGAGGCAGCCTTTTCTTGCTTCTTTCTTTGCTTTATTGAGTACCCATAATATTAATCAGTTAACTGCATTCGACGTGTATGCAATGCTATCTTCATAATCCGCACACTGCTACCAACGGAAAAATTTACAATTTTTTTCTTTATAATTCGATCATTAAATTGAATATATTTTGTATTTTCGGTTCGTTAGTATATGTTTACTTAATAATGGTATTTTAGCAGCAATTTTTCGTATGCATTTAGTTTTTGTTCATTTCCCTTCAAAGTAGCTTTTTATTACATATTTGCTAGTTGTCGCACCGGGGGAACGCTAAATAATTATTGGCGTATAAACATAGGTCTGTTCCATGATTCAATGATAAAGGGTTTGTTCAGTAAGCAGCTTTCTCGTTCCCTCTCGACAAATCAGCTCCCTTAGCAAGACATTGGGTTGCTAGCTCCAGAAAATTTAGAGTAAAAGTGGAGGAAAAGTAAAGTTTATAGAGAACACATTTCATTTTCAAAATGGTCTGCTTACGAGCAACAACTCGCTAAAGAGTTCTCATCGGTATGTTCAGGATTATGGTAGTATGACATGGAATATATACCGCTTAAGTCAGGACATGACAGAGTAATTGAGGCAATCCGAGATCGATAAATGGAGAATTTAAAAAGCTTTATTTCTTATGATGTGCTGATTTAGAAAGAGTTCATGTTTTGCAAAGAGCATTTCCCAACGAGTTACGACAGGGAGTATAATTGGATAGTGCCGACGCAATCGATAACGTTGCAGACCTCATTATAAAAAAGTTGAGATTGACGGAACTTGTTTCCAATCAGCCCACCTTTCCATGGATGGGGGCTTAGCCAGAGGAGGCTTAGCGAAGTACAGTACCAGCATGAAAAAGCTCCTCATAAAAACCATCTGCCTTTCGGATTCGGCTCAAAACTGTAGGTCCTTCCATTTGTGGAACAACTACAAATAGGTGGAGGATCTCGGCGAAACACCTAAAAAAATGTACGCGTCAATTATTTATTTATTTTTAACGAAATAATTTCGTACTGGCGAAACTTTGCAGCTTCGCGATAGGTTTTAAATTTAAAAACTAATTCACAAAATAAAATATTGACTTAAGTGGAATAATTTCTTGTTTTAATATCAGACTTGGCAATTTCCGCTAATAACTTCTATTTGTACCATTATTTAAATTCAAATATTAATTAAAATTTATTTTTTAACCCGTTCGTAGTTTGCTTCCATTTAAGTAAAAAAATACTTTTTTGCTGCCATTTTTACCAAAAAGGATTTAATTTGTTCCCCTTTATTCATCTTTTTAAAACAACCTTTAGTAAGGGAGTGTCAAAAATCGAATGTTACTAGTAATACCTTTAATAATTGAATCATGTGTCTGTTCATTCTCCAGTAAATTGCCAGTAATCTAATTTCCGAGAATTCGCTCTCAAAGAGAAAAATATTGAAAAAAAGTACAGGAACGCAAAACCAGTAACAATTTGCAATTTGTATGAGCAGCTGATTAAATTTTTGGCGGGAAAAATCACAAAAAGTAAAAAAAAAAAAAAATTCACTTGAGCTACCTCGTATTAAATTAAAAAAAAAAAAAATGAAGTTAATAAAATGCAAAATAACGAGCTGCGGAATGACATGATTTTATTTTGTTCACAAAAATTTGTTCCATTTCATCATCGCTGTCAGATGGAGAAGATTCCATTAGAAATTGCAATTCGCAAATTTGAATTCGTGTTTATGTTTACTGTGCGATCAGCTTTTTTTTCTCACTAGCAAATTCTTACAATTGAAAATTTAACCAGTAAAAACTTGCAACTTCCCCTCAAAATGAAATGCGATTTTGCTCTCTCACTTTCCCCTGCTTTGCAAGTTTTTTGGGTACCTGAACACCAAAGCGTGATAATATCTCGCTTATAAATTCTGGCAAATTACTCAAATTTGGTAAAAATGATGAATATAATAAAATAAATATGACGGAAGTAATATTGAAAAATTAGCGTCGTCGCGCCCACATTTGGGTAAATGGGTGTATATCGGCAACGGCTAAATAGAACTCGCCCAAATTTGGTGCACGTTGTTGTTGTGGTTGGTATAGCATAAAGATTCCCCGAAACAAAAATAAAAACATAGCATTAATATATTATGTTTCGACTTGACTTTAGCGAAAGTTAAAAGAAACACATTAATAATTGTTAAAGTTATCGCTGTTTGTGTGGAGTCCGCTTCTCGAGAAGTCCCGTGCGGTGATCATCATAAGTCCTTGGAGATTCATCTAAAATCAATCGGACACGAGAAATTAGTTTTATTAATAGATAATCTTGTGCCTGATCGAAGCCTTTTTTCAAAATTAACAATAACAATTAACAATATGGCGGCCTCATAAAATATTTTTTTTGATTTTCGAGAAATAAACCGCCAATTAATTGTTAAAAAAATCGAAATTTTTAGAAAAAAATGTTTTTATAATTTTCAAAAGCAGTACACATTTTATTGAAATCTACTAAGCGGTTTTTAAGTTACAGTGACCACCAGTTCAAAAAGCAAAGTTTTGAGAAAAACGCATTTACATTTTTGCTATCGATTTATGTAGAGCCTGAGCGCCCTTTGTTAATTGTTGGATAGCTCGAAAAGTATTTGTCGGATTCACAAATTTTTATACAAAATTTTTAAAATATTATACTTTAAGAAAATGCAAAAAAAAACCAATTTTTTCAAAATTCTGCCTACCTCTAACCCTCTAACAATATATTTTCCTTCTTCTTTGCTAGCAGAAGATTGCGCATAAATTTTGTTCGGTCCAACTTACTTCGATACAACAAAAAAATAATATCACACCGAGGAAGGGAGAAACATCAGAGTCGGCTTAGATTATACCTCTTCCTTAGTTAATTGCTTTAATGCATTAATACCATTGGTCCTCGATGCAAAGTTCTATCTACTCTAGGCACCATTCTTAAAAAGCGCTAAAATTCTGTCTGCCTGGACTAGCCAATTCGTTACATTTTAATTAAAATTACATAATCACAACTCTATTGCACTTTCACATTAAAATGCGCTTTCGAAAGGATCGCCATGGTTCTAGATCAAAACAAGAAGCTAAAGATTGGTGTGAACCTGGTTCTTGGCTTATTATGCAAAATACTTTTCAAACTCAGTTTATTATGTGAAATGGTGACATGCATTTTTTGCAGGAATTGAGCAATTTAGTTTTTTTAAAAATACCCGCCGTCAGGCATTCAATCGTAGTCTTCGGTATCACGTAAATAAAAATTTGCGCAAACCGCTGTTAGTTTTATCACGTTCTCATTTGTGGAGCGTATATCGACGCAGGCATTCACAATGGAAGCAATCATCGATAAATTTGAGCGAGGTCTCTGTAAATACAGATAGCCAGTGTTGCCAACTTTCGAGTTTTAAAAATAATTGTTTCTATTTGTCTAAATCATAAAACAATTCATATAATTCAATAACACAAAATGTATTCAATCACAACGATTCTGTGGAAAAATTAGCCTCTCATGCATTTAGACGGTACGAAGTATATCACAAATTCTATTTTTTTTATCATTTTAAACTTCTTACAATATTTGAGCCGTTTTCTTTAAGAGTGGTGTAAGTCCAATTTATATTATATGGAGATATTTAAGGCTTTGCATTTGAATGGTTTGAAAAATATTGGAATATGTTAAAGCACTGATTTTATGTTGTTTAAATATTAAATTGATTTAAATTTATAATGTAATCATTTTTTAAGTGTGATTAACAAAAATTTATACTTTTAATGACTTCAGAAGGACTTACATCACTTTCAAAGTCAGCAAAAAGTAAGAAATGAGCCTTGAAAGTGGTGTAAGTCGATTTTGACAAAAAAATAGTTAATGATAAAAACAATGAAAATTTGAACAGATTTTTTTGGAAAAAGTTTATAAATAAAAAGTTGATAGTAAATTGTATTAATTTTTATCATTAACTAATTTTTTGTCAAAATAAACTTACATCACTTTCAAAGAAAACGGCTTATTTGATTATATAATACCTGCCACAGCAATATATATCTCCTTTTCAGCCATTTTTAATGTGGATCAATACATTTACTTCAAAGCACAAAACACATAACTAAATGAATTTCATCCGGGATCGCTATGGAATGAACCGGTCTATGCGTGTTTACAAGTCAACCTGTTCAACCTAACCTAATACATTTACTAAAATACCGGACCAACGGTTATAAAATTTAATTTTAAAAATATTTACATATATCATATTTAAAATAATACATATTTATGCATTTATGTATGACAAGAGCCGAATTGTCGAATTTTGTCACATTTTCAAGTGGATTCAGACCAGCGGAGTGTTTATTCTCGTACGTCTGAATTTGAACCAAAATCTTGAATTATCAATAAATGCTTCAGATTATTTCGTCTATTTAACTGTCCACAGAAAATGCCTATTCATTGTGTTTTTTGGTGATCACACTCATCAACGTAAACGTATGCCCGTATCAGCTGACACGATGCAACTAATGAGAGCGCCATGTAAATCAATTCTCATCATCGTTCTGTTCCGTAGTACCGTTGATCGTTGTTTCATCTTGTCAGCTGATGCGGGCGTACGAGCGTACGTTTACGTTGGTGAATGTGAGCACCATTTGAGTTCAGAAAAAAATCCTAAATCTAGTTCTCAAAGCATTAAGTGGCAACTATGCTTGTAGCAGGTAGGCGACGCGGTGTACCGCGCAATCGCAATACAAGCGATTAAACCAATCGGAATTAGTAACACGACTGCCACCATCTCTAATCGGTATTGTTTTGTTCAGGTGACAGTTGGACTTTTAATGTTTATATTAATTTATATATAGTTTGTAACGCTTCCGTGTTAAAAGCCGCATTCTTCTTTCTAAAGATATACGCGAAACAGAAATTTACAATGAGTGTTTTAAATCCTAAAAAATAAAGAAGAATATAACTAACTAATAAGTGTGTCGAAAGGGAAGGAATTAAGTAGTGCTGTTTCGTCGTAATGGAGGCACCTTCTTGTGTGTGCAAATCCTTTAATTTCTGATTTGTTATCGCCTGTGCTCTATATCAACATATTTCAAATTAATTCATCGAAGAATTTGAGATATTTCTTTATCAATTTACAATTCGAAGAATTCTGATATCTAACACAGGAAATCCACAAAGCAATGAAGTGAGTACGGATGTGGTAATTTAAGGGGCGCCATGGAAATGTGTACATACATACACATACTTATATTTTAGTATATAGTTAGGTGCACGTATGAATATGTATGAAATAAGTCAAATGTAAATAGCCAAAAAAAATGGATAACGAATCACATACGTAAGCACATACATATGTAGATGTGTTTACACAGAGCCACAGCATTGTTATGAACGCGGTCAAAGGCAACAATATCTAGCGTAGTATAAGTAAAACTTGTTTTCATAAAACACCAATTTTCAGTTTGTTTATGGTTTCAAAAGAAATATGCAAATTGCAAAAAATGCCATATTTGGTTTCTGGAACTTAATGAATTGAAAGAAACTGCCATGATTTCTTCATATTCGTGGAATTATTTATTTTTATAATATTCATTTAGGTATACGCACATGTAGATATGTGTGTAAGCACGTATATATGTACATATGTATTGCATTAATTGCTTTGGGGCAAAAAATCATCGACTTACTGTATATGTGCATGTGTATTGGTGTATTTATCAGCAACGATTTGAGCAAAGAAAGATAACAATTTTTGAAAAACAAACTTTTCTGAGAAGCACTTTTTATGAAGCGGGGTTTTTTTTGTTGTGATTTTGTACATGTTTGATATTTCATGCGCATCTTCATAGAACGCTTCTTAAGATAATTGAAGACATACCCTGCAAGAAATTTGCTGCTCACTTTAGACACTGAGGTGTTTGTGATGACATTGTAAGCATAAAAATGGCTAGTTGTTTTGCCTTTTTAGTGCAATGTAGATTTGTTTTTCACTTAGATCGAATTGCTAATAGAGGTAAGGAGGTATAATATCTCAAGGCAAGAACAAAAGTGAATAGTTTGCTAAGCACTTTTATAGGGTTTTCGAATAAGAGGTGTTATGTATGTTGATATTCAAAGAAAAATGCTATTTTTTAATATCAATGATCGGATGTTTATTTCATTATAAAGAGGAAGGTATGCCGTTAATAGTGGAAAATAATATCAGGCAAATGACCACCTCGACCACTCTTAGGGGACAATATCATTTTCATGAAATTTTCCATAACTGAATTGCAAAGTGGCTACCCTATGTCCTCGATATCCTCACGAATTCCATCTTTGAGGTCTTGAATCGACCCTGGGCTATTGGCGTATACCTTCTCTTTCACATGACCCCAAAGAAAAAAGTCACAAGGTGTTAAATCACAAGATCTCGGTGGCCACGGCCATTTGTAGAACAACATCAAGGCGCCTACTACAAATAGGAAGAGGAGCTTGGCCAAACTCCCAAAGAGGGTATACGCGCCAATTTTTTTACATACACAACCATACCCACTAGTGACGTATCTTTGTTCTTCTTTTCACATGCATTTGTATCGTCAAGTGAGAAGAATCCAAACATAGCCAAGAAGAGGTGGATATATATTATATTGACTTGGAGCCATTGCCAACACATTTGCAATTAAAGCCAAGAGAAATATAAGCTAAATTCGTTTTACTTGTCCAAGATTATTCCATTAACTTGTGATATTAAAAAATAACGTCTTATGGTAACATAAGCACTTATTTAGTATGCAGCTGTCGTGCAGGGTAGCTATGCACATACACATGCGCCTATGCACATGCGTTTCTTTGCGCAAAAGATTACATTTTCTAATGCCGTGCATATTAAAAGCAAGATCAATACGCATTTGTGCATAAGCCTTATTCTTTTATGGGATTATTAGGTCAAACAAATGCATTTTGTTATTTACATAAATAAAGTAAAGGGTGATCAGATTGGAGGTCCTTTTTCCAATAGGGTCAGATCACGCGTGATTACTGTCAAACTAAATAATTGACTTTTTTCAGTATTCATTGACATTTCATCATGGAAAGATTTACGTCTCAACAACGAAAAAATGCGAAAATCGACGCTCGGTGAAAAGTGTTCATCGCGCGCTCAGGCCAACCTATGGTGTACAGCGATGAAGTTCATTTTTGTTTTAATGGCTACGTCAATAAGTAAAATTGCCGTATTTGGGTTGAAAATCAACCCATGTCATTCAAGAACAGCCATTATATCCATTGAAAACAACCGTTTAGCTTACCTAAATTCATCCCCTCCAGGAGTCCTTGTGTCGTGCCGATATCGGCCGTTCCAGTAACTTGCCTGGGTTGGGCTGGTCCAGTAACTTGCCTGGACTGTGTCGGCCCAGTGACTTGCCTGGGTTCCTCATCAGGAGGGACTTCTACTATAGTTGGTATGGTAGACGTAGGGACCTTTTTTACTGAAGGATCACTATCCTCGTCTGTAACCATTTGTTTAGGCGGGGCTTCTTCATCCCCGGCAGCCCTCTGCCTTAGTCGGTAGCCCGTCCTTTTTGCGGCTGCGTACGAGTCCTCGTCAATGCTCAGGTTAAGCTTGAGCCCTGCATCCTCGACGTCGCAGGTCAGAATACCCCACTCTTCAAGCCGCTGTTCTGAGCTGAATATTTTGCAGATTTGACTGCGCCCCTCGGCAGGTACACTGTGACGTTGTGCATAGCGGGTATATCGTCCTACCTTTTCGTGTCAATTTGCTAATCTGTTCCGGGTCTTCTCATCCTTGCAGTCCACAAGTAGTAGACCCGGCCTGAAGTACACCCCACAAAAGGCCAGCGGGTGAGTCCCTCCTTAAATGACCTCATCCATTATGGCCTCCTGAAGCACAGTTGTCTTCCTACCCTAGCGTCTCCGCAGGATAGTTTTTGGGCAACACTGCCAAGCGGATGCCTTTGAGAGCATCCGGGTAGCTTGTCTGCTGTCCATTGTTATCCAGCGGGGCTGCTAGCGGAGGAATACCCTGCCGCTCCCTGGGTCGTACTGAAGGAGACAGTGGATGTGCTCGCTGCCTCTCAGCGCTAGGTGTCTGCGGGGTGATTTGCCCGCTTTGCAGCGGGTGCCGGCTCAGCAGTTTGTTTCCCGCTTCCCTTTTCTGGAGCAGGTGCAGGTGCCTTTCTTTTCCTTCCTGTCCTGTAGCGGTATTGGTCCCGCCTGGCTCTCGATGCTCCATGGGGCAGGTCAGGCACACTCTTGGGCAGTTGCTCCACAAGTTGGCGAGCTACTTCTGGGATTTGCCCTGGTGTTTGGATCCGTTTTAAGATTCGATTAAGCAATTGCACCGCGTCAAGGTGCCTACCGTAGCGGCCCATGGGCTGAAGGAATCATCGGCCCCTATTTCCTCTAAGACGAGCCTGGCGCTAATGTAACAGGGAATGGCGAACGCCCGTGTTCTCCACAACATAAACAACGGCGTTACTTGCCATACAGTCCGTGAAACAAAGGATTTACTGCGTCGTCGTTTCGAAGAGAAATTTATCTCTCGTTTCGGACCTTTCGATTTGTCACCAAGATCGTTTGATATCACACCTTTGAACTTCTGTTTGTGGATGTATGCAAGGTCTAAATGCTTTGTGGATAAACCAGCTTCGATTGAGGCATTGAAAGCAAATATTACTAAAGGTATTCACGAGAAACCGACCCAAGCCCGCCAGCGAGTCATTCAAAATTGGTGGCTACGGACGGCCGAATTACGGCGCCATATGGAAATTTTTAATTATCCACCTCTCCACTAATTTTAAGTAAGTTCTACAATTGCCATCAGGCTTATGAAATAAATAGTTGTCTTGGTATGGAGATTCTTATCTGACTCCAATAAACCAACACTTGTGTACACAACCAAATAAATTACGGCACGTGTTGTTTAATTTTTCTGGGTTTAACGTTTTCATCTGTATGGCCGCCAGCATTCTACGTCTCAATTTATATAACTAAATTATTAAAATAATACCAACACAATAGTTACGCATGTTTCATTATCTACTTAAACTCTAAAAAACTGATAAAAACAATGTCTCTATAGTTTCAGATGTCTACTATTTGCGTCTTTCTATTGCCTGTACACACAATGTATAATCTCAACAGTAAATGCACAATCGCCAGGTGGTAAGCGTAATTGCAAAAAATAAAATAAAAATTTCCACAGAAATGTGTTTACTTTTAGCGATGAGTTGTGAAATGGGCTTTAATAACTGCTAATTATTGTAATATTTTTGTAACTTCTTCCAGATACTAGTCCGAGTATTGTTATAGAAATTGGAGATAGTGCGAATATCACTTGTCGCATGAATCTGAAAATGTTTGGTGGACAAAATAGTACATCTTTGTATTTCGTTACTGATGACCCAAAACACAAAGCTACACCCACAAATATTGTGGTAAATACTTCAGATTTGATGCTGTGCATTTTAAGTAGCCGTTTAATGACCAATCTATTATTCCACAGATTATAAACGAAACAACGATTGTTTACACACTACAAAATGCAATTGAGCAGTACACAACTTACACTTGCAAAAGTGGTCAATACGCCATTGCGAGTACCGACGTCATTGTGGGTAAGCAAATAATGTGCAATTATTGCTATAAATGGCAAACATATTAGCTATTCAAATGAGTTGCTTATAATTGTATTTTTATTACTTTTTCTTTAAGGTTCGAAACCAACAAAAGTTACAGATTTCAGTTGCCAGGCATTCGATTTCATTTACATGACATGCGCTTTCACAATTCCCCCAAATATGGTTCCAACAACATACAATTTGAAATATGTCACCCAAAATGCTGTAAGTTAAAACAAAAACAAAAACAAATATATGTACTACATATATGCATGTACATATATATAGTATTTATTTTATTATTTATAATGCATGTGCACGTTAGCATACAAATGTATGTTTGTTAATTTTTGTAATATATTTATTTGTCTTTAATGTGGTTAGAGGGCATCCCCTTTGTAACCGATAATAATTAATAAATACTTGCGGTAGAACTTACAATATTAACATTATAGCATGTGAAGGCATATATACAAGGGGTCACAAAATTAAGCATCCCATTATTAAATAAAAAAATGGTTTTGAATAACTTTTTTACTAAATAAAAAAAAAATATTTTGAGCAACTTTTTTTCTAAATAAAGAACAAATTATTTGAGTAATTTTTTTACTAAATAAAAAAAAATATTTTCAGTAACTTTTTTACTAAATAAAAAAAGAATTTGAGTAACTTTTTTACTAGATATAAAAAACAAAAGATCTTGAGTAATTTTTTTATTAAATAAAAATAATAATTAATTTTAATTTAATTTAAAAAACAATGATTTTGAGTAACTTTTTTAATAAATAAAAAGAATTATTTTGAGTAATTTTTTTACTAAATTAAAAGTAATTTTAAGTTAAAATAAATTTAAGTAATTTTAAATTACTTTTTACTAAATGAAAAAAAAAATGATTTTGAGTAACTTTTTTACTTAATAAGGAAAAAACAGAAATTCAGTAACTTTTAATTATTAAAAAAAAAATGATTTTACTAAATAAAAAAAATATTTCAGTAGCGTTTTTGCTAAATAAAAAAACAATTATTTTGATTAACTTTTTTACTTAATAAAAAAAACCGATTTTGAGTTACTATTTTACTAAATAAAAAAATGATTTTGAGAAACTTTTTTACTAATGAAAAAATAATTTTACTAAATAATAAAAATAAATAACTTTTTTATTAAATAAAAAAAAACCAATTTAATAACTTTTTTACTAAATAAAAAAGAAATGATTTTGAGTAACTTTTTAACTAAATAAAAAAAAAACATGATTTTAAGTAACTTTTTTACTAAATAAAAAAGACATGAATTTGAGTAACTTTTTTACTTAATAAAAATAATGATTTTGAGTAATTTTTATTAAATAAAAAAAAAATGATTTTGAGCAACTTTTTTACAAAATAAAAAAAAATGATTTTAAGCAACTTTTTTACTAAATAAAAAACAAAAGATCTTGAGTAACTTTTTTATTAAATAAAAATAATAATAATTTTGAATTACTTTTGTACTAAGTAAAAAAACAGTGATTTTGAGTAACTTTTTTACTAAATAAAAAGAATCATTTTGAGTAATTTTTTTACTAAATTAAAAAGTAATTTTAAATTAAAATAAATTTAAGTAATTTTAAATTACTTATTACTAAATGAAAAAAAAAAAAATCATTTTGAATAACTTTTTACTCAATAAAAAAAAAATTTTAAGTGATGAACATCTTTATTTTGACATTTGCGCGCTGCATTGCTTGCCCATAATCAGGAAAATAATTTTTTAGAGAAATGTCACCTTGCCAATGAGCATAAACTTAAAATTCTTTGGTCGTCACTTTACGAGATATCGATCACTTTACCGAGAAAGTTATGGATTTCTTTTTACCTAATGTTTATTTTGCTCTTTACGCCCTTCATTGCTTGTCCGTTTGCATACTGCAGTTGCTTAATTTACAAGTGTCAAATATGATTATGGATGCCATTTGCAAACATTTTACAGGGTGATATTTAATATATTTGATTTTATCCAGTGCCATTCATTTAGTAAAAACACAAAAAAAAAAAATAGTGATACTGTGCAATAGTCTCTGTAAATATTTTTGGTTCGTTTAACAGTGTCACCCATTCATTCAGAAAGCCTTATCTCTCCGAAGTTTGAATTGGTTTGATAACGTCGAGATTGGAGATAGTGCTGCAATTTTCTTGTCTTTTAATCTTTCTATTGGTCGCGTAGTTGGTTGCTGCTGTCTTCTTCCGGTTCTTAAGAGAGCTCGAAAAAAATCGCAAAAATCATGCTACGCAGGTACAGTGTACACAAGTACAAATTATATTTTATCTCCTCATAGGAAAGAGTGTAAACTTGTAATGGGGATACTAAAAAAATGTTTGCAATAGAGCGACAATCTTCCAATAAAATCTCTGATAATACGAAGCGAAGTAAGCTACTATAATAAGATTTTTCACTGCGAGAAAAGAAAGAAGGAGAAGGAAGATGACGACGTTTGGATGTTTCCATAAAAGTTAAATTTCTTTACAAAGTTTGGTCGAAGAACATGATTAATCCTATATGATTTCTTTCACATGCTTTATCACTTTTTTTAATATGTCCCTCTTTTTTGTCTGTCTTTGGGCTAAAATGCCTGACATCTCATTTTTATGTATTCTACTCAGTGTGGCTGCCCAAGAATCATCTAAAATCTATCGAACAAGGGAAATTAGTTTTACTAATAGACAATCTTGTTCCTGATCGAAGCTTTTTTTTCATGTTTTTCAAAAGCAGTATAAATTTTATTGAAATCTAGTTTTGAGATTAACGCATTTTAAGTTTTTGTTTTTGTTCGAGCTGTTTTTGTTAGTTGTTGAATAACTCGAAAAATATTTGCCGGATTCACTTCAAATTTTCACATAATATTTTTAAGATATTATACTTTAAGAAAATGCAAAAAAATTCAATTTTTTGAAAATTCTGACTACCCTTAACCCCATAAAACTGTAGGATCCTCATACACCAGGCGCACACCTCGGTTATCGAACAGGGCAGTAATGTCAAACCTTGATATTTGATCGAACTTGGCGTGCTGTTTTTTGGTCTTGGCTTTGCTGGACTCTTCCATTTGCGACGATTGGGCTTTGGTTTCGATGTCATAACCATATAAACCATGATTCGTCACCAGTTATGACCTTTTTAAGCAAATCTGGATCATCGTTGAAGTCATTTAACAATTCCTGAGCGATGCTCATGGTCAAAATTCAGCAATTTTGAGCTAACCGATGTGCCGACATTCTCAGCAACTTCTCTGATTGTGATTTGGCAATTCTCCATAAGAATTTTCCTATCTTTCTCAACATTTTCATCGGTTGTTGATGTGCTGCGGCGTCCAGAGCGAGCGGCGTCATTCACATCTTCGCGACCTTCTGTGAAAAGCTTGTACCACTTGTAAACATTTTTTTGACTCAGAGTACTCTCATCGCATGCCACCGTCAATATTTCAAGTGTTTTTGAGCACTTAATTCCATTTTTTACACACAATTTTATGAAACTTCTTTGATCCTCTTTGATTCCTTGAAAAAATTTGCGATAACAGAAAATCGCCGAACACGCAAAACATGCCTTTATCTCTTTATGCCTCTCACAAACAAACCAAACATGCTACAGGGCTCGGCACTCGAAGTGTAACCAATTAAAAAGGCCATAAATTTGGTTTGGAAAATTACTTTTATTCAATTCAAAGTAAAAAATGTGTGAAAATATTACAAAAATAAGAATCAATTTACTTTTACTCGATATGACCAACTTTTGCCTTGACTATGGCCTTGAGACGGGCCAGAAACGAGTCGCAAGCTGCCCGAATGTGACTTGCGGACAATGACTTTTTTCAGCGCCTCGATACTGGCTTTTCGGACCTCGGATCTCTAAAATGGTCCAAAGAGAATAATCCATCGCATTCGCGTCTGGTGAATTTGGGAGCCATTGTGTGGACCTTATGAAGTTCGGAACATTTTTTTGTAGCCATGTTTGGTTCACTCGAGCTTTGTGAGACGCTGCCGAGTCCTGTTGAATTGTTCATGATCTGCCACCGAAATATTTGTCTGCCCAAATCAACCTCCAAAAT
Source organism: Anastrepha fraterculus (assembly GCA_037575425.1). Classification (NCBI taxonomy): domain Eukaryota; kingdom Metazoa; phylum Arthropoda; class Insecta; order Diptera; family Tephritidae; genus Anastrepha; species Anastrepha fraterculus. The sequence continues at coordinate 2,042,359 of JAYXIM010043968.1, forward strand.
ACTTTCCCGATAATATTTCGCATTTACTTTGACGCCAGACTCGATGAAAACGATTGAAGAGCGCCCATCTGCGGTTACAGCGGCCCGAACCATTATCTGTGTCGCGTGCTGGCTCCTGGTGGCCAATCGATGACTCAAATTCTCGTATGAACGGTCGGTCAAATAAACCTCGTTTTGGGAGTTTACGAATTGCTCAATTTCAAAAATTTTCTCGTCAGAAAACACAATGTTCGGAAATTGACCGTTTGCGGCCAAGCGAAACAACTCCTTCGCTTTCTCAAGTCTGACTTGTTGCTGCTTTGGTGTGAGATTAAGCGCCTTTTGGATCTTGTAAGGCTTGACTTTGAGATCATTTTTCAGTATGCGGCGGATGCTAAGGTGATATATTTTCAGTTCTTTCGCCATTTGATTGGCAGTTCTTCAGGGATTTCGCACAAGTCGCTTTTTCACTTTTTGAACCATTTCCCGTGACGTTGCAGTCTTTTGATCACCACCTCCATAAAAACAATAGTACTCGAAAGAAAGCAGAATGCACTCGCTGCAGTAACAACAAATCAACTTCTTGCCGATTCGACAGGATTGTCCTGGTTTAGAATAACCACCACGAAAAAGTGTAGTTTAGTTTAGTATAAAGAGACGTAGTATACGGACATATAATCTATAGTATTATTTTAAAACATGGTGCTTATTCTGACTAAACTACAACACGTACATATATGAAATATATATCAAAAGAAAGGTTTTGATGAGCAAATTTCCGGAAAATTATAAAAATTAAAATTGGTTAATTTGTTCATGAAATATTTGCGTGTAAAGTTATCAAAATTTTCATATTGATAACAGCGATGTCTATGCAAAGCGGGATGACACACAAATATACGCATATACAATATGAGTACGTTTGCTTTGTTTAGCTCTCTTTCTAATGAGCACATGAAAATGAGTTTTGTTTTGTTCTCTTTACTAATAGATATGTATTCATGAACATAGTCCCAATGGGTGCTGCGCATTTTTTCAAAATTTTGTTGTGATGGCAATAATTGGTATGAATTGACAATTGACTTGAAATTTGTCAATTCACTTAAAGCAACAGTAACAGTGCAAATTAGAAAGAGTTTTTTACAGACGCAAAATAGAATTTATTTTAAGAAAAAAGTACATCCATATTTAATTTTAAAATATGCCTAGAGGACGACCAACTGACATTGAAGCCGATTTGATATGCGCACAAACTTTACAAGATCAGCTTAATCGAGAACAAAAACACATTTTTGACGAAGTATGTACAATGTTAAATGATGAGGGCATATCTGTTAAAGCTGTTTTTATTGATGGACCTGGTGGATCTGGAAAAACATTTCTATATAAAACTCTTACTCACTATATTCGTGGTATTGGAGAAACAGTGATTACCGTAGCTTGGACAGGTATAGCTTCAATTTTTTTGCCAGGCGGGCGAACTGCTCACAGCGTTTTTAAATTTCCCATACCGTTGACTGAATCGTCAGTTTCTTTGGTAAAACCAAACACTTAAGCTGGTCAGGCATTAAAGGCAGCAAAAGCTATTATTTGGGATGAAGCTAGCATGGCGCAGAGCTCTGCTGTGTTTAGATCGTCTTTTGCGCGATATTCACCAAAATGAGACGCCTTTTGGTGGGAAAACTATTATTCTGGGTGGAGACTTTAGGCAAGTTTTGCCTGTGGTACCGAGAAGTACGCGAACTGGCATAGTTGGTAATTGTTTAAAGCGTTGTTCTTTGTGGAAATTTTTTAAATCATTTAAGCTCACAATCAATATGCGTAGCCAAGAACCCGACTATTGTAATTTTCTTTTGCGCATAGGACACGGCGAAGGGCAAGATGAAGTAATTAAAAAAAAAATACTCATTTAACTGAAAACAATTTTAAAAATGTTATATGCATAAGTTCTTACATATTACATATGAATAAAAATATACACTTTTCTAATCATCATAACTTTTAATATATAAAAGTGTCACATATGCTGTGGGACAAAAGCCCACCCGATTTTCGGGGGTTACATACTAGTTAATGGTATAAATTTAATACAGCTACTGCAGCGCACTCAATATTTACACTTTTTATTTTAAATTTTTTATTTTAAATTTTTTATTTTAATTTGATTAACTTTTTTATTTTTTTCGTTTTGGGTTTGCTTGCCTTTTATTTGCATATATAATTTTTTTACTAACATTGACTGCTCGCTGCACCTTTAACACACCCACTGCAATTACTGCATGATATCACACATACTACCACCACCTACCCTACACAATTCGATTGTAATTCTAAACAATACTAACGTGGCATAAACAAAACAATAACAATAACAATAAAAACATAAACATAAAACATAAGGGAAGAACGGCTGATAATCGCACGATATATTCACAGAATTATATACTTAACTGTATAAAGTTGGTGAAAGAGGGCGACAGAGCCACTTGCAATTTCACACTGGACGATGGCAGCTACAAACCTAACTTCGACTATTACAATTTTCGTTTATTAAGTAATAATACTTTGGGTTCCCTCAATCAGAATTTCACTATAAATCACAAGGAGATCGGTGAGTACATACACACAAATATAAATATAATTAAGTCCTTAAGTAAAAGTGAATACAAATACAAGCTTATTTTTTGAAATAAATTCCCATAAAAAAATTACGGTTTATTAAAAAGCGCAAAGATCCCCATTATTTATTGAATTCGATTTTATTTACCTGGCTGCTTGGGCGACCTTCGCTGTATTAGCGCAAATTAAAATCGAATTTTCTCAAGATTTGGGGCATTCGTAGTTTCTGACTTCCTTCTGGCTTGGAATTATTCGCCTAAGGTCTTGAATATAGTGTTTTATAATTCTGGACTCAAAGCGTTCTTGGAAAAGGAACACCGAAGAAAGCATGAAGAAAGCTTGTATTGCCTCAATAGTTTGCTCTCCTTCTCAGCGCATACAACCGCTATTGCCACTAAAGCCCAGAATCGCCACAAGGTCCTCAAATCGCTTGCCGGCAGCACTTGTGGCAAAGACAAAGAAATGTTGCTATTGACATTGAAGGCAATAGGCCGGCAGGTTCTAAACTATGCTGCGCCTGTTTGGTCGCCTGGAACCAGTGATTCGCAGTGGACGAAGCTAGGGACTTGTCAAAACACTGCCATTAGGACATCTACATGATGAAGCTATTAAGCTCCTGTGAAGGAGCATAATAAACTGCTCAGCAAGCAGTTCCTGTTAGGGTGTTACCGTAGGTCCCACCCATGCAGGCACCTGCTTGAGCCTGAGCCACCTCCCAGGCATGTCAGGATCTTCTCTTTAATCTGTAAGAGGACATTTAGCAAAAAATTGGGCCTGAAACCGTATATCAACCACTGGGCGTACAATACGATCATCGGACCCATTTTGATTTATGGAGCTTTCGTATGGTGGGAGGCGGTGCAGACATAATATGACCTAACGAATCTCATAAAAGTCCAACGACTAGCTTGTGTCGGAATAACAGGGGTGCTCCGATCGACGTCTCAGACGGCGCTGGAAGTGATCCTACATATAATATTTCACCCATCGATCTATATGTTAAAGGGATAGTGGCCAAATCTGCTGCTAGGATGAAAGCAGCAGGCAGGGTAAAAGAAAACACGCACGGTCATGCATCAGTTCTACTATTTCTGGGACACTTGCAAGACGCATCGAAATCAGACTATCTGGTTCCCAAGAAAGATCTGAACAAAGACTATAAAATACGAATACCTGGCAGAAGGGATTGGCTGACCAGAGTCATATCAGATCATAGGCGTCAGCATATTTATACTGACGGCTCAAAGATGGACAATGGCACTGGATCAGGAGTTTACTCAGAACAATTATCCTTAAATTGCTTCTTTAGTCTCCCAGACCGCCATAGCCGAATGGGGGTAGGTTCGTGATTACCATTCAGAATTCAGAGAGAACGTAAGTTCGAATCCCGGTGAAACACCAAAATGAAGAAAAAGTTTTTTCTAATAGCGGTCGTCCCTCGGCAGGCAATGGCAAACCTCCGAGTATATTTCTCCCATGAAAACGCTCCTCATAAAAAATATCTGCCGCTGGGAGTCGGTTTGAAACTGTAGGTCCCTACAATTGTGGAACAACATCAAGACGCACACCACAAATAGGAGGAGCTCGGTCAAACGCTCAAAAAGGGGTGTACGCGCCAATTATATACATATATGTATATATATAGACTCCCAGATTTGTGTAGCGTCTTCCAAGCTGAGATCTACGCTATAGACAAAGAAGCAAAAACTTTAAGATCGATACCTTTACTCCAGCCTCCAACCTACTTAGACTTACCTCCAGCAAACCTTACTATTTTTGTAGATAGTCAAGCAGTAATCGCGGAACTGACCTCAACGCGCATCAACTAAAGATATGTTAAAGAATGCAGTAGGTCGCTGCCGCTTATCGAACACAACACCGCACTTTGTTGAGTCTTCGGCCACACTTCAGTGGAGGGAAATGAAAGTGCGGTTGAATATGCAAGGAAAGGCTCTGAGCTTGACCTTCAGCGAGTGGTAGAGGACATTAGCATTCCTCTAAGCGAAGTGTACATTGCGATTGACCTGAGCGTAATCACGGAAACCAATAGAAGGTGGTCTCTGACTACTAACTGCAACCTTTCCAAAGCGCTCTGTCCAAAACTGAATCTTAAAGAGACAAAATGTGTGCTTGGATGCTACAGATGAACTAACAACGTCCTCCTAGATGTTATAACGCGTCACTGCACTATTGACACCCTAGCCAGCATAATGAATGGATGTACCTCTCAACGGCTTTGGCAGGAGTTGTGGAGATGAAGAAGAAATTTAGTCGGTGCAACACCTCCTCTTCGAATGTCCTGTACTTCAAAGAAGGCGTGCCAATTATATTGGCGATTATTTCTTTCAAGTCCTGTGAAATTCGCAAAATATCTCACAGGAGAGAGTAGTCGCCTTCTCAAAAAAGATCTAAGTGCTTTAAGCAACCTACTTAGGGGATGGAAATCAAATGCAGTTATCACAATGGTCCTTAGGGCCACCAAGTGTATTCTCTTAGACAAGCAACCTGGCTAGCCTAACCCAATCTTGAACTGTTTCTGGAGTGCTCACACAGCTACCGCCTTTCATTGCTTGCCATACGTATAAATAAACTTGTATTTAGATTAGTACAATGGACTTTTAAACATTACTCTTAGAAATTTATTTTCATGTACATATTTGTGTGTGTTCCAATTTCAGTGAAACCGGCGATTAGCGACTTTAACGCTGGTAAGATCTCAATAAATAGTTGTGTGCTGACGTGGGAAATGGAACGTTACTCTTCCTACAAACTGAACCGACTACAAATGGAAGTTCATTTACACTCACCACATTACGAAAATTGGACAACTTACACTTGCAACAAATGCAATAATCATTCAATATTTCACCTGCCCATTGACAATTTGCCCTACGCCTATTATCGATACAATGTTAGTTTGCGAATAAAGATGCGAATGCCCGCCGCAACGTGGAGCGATCCTTATAGTGTTGTCTTTCAAACGTTGCCCTCTGCGCCAGAGGTACCGCCAGAGGTTGACGTGAGCAGTTTTTATTTGAATGCGACACATCTCCGCTTGTTTTGGCATCCCACGCCGGATTATCATCGGAATGGTTCACATTTTCATTACATTGTGAGGCAGACAAAGGAAAATGGTGTTGTAGTGTAAGTGCGGTATTATTATATATACATTTATTTCTTAACCCCTTGCCTTATGAATCGAGCGACGATTGGGTGTGCCACTTTCGAAGAAAGATTTTCTCGTGTGTAAAACAATCTTGTATTTGATGTGAGTCTTACAGCCAGTGTCTGATATGAGGAAGTGGGCGGCCATTTTTTTAATAGCGCTCGCCCCTCGGCAGACTATGGCAAACCTCCGAGTGTATTTCTGCTATGAAAAGGCGCGTCATAAAAACCAGTTGCCGTTCGCAGGAGGAACTCGGTCAAACACCTAACAGAAGTGTACGCGCCAATTTACTTTTTTTTATTCTAAATAGAATCACGCCTCCCACACGTTGCTTTAAGGCAAAGGCTTATTAAAATACGCTATGCATTATCGAAAAAAAGCTTTACATAAATGAATTTTCCTATATTTTCTAGAAACCAACCACCTCGGCATATACATGTGTCCACCGTGGCTTTTTCATGGAACAGTGCGTACAGTTACGAATTTCAAATCTTTAACAGCAATGAAATGGGCGTATCATTGAGTAGTAGTCGAATACGTGTGCCTTCACTCCCGAGGAACTATGACAACAGAACACCGCTTGGCATACGAAATGTCTATCATGCGTTGCAACAGGCTTATACTCTATTGTGGAACGCGCCGGAAGATTCTGCGAACGTGGAGAGTTATACGGTTTTTTGGTGTAAGCCCAAAAGTGTCGCCTCCAATGAGTGTCATGTAAGTAAATGCTGGTTGCTTTAACTTGAATTTAATTGTTTTCCCTAAAATTTTAATTGGGATACTGAATTTATGGGACATATTCTGCATGCTTTTAATATTTCGTATATTATTGAGTTAATGATTACTTTACGTCCATCTTAGTCGAGTAGGCTGCCCCAAGCTCAAAATTTAGGCAGAAGTTTTGAGGGGTAATCTTATTTAATTGACACCTTCTATATTTACTGATGTTTTGTCAGATTGGTTCCAGTTCTTTAGAGAACGGCATTTGAAAATTTCCCTTTTGGCCGCTGATAACTCATTTAGGAATAACCTCACATCATAAATTTTGAAATCGAAAACCACTTAAATTTTAATGTTTTTCAAATTTTTATTTTATTTATTAATTTTTTAATTTATTTTTTTAAATTTACTTTTTTTTATATTTTTTTTTAGTTTATTTATTTTTTTAGATATTTTTTATTTAATTTTGTTTTTAAATTAATTAATTAATTTTTTATGTAATTTTATTTTTTAATTAATTATTTATTTACTTATGTATTTTTTTGTTTTATCTATCTTATTTTAAATTTTTTATTTTATTTTTTTAATTTTTTTTACTATTTTTTATTGTTTTATATTTATATAATTAATTTTTTTATTTATGTTTTTATTTATTTTTTAATTATTCTATTTATTTATTAAAATTTTTTGAAATTAATTATTAGTTTTTATTTATTTATGTATCTTTTTGTTTTATCTATTTATGTTTTTTGTATTTATTATTGTTATAATTTAAATTTTTAATTTTAAAGTTAAATTTGTTTTTTTTTTGTTATTTTTTTTATATTTATATAATTATTTTTTTATCTATGTTTTGATTTATTTTTTAATTACTTTTTATTTAGCTCTTTGAAATTAATTATTTTATGTTTTTTTTTGTTTTATCTATTTATGTGTTTATTATTCTTATTTTTTTTAGTTTTTTAGTTTTTATTTTCTTTTTTAAATTTTTTATTTTCTTTTTTTGCTATTTTTTTATATTTATTTTAGTTAATTTTTTTATTTATTATTTTTTTATCTATGTTTTTATTTATTTTTAAATAACTTTTTATTCAATTATTATTTTTTTAATTTTGTGAAATTAATTAATTGATTTTTTATATATTTATGTATTTTTTGTTTTATTATTTTATTTTTTATTTTTGAATTTTGTATTTTTCATTTTCTTTTTTTTTAATTTTTTTATTGTTATTTTTGTCTATATTTATGTAGTTATTTTTTTTATTTATGTTTTTATTTATTTTTTAATAACTTTTTATTTAATTTTCTTTTTCTTTAATTCTTTGAAATTAATTAATTAATTTTTTATATATTTATTTATTTTATTTTGACGTGATAACGTCTTATAATTCGATGTAGCCGGCTGCATGCACCAAAAAATGCGTCGTTATCTTGCTCATTGCGATTCGATTTACCTCCTCTTCTATATCCATACAAAATATCTATCAAGCAAATAAAATTTAAATTTTCTTTTGAAAAATGCAACCATTCCATCAGTATTTTCTTATGACGTTGTCACGTTAAACTATCGTCAGTAAACCGACTTTACAGACAACCTCTTTTTATCTATTTATTTATTTATTTATTTAGTCTTTTTTGTATTTATTACAATATTTTATTTTTAATATTTTTTTTTTATATAATTTTTTTAATTTTTATTTTTTTATATTAATTTTTTTTTACTTTTATTTTTTTATATTTACAATATTTATTAATTTGTGTTTTAATTTGTAAAGTGCTGGATTATTTAACAAATAATTGCTTAGCACCGCTAGCAACAAATGTCTTCTACTGTATGTATGTATAATATAATGATGATTAATTGCTATTGCGCCGATCACTGGGCGCATAGTGCCAGGACAAATAACTTCCATTGATTTCGGTTTTCAGCTTTTGCCCGAACCTGTGACAATGTCAGGTTTTCGTCTATACTTCTATGTTGCTACGTCGCCATGAGCCTCTATCTAGCGCCATTTTATTTACTGAATCTCAATATTTATCTGTCTTTGGTTACATCGATTTAGTAGATCCGTATTTGAGATCAACTTTTAGGGTTACCACATACGTAGAATTAAGCGAAGACAGCTGTTCACAAGCATTTGTGTTTTGTTTGTTAATTCGTCGGATTCGGTGCAAAGTTTCACTGCCATAGAGCGGAACGAATTTAAGATTAGTATTGAAAAGACGAAGCTTAGTTTTTCTTGTCAGTTGCTTCGAATTCCAAACTTTACGTATTTAAATTCGCGGAAGCGAAGGTTGTCATTTAACCCCCATTGCGGAAGCTGTGGGGATCTTTCAGAGAAGGAGACTGTTGAACACTTTCTCTGTAAATGTCCGGGTTTGGCAGCTAGACGATTAAGGAGACTGGGAGCTCCTTTCTTCGACAATGTGATGCGCTGCTCCAATTTACATCAACAGCTCTGACAGGCTGTAGATATCTGACTGTTGGAAATCTCATAATCGCATCAAAACGGCGCTTCAGTGCTACTTGAGGAGTGCCAGACTGGCATTTCAACAATTTCACCTGCCACCTACCTACTTTCACATCAGCAGCATTTTTCAAAAATTTATGGCGAATATTTTTTGCTATTATAACAATAAAATTCACAAAAATGAACGAATTAAGTCGTAGGGAAATATCGATAATATATACCTATAATACTTATTTCTTCTAAATGACAAATTATTGACTTCTCGTTGTACGCACCTTATATTTACCAGAATTACCTTTTCATTTTAGAATATAATCGGATTCAAGCAATTAAATAAAGAGGCAAGAAATTTCACCATTCAACAAAGTCAACCGCTGGTTTTAGCTGTAGCGGCCAACTACGCAGATTTTTTCACGGGCATGCATTGGGCAAAATGTACTGCAGACGTTTCAAATGACCTAGAAAAATTGGAACCAGAAATTGTGGAAAAAAATGCATATTCTATAGTAGTACGCTGGAGTTCAGAGCGGGTGTGCGCATCGCTCATCAAGGGCTACACACTGACCTATTGCAGAGTAAAATCCGCAACGAAGTTCAAGTGTTTGGATACGAAAGTTATCATTAATGTTGACAAAAGCGATAACAAACATGAGGTCACTAATTTAGAACCTGACACTGCGTATAAAATGGGAATGTATATGTATTCGGATGTGCAGTCTGGTCCAGTAAGCGATGCGCTAACATTTCACACACAGGAAGCCGGTATGTAGCAATAACCAAGATTACCAAGGCGCGTTCATTAAAGCTGGTGGCACTAGGCCAACAACAACGCTTTCTGCGTTTGATTGCCCAAGCGAAGTGTTGGCAAAGTAGAAAACAAATAATGAATACGCTTTGATTCATTCTGTGCTGACAACCACATGGACACGGCGAAACGAAAAAACAAAATCAGCTGATTTACCGTTACCACTTTTAATAGATTCGCCTTGCAATTACTCAACCAATAAATTTGTGATGTATTGTGAATATTGAATTCATTTTAAAATATTTTGCAGCGCCTACTCCACCACGAAATCTAACTCACGGCGGCACAACAAGTCAGTCGGTATCGCTGGAATGGATCTCGCCGCACAAGGCAAATGGGAAGATACGATATTATGTTATAGTGTAAGTTTATTATGGCAATTTTCGCTATGCGAGTATTTATTTTACACTCGCACATACAGTCAGCGTCCAAAGAAAGCGTACACCATTTATTGAAAAAAGTTTGGACTATTTATTTATTTATTTTGTAATTCCAAATGTTTTTTTTTTATAAGAATACAGTTCATACTACAACAAAAGCCATATAAATCGTTTCCGAATAAGAGGTGTTATTTTGATATTCAAAGAAAAATGTTATTTTTTAATATAAATTATCGGACGTTTATTTCATTATAAAGAGGAAGGCATGCCGTTAATTGTGGGAAATAACATTAGGCAAATGACCTCCACGACCACGCTTACAGGACAATATCCTTCTCATGAAATTTCCCTTAACCGAATTGCAAAGAAGCTGCCCTATGCCCTCGATAGCCCCACGAATTCCATCTTTGAGGTCTTGAATCGACCCTTGGCTGATGACGTAGACCTTCACATTCACGTGTCCCCAAATAAAAAAGTCACGAGGTGTTAAATCAGAATATTTCGGTGGCCAATTGTGATCAACTCTTCGAGAGATAACACGGTCCGGAAACTTTTCCCGTAAAAGACCACTGGTTTCGTTGCTTGTGTGGCACGTAGCGCTGTCGTGTTGAAAATAAACGTTGTGCAGTTCAATACCATCCAATTCCGGCCATAAAAAATCGTTAATCATCTCTCGATAGCGCAATTTTACTCAAAATAACTCCTGTTATTGGAAAACCCTTTAAAGCAAAGTTTCAAAATATGATATAAAAAAATCACATTGATTTTTGAGATTTTTTTTTTATCGCAGTCTTGTATATTTTCAACATTTTACCCTCTGTTGGACACCTTTTTTAAAATCTGTTGATCACCCGGGTCCGGCTTTTTTCGTCCCGTTCGAGGATCCTTTTTAAAAGGTTATACCCATAAATCGATAGAAAATTAATTTTTAGTAACCTGGAGCTCAAGTCGCTAGCTATAATAGAAATATGTATGTAAAACTCACGTCCAAAATCGAAAAGGCCAGTCTGGCCAGACCCAGGTGCCGAACGGAGGGTTAACGCCTACTACAATTTTTTTTGTTGTGGAAGTAAAAACTTAATATCGTCAACAATAAAAAAATTGTCAAAAATCAACGCGATTTTTGGGCGACTTGAAACTTGCTCTTTATTATGGTAGGCAGGTGAAATGTTGAAGTACCACTCCGGTGGCACTAAAGCGCCATTTTGATACCGTTTTGAGGTCTCCAACGGTCAGATATCTACAGCCTGCCAGAGCTGTTAATGTAATGGAGAAGATTGGGGCATTTCAGTTGGAGCAGGCTGTCTAAGAATGGAGCACCCAGTGACCTTAGTCGTCTGGCTGCCAAACCCAGACATTTACAGAGATTGACTTTTTCTGAAAGGCATCCTCAGCTTCTGCAATGGCGGTTAAATGGTAAACTTGGCTTAGTTCCGCGTGTGTGCCGATCCTCCAATGACTGGTAAACGCAGCTGGAGCTCCCAGGACTTTCTGAGTCCTCCGTCTATCGTACTGGGGTCAAAGGGTTTTCGAAATAGCACATGGAAAAATGGAGCTCAATCTTTTCTGTGCTTTCCTGTGAAATAATTTGTACAGTTCCCCTTTAACAACTGTCAGGAGGATGCCGAGGACCGGGTAGGAGGTCTCTTAGGCCAATTCAGTTCCCTTCCTGGCAAGCTCATCAGCAATTTCATTTTCCTCTAAGTTCCTATGTCCTGGAACCCAGATCAGAGAAATGTTACCTGCACACCCAAGAGATTAGATTTTCTTCCTACAGGAGGTGACTAGTTTGGATCTGTACCATGGCGTCGTCAGAGCCTTGAACGCGGCTTGACTGTAGTGCGTTAAAAAAAATAATATTAGTTGTCGCGTACACTTCTGTTAGATGTTTTGCAGAGCTCCTCCTATTTGTGGTGTGCGTCTTAAAGTTGTTTCACAAATGGCTGGATCTACAGTTTTAAGCCCACTCCGAACGGGAAATGGGTTTTATGAGAAGCTTTTTTATGGCAGAAAAACACTCGGAGGTTTGCCATTGTCTGCCGAGAGGCGACCGCTATTAGAAAAAACTTTCTATCACTTTGCTATCCTGGGTGTACTTAATATATACTAAAATTCAATGATCTATAAAACTGCATACCCGAAATTTTTCTAAAAAATTGGATGAAAATCTGCCGAATTTTTACAAATTTTATACAAAGTATAAAACCCTGCTTTATAAAGTCTTTGTTGGAGTATGAACTATATTTTTATAAAAAACCAATTGAAATTACAAAATAAAAAAATAAAAAAAGTCAAAACTCATGAATATGTGGTGTGCGTTTCCTTTTGACGCTGACTGTATGCGCATACGCTTCTTGTGAGACATTTTTAGTTTTCATTGTGAGTAGAAAAATAATATTAAGTTAATATTTTTTTGTTCTCTTCTTAGTTACAACCGAGAAAGTCACATTATAAAGTGCAGCAATACAATCGGCTCGAATTGCTTTGAAAGCAGTAAGAAAAGTGGACGCTACGGCAGTGAACATATTTTCTACACTTTGGCCAACTTGAGTAGTTTCACCAATTACACCATCTGCGTGAAAGCGTTCACTGTGGCCGAGTCATTACCCAGCAATTGCTTGCATGTGCAAACTCTAATCGGAGGTATGTTCAAATGCAGTTCATGCGAGTATGCAAAAAATTGCTAACAAAATCTGTTTTCAGTGCCTTCAAGTCCATCAAACACAAAGTTTGATGATTCAGGTGATATTGTAATTCATTGGCAGCCGCCTGAAGTACCTTCGGGGCGCGTGGACTACTACGAAGTAATCGTAGAGACCAAACTAAGGGAGCGTGTGGAAAGCCGTCATATTTCACGCATAAAAAATAGCATGAAGTGCACGATACGAAAGCCAAGTTGCTATAATAATGATTTCAAGTATACGATCGGTGTGCGTGGCGTTAATGTTGCTTTTGTCAATGAAATCGATCCCAATCTCATACATATTGACAACAATAGTCACTTGCATGATAATTATGTAACTTCTGGCAAAGAAGAGTTGGGCTGCATAGAGGCTGCGTCAACTGCACCGTTGCAGGCAGGCAAAAGTGAATATATAGAATATAGATCGGTGGAAGTGATCGTATTCAATTATGTGTGTGGCACAACGGCAAGAGCTGATGGCAAAATTTGGCTCACCATATTCGTGTCAATACTGGGCTCTTCGCTAATGATAATAGGCGGTCTGCTCGTATACAAAAGATGCCATGAAATGGCATCCATTAATTGTAAGATACCTGATCCCTTGAATGATTTAGTCAATCGCAATGATAACAAACTAAGGGAACACGATGTGGAACGTATTATAAAACAACAGTACAACAGTGAAAATGGACGCTTGTTGCCAAGCATTTCCAAGGATTCGGATTGCTCGAACGACGGCAGTGCGCGTTCATGGCCTACTACAAAGAGTAGTTATTACGACAGCACTACTGACAGTGCTACCGACGACTATTGCATTCAAGATCCAATGACATTATCCAATACACAATTACTGGAAACTGTACCCGAAACGGGCGGCTACGTGATCATGAAGGCACCCATCACAAGCACTGAAATGAAACAGAGCACCGCTAATATGTTGCATACAAACGAAATGGAAAATGCTTATGTACGTCCGGGTGCAATACTACAGCCAAATGCGACCGAAAAACCCTTCACTATCAATTGGCCAATGGGCGCCGAAGACGACGGCTATGTACATCCAAATAGTAGACAGGCATTTAATTGGCCACAACAAGAAGCGCATACTGGGCGCAATGCGGCAGCAAATGTAAATAGCACAATTTATTTGCCTACTGCGCGGTAAAATTGAGGTGTCAGCAGGTGTAGGTGGATGAGGTGCGCAGTACACAAGTGTCCTTAAATGCGTAAGAAGCGAAAAGTTAACAGGATATACAAAAGAAAAAATTGTTGTTGATTTTTTTTTTATTTGCTACAGCATTTAACAATTTAGTTTTTAATGATTGTTATGTAACGTATTTATTAATTTGTTTCCAAGTAGCATACGCGCACCCAAAAGGTGCGGCCAATAAGTCACATTTTACTACACATCACTGATATTAGTAAATATTTATTATAGCTTTAAATAGCAGCGAATAGCGATTGTAACACGAATAGTGGAGAGAGAGAGATGTGAGTTTGTGTATCAAACCGCTGACATTTGCAGTATTTATAAATGTGTAGAATCTACATAACGTCACCAACATGTACAAAGGCGTGGTTGTAACTCGCAGCAGCAAAAAAAAAAAAATACAAAAATTCATCAAAAGCTATTAGGTTGTTCGGAAAGTAACTTCATTTTTTTGTAATGCAAATGAAAGACAATCTTAAACCCAGGCCTTTCAGGTGGTCATAAAAGTTGAATTCGATAAATTGAAGGGGACAGATACCTGTAAACGGCCATATTTTCCCTGATTATCATTAAAACTATTTAAAATGAGGAAGTTAATATATTTTTTTAAAAATTGGCATACAGTTTATTTATACATTAAAATACTATAAATTTTTTTTTTTTTTTTCAATTTTAATCATTTAAAATGGCGGATGTACACTCAATTCTAACAGGAAGGTCGCAGCGGGGCTGCCCAATTGGCGGGCATTGTAGCATCGGCGTCAGTGAACTAAATACAAAAGACCATACTTTTTTTTGTTTATTAATGTCATAATTTCTATATGAATTTAAAAAAAATGGGGGAAAAAATTCGCGTAATAAAATGCTTCAAAAAAAGAAAAACAAAAATGAATTTTGCGTCGAATTTTCCTACCAAACATTTTTTGTTTATTAATGTCATAATTTCTATATGAATTAAAAAAGCTGGGTGAAAAAAATTCGCGGAATAAAATGCTTCAAAAAACAAAAATATGAATTTTGCGACGAATTTTCCTACCAAAAATTTTTTTGTTTATTAATGTCATAATTTCTATATGAATTAAAAAAAGTGGGTGAAAAAAAATTCGCGGAATAAAATGCTTCAAAAAAACAAAAAAAAAAGAATTTTGCGGCGAATTTTCCTACCAAACACTTTTTTGTTTATTAATGTTTGTTTATTAATGTCATAATTTCTATATGAATTAAAAAAGGTGGGTGAAAAAAATTCGTGGAATAAAATGCTTCAAAAAAACAAAAAAAAAAAAAGAATTTTGCGGCGAATTTTCCTACCAAAAATTTTTTTGTTTATTAATGTCATAATTTCTATATGAATTAAAAAAAAAATGGGTGAAAAAAAATTCGCGGAATAAGATGCTTAACATTTTTTTGTTTATTAATGTCATAATTTCTATATGAATTAAAATATGAAATAAATTCTATTCCGCGAAACAAAAAAAGTTTATTTTGGGGCATATTTTCCTACCATTATTGCTCTGAAAAAATTATTTTTTCGAAAACTTGTAAATTCACATAGAAAGTAAAATCATAAAAAAGATGTGCGTAAAATTTCATCGAGATCGGTCAATAACTTTTCGTGTTATCGTGTACGCCAATTCGAAAAATATAGTTTTGAGATAAACACGTCTAAAGTTTGAATACAACGTATCTCGCAGCGCTCGAATGCAAAGAATAGAGTCGTCACGGTTGACGATCTATAATATAAGAAATACTTAAATTTACGTACTAAAATTTTTTTCATATTCTTAAAGGATTATATTAACATTTTATGAAAACAAAAAAATCGAATTTTCATAATTTTTTCCCCTTAACCTCTAGCCGATCTCACGTGTTGTTATTCGCCGGTTTGCATCAACAAATGCGTCTTAATCGCGTCTTTATCAGTTTCAACCGACCTTCCAGAACTTGGTGCATCTTCGACATCAAAATTGCCGGATCGAAATTTTGCAAACCAGTTGTAGCACTGACGTATTGTCAACACATCTTCTTGAACAACATTTTTACCTTTTCCATAGTAAAAAAGTAAAATATGACAAAATGCTGCTTATTGCTCTCCATATTTAAAAGGGCACCGACCAGAAACTACAGCGTTAAATCAATTGAATTTTTTCACACACAAGACTTGCTATAGCAGCTGTCAAAACATATAATGACAACGCGACTTAAGTGTGAAGTTAGCTGTGAAAAAATACAATCAAATCCTCTGTCGGGAACAAACGAAATTACTGTCCGAACAATCCAATATTTTGTACAGGGTGGGCCAAATAAGACCTACTAATGTATGCCAAATAAGACCTAGCAGTATGCGCAGTTGTTCCATCTTGTTGAAACCACAAATTAGGATAGTGCTCCGCCAGTGGCCGCAAAAAGTTTTCAATCAATGTTCTGTAAGAAGCTCCTAAAATCGATTTCGGCGTTTCATACTCATTTTCGAAGAAATATGGATCGATAACTAGTGGCCATAACACCGCACCAAACAGTACATTAAGATGGGTGCAACTGATGTTGGTGTGTTGCCCTTGGATTTTCAGAGCCCCATAATCTGCAGCTTTGTTTGTTGACATAGCCATTTAAATGGAAATGCGCTTCATCCGACATCAAAACATTATTTAAAAAATCAATTTGTGTGGCTAATTGTGTAAAACGAATAGCGTATTGTAGTCGTTGTTGGTGGTTCCATAATAAATTTCCAACAATTCAATTATAACCTACAAAAAGAGAAAAATAAATATGTCAAAAAATAAAAAAGTTATTTGTGCTTAACATTAGTAGGTCTTATTTGGCCCGCCCTGTATTAACTTTTTCTTATTAGCTAAAAAAAGACGCTACTTTTTATTTGAAAACACTTATATTCGGCCGCCGTAGCCGAATGAGTTGGTGCGTGACTGCCATTCGGAAGTGTGTGTGGGTTCGAGTCTCCGTGCATAAAAAAGCAAATAGAAAGTTTTTTCTAATAGCGCCTGCCCCGCGGGTGGGTTGTTGTTTTTGTAGCAGCATAAACATTCCCTCTACATATACCGAAATGCTGAGGTGACAGTCCTTGAGGTCGCGCCTTTCCTGTTAGGTTGAACCCACAGTCGTGGGAATTTGAGGGGCCCGTCCTTGTGCCTTTTGGTAACGATATGTAAAACGTAGTATGTACCTCGCTAAGTAATGTAAGTTACAATCTCTATTCACTGTGCAAATATCAAATGCAGTTACAAAACAAGAATAATCATAAAGTCTGTCAAGTGCCTTTAAGCAAAGTTATTAATTAGTTAATTAATTTATATAACAAAACATACGCTATTCAGTTTTAATGAAATTAAAATGTATATAAGTACAAGTATTTATATTTTTAATGAAATGTATATACAAAATAAGCTACTACTTTTTAACGCTTTTGTTCGACGCTAATTTTAAATTTATTATACTACATATTTTAATATAAATTAAACTTTTTAAGAGGCATTTTTTGCAATATCTGTATGTATGTATTGAACATTTTAGACTTGTAAGCAACTTGAAAGCTTTATTCATGTTAAAGTTAATCGGTTCTATTAACGGTATTTACGGGTGCAAGTTTTGAACCAAACAAATGTGTGTAAGCAGCTTGAAATTTAGTATTCGTAGTTCACTTCTTTATGAGTATTGTATGCTTACAATAATATAGTGAATCGGAGGGGATAGCCCGGTGTTTTAAAGCATTAAAAATTGCAAAAAAAAGAAAGAAAAAAATGAAATTTTGACCGCAATCAAAAAGAATAAATAAACATCAAAATATACATAAATATATATTTATTATTAATCTGCAAACGAAAACGTAATCCATTTGAGAAATACACAGCTATGGACGGAGAAATAGCGCACTTCCGCACAATAACATAGGTACATATAGTATACTAGGTTGTTTAAGGGGTGAAGGGTAGGCGGAGGCCCGAAAAAATTATGATTTTCAAACATTTTTTGTTTTACTAGTCAATTGCTTTATTTTAAACAAAAATAAAAATACAGCATTAATACATCATGTTTCAACTTGAATGTAGAAAAATTTCAAAAAAAAATTAATAATTGTAAAAGTTATCGCTGTTTGTGTGGAGCCCATACCTTTCCTTGCGGTCATCATCACAAGTCCTTAAAGATTCATCTAAAATCAATCGGACAAGAGAAATTAGTTTTATTAATAGCTAATCTTGTGTCTGATCGAAGATTTATTTCAAAATTAACAATATGGCGGCCTCAGGAAATATCTTTCAGACTTTCGAGAAATAAACCGACAATTAATTGTTAAAAAAAAATAGAAATTTTGGAAAAAAAGCCTTCGATCAGGCACGAGTGCCTTTTTTCAGCATACGAACGCTCCGGAGCGCCCGAGCGCCCTTTGTTATTGTTGAATAACTCGAGAAGTATTTGTCGGATTCACTTCAAATTTTCACACAGTATTTTAAAATATCAGGTCAGTCCATAAGTTCGTGCGTTTTTTAAAGGTGGTTTTAAAATTAATAAAAAAGGTGTTTAAAGTACTTATTACACAATAATATATTTTCCTTCATTATTTACAATGTCTTCCCAACGTTTAGGCACATTTTTAATTCCCTGCTCAAAAAATTGTTTGTTCTTGGAGCCAAAACACGCTTCGATATACCTTTTTATAGCTTCTTTTGAGGGGTAGTTCTTGTTACTTATATGGGATTGAAGTCCATGGAAAAGGTGATAATCACAAGGTTCAATATCCGGAGAGTATGGTGGATGCGGCATTAGCTCCCATCCCTAATGTTTGCCTTGCGGTATGAGGTCTTGCGTTGTCGTGGTGAAACAAAACTTTGCGTCTAAAGACGGTCGATTTTTTTTAAGTGCCTCATTCAGGTTTCATAGCTGATGGGAATAATAATCAGCAGTTAACGTTTGGTTTGGTTCCAGGAGTTCATAATAAACAATATCGGCCATATATGTACCACCAAATAGGCAGGAGAATCTTCTTGGGGTGAAGTCCATCTCTAGGGGTCGGTTCTGGTGTTTCATCTTTATCTAACCATTGGCGTTTGCGAACAGGATTATTGTAAAGGACCCATTTTTCATCACCAGTAACAATACGGTTCAAAAAACTTTCCTCTTCAAGCCGTTGCAGCAGCTGAGAACACACATTTATTCACTCTCTGCTGAAGGTTGGCGACAGAAAGTCTATGCGGAACGCATTTTCCCAGCTTTGAAACCTTTCCCAACTGAACCAAGTGTCTGTGAACTGTTCCATGCGATGAATCTAACCTCTGAGCTATCATATCGACTATCAAATTTGGCTCAGCTTCCACGAGTTCGAGCAAGGCGTCGGAGTTAAAGACTTCAGGACGACCAGCGCGCGGGGCATACTCCACGTCACAGTTACCACTTCGGAATTTTGAAAACCACTTTAGCGGTATCCTCTCGGTGAACAGTGTTTATTTCTGCAGCAGTAGTTGTTGCATTTTTACCACTTTTATAAAAAAAAAATACAAAATATGCCTCTTATACGCGTTCGAAGATTCCATTTTATTTTTTAACCACGCGTGCTTCTATCCGCGATTAAAATCACTTGTTGAATGCACGATATATCAAAGAAAATATAAATAGTTCCATTATATTCCGCGAATAATTTGTATGCAAAAATCGTACAAAAGTGAAATTATGGGTAAAATACGCTCGAACTTATGGACTGACCTGATATTAAATTTTAAGAAAATGCAAAAAAATCCAATTTTTTGAAAATTCTGACTACCCCTGACCCCTTAGTAGATATCATCATAATCATCTTAGACTTATAATTTTTTCGTGCGGTGTATACTAATTTCTTAAATCAAGCATCTCGCGCACGTTTAAAGAAACAAATACAAAATTCTTAAATTTTACAAAACTAAAATACCCCGTACCGAGAGCCAAATTTCAATATTAACGAACAACATGTTTCTGAATACGTTTAATGTGTTTTAAAAAAATTTTCTAAGTGTTATTATTACAATTTACTAATTGTTTAGTAAAAAGAAAAAAAAACAAATTTTAAAAGTTTTAAACAACTACAAAAGACGGCAAAATCATACGGCAGCCATTACAGAAACGGTCGCAATTTTTGTATACTCAAGCCCATCACTTCAGCTGCATCCCCCAACACTTTATGGGGAATATTTTAAATATAAATATTTTAATATATATAAATATGCATCTAAATATTTTAATAAAAACCAAAAGCAGCTACATCCGTTTAAAAATCCGTTAGAATAAAATAAAAGTGTTTCATTGTGGCTGAAAAGTGAGCTGGTCTTTAAATAGGAAACACTTACTTTTTCAACTTTATTAAATTGGATTGCCTTATTAGTTTAAGCGTTAACTTATTTGCTGGTAAATTTATGTAAATATATATGTAAAACTAAAATAAAAAAATGAACTAAATTAAAGGGGTAGACAATCAGTGTGATTACAAATTTCTCGACTCTTGACAAAGAAATCTTAATTGACTCACAATTTTTGGCTTTAGACACTTTCTTTCAAAGAAAGAATTTATGTTTTAATTAAAAATCTATTAAAATGCATACTTAATCTACAGTTTTACTTGATTAATAGTTGAAATATTGTATAAAAGTTCAGAAATTTCGTGCCTCAGGGCTCAGTTAATTTTATTTGGTTTAATTTGTCAAAAATCCACGGATTTGTTTGCATTACTGAGTTTTGACCTTTTTGTAAAAAAAAACCAAAAAGGAAATTAATTAAAAAATAAAGTCTAATTCATTTATTTAACAAAAAATTAAAATTTTGGCTTGATTTTGTATGTATTTTTGTTCCAAACCGGAGGGTGCTAGGCAGGCAAGTAGCTTTGAAAATGTAAATACAGTAGAAACTCGATTCACCCACGTAATGAAAACCAGGCTCGGTGCTAGCTTCATGTTAGTTTCAAGGTTGTCGCAAGTGCTGAGTTTTTTTTACACAAATTCATTTTTGGTTTTTTTACTGATAGCAATTGAAGTTTATTTGCTTTTGTTATATTAATTAAATATACTTTTGCCTTTTTGGGAGAGACTACAGTACAGCAATCAGACCCGATTAAGCCCATTGTACTGCACTCGGGCTCCCTTTTTAATTTCCTTTACGTCTACTCAACCTTCGAAGAAATCTGAGTAGTTTTGTGGTGCCAAGGAGCCAAGGTGGTCGCTTCTTAACACATCAGTGGCAAAGACCTCAAGCCTGATTCGAGCGAAGGCCGGGCAGATGCACAGAAAGTGGTCTGTTGTTGTTGTTGTAGCAGCATAAACATTCCCCGTACATATGCGAGGAATGCTGCTGAAGTGACAGTCCTTGGCCGGATATAAATCCGGGTCGTTCCGGTTACGTAGAACCGTCTGTCATCTCATCCTCTTCTCCACATGCTGGGCAGAGAGCACTGTCTGAGATGTCCACCTTTTCCATGTGCTTTGCCCATAGAAAGTGGGCCGTCATCAGTCCAACCTACAGCCCCCTCTGCTCAGAAGGTATTGCGACAGTCGGTCGGACATGACAGGTAAAATTAGTTTTGTCCATCTGCAGCCTCTCTCAGCCTGCCAAGCTCGGTTGTGGGTAAGAGTAACCCGTTTGCTAACCGTGGCTTTGAAGGATACGGGCCAAAGAAGATGGCCTCAGAGCCCATTATGGCTAAAGAGTCAGAGGTCTCGTTACCCACGATATCTACGTGTCCCGGGACACATGGAAGCACAAGGCTATTATGTCTATCGACATAGTTCAGCCTGGATTTACACGACTCGACTGCGGGTGAAGTGGTTGGGGGCTGTCAATGACCATGAGCGCAGCATGGCCGTCGCTGCAGACACATACAGATCTGCCTCTCCATTTGTTTTCCCCAACAAAGTTCGTCGCTTGAACAGCATACACCTCCGCCTGAAACACAGATGCATGCATTCCTAGAGCAAAGTGCAGTTTTGTCCTGCTGGATTTCACGTAGACCCTAGAGCTGGAACCGTGCTCGGCCTTGGAGCCATCCGTGAAAATACGAAAACAGTGTTTGACGGGCTCATTTTCAGAGCTTGACCACAATTGAGCCTCTGGCAGCTCCAGACTGTATCTTTTTTCAAGCACGAGTCTTGATGGCATGGAGTCAAGGGGTATGGAGAGAATCATCCATGCCTTCTCTGTTGTGCAATGCCTGACAGGGGCCGTACCAGTTCCCATTGTGTTTCAGTCTGCAGATGTCCTTCAAGGCCTCACCTTGGATGAAAGCATCAAGTGGTGGTAGCCCAACTAGAGCATTTAATACCGGGCCTGAAGCACTCGCAAAAGCTCCGGTGTAACAGATGGCCACAGTGCGTTGTACTCTCGATAAGACCAGTTTGCGAAGCTCTCATAAGAAGTGAACCGTTCTCCAATAAGGGCTGACTGCATTGATCGGAACGAATGGCAATCCGAAGGTGCTCTGTCTGGGGAATAAGGCGGGCGGGGCAAGATTTCCCAATTCAGTCCCTCTAAATATTTCTGGGCCGATTTAGCAACGTGTCGAGCTGTTTTATCAGGAGGAACGTAGACATTTTTGACATAAGGTAAAAAAGGATCTTTACGGTTCAAACGAATGCCGACTACTGCGATCGAGGCCTCACATCACCAGTATACTAATAGAACGAACACAAAAATAGTATCAGCAGCCGGAAACTTATTCCCATACCCAATACTTGTATCTGCTTTGTGTCCCCAGCGTTAGTGCGTTGGAAGTTACATCCTCAGCTGACTTCTAGTGAAAGCTTGGTGGCATTCGGCTCAGTATGTCTGTGTCATCGGCACAAAAAAGAGTTTCGAACAAAGAGCTAATATCAAATTTTATTTTAAAATCGGTAAAAAGTTGACCGAAATATCATATTTGAATTGATGAAAAAAGTTTATGGCGATGATTGTCTATCTCGTGCCAGAGCTCGTGAGTCATTTACACGTTTCAGAGATGGTTGTGAGGACATAAATGACAATAAATATACGGGCCGCCTAAAATCAGTAATCACCGAAAACTCCGTCGAAATTGTTCGTAAATTGATCAAAAATGAACCGAAATCATCGTTGAAATTCATGGAATCGGAGTTGAGTATCTCCAAAACTTCGATTTATCGCATTTTCACTGATCATTTGGGCTCACGAAAGGTCTGTGGACGTTTCATTTCGCACAAGTTAACTGAGGACCAAAAATTGTTCAGAATTCAAAAGTCGAAAGACCTCATTAAAGAAGCGAGAAAAAGACGAGAATTTCCTTCACAAGCCACCCCAGACGAGCCACCACCCAAAAATCGCGTTTGGAGAAGTCAAAAATCAAGTCGATGCTTATTTCCTTTTACGTCAAACGTCAATGTAATTTTCTATCTTGTCATTTTGAAGCGTTTGTTGCATCGTATTCGTTGATTTTGTCGAATTCGCACTGAATACCGCGAAGGAGGAAGCTGACATTTATTGCATGATAATGCACCATCTCATCGATCCACTCTTGTGACTGATTGTTTGACTAGAAATGGGATTTTAGCCATCAATCACTCACCGTACTCGCCTGATATGGCTCCCTCTGAATTCTACCTATTCGGAAAATTCCATTTGGCCATGAAAGGAGAACGTTTTGCGTCCGTAGAGGCCATCCAAAAGGCTTGTACCGACATCCTGAAGGACATTCCGGTCAGAAATAAATGACCTGGAACACTCTTTCGAAAAGCTTGTAGATCGCGCGAAACAGTGTATCGAGGTCAGAGGGGAATATTTTGAATAAATAAACTCGAAGTTATCAGAACAAAGCTCCTGTTGTTTCTATTTTAGCTTAGCCTTGTTTATTTTGGACTTCACCTTGTAGTATCAGCATAAACTTATTCCCATACCCATATTTGTATCGGCTTTGCGTCCCCAGCCTGAGCGATGGCAAATAATAATAATAATAATATTGGGTTGTCCGGAAAGAAATTGCCGATTTTTAAAAGAAAGTATATACATTTTTATTAAATCTTAGAAAGAACTTTAATCAATTATATATTTTTCATTTTGTTCGATAACCTTTCGCCATCTTTCCGGCTAATTCATTATTCCGCGCTCAAAAAACTGAACCAAGTGCGATTTTATAGCCTCGTCATTGCTGAAAGTTTTACCATTTAAGGAGTTCTGCAAAGACTGAAACAAATGGTAGTCTGACGGTGCAAGGTTAGGGCTATATGGTGGATGCATCAAAAGTTCCCAGCCAAGCTCTCTCAGTTTTTGGCGCGTGACCAAAGATGTATGCGGTCTAGCGTTGTCCTGATGAAATATGACGCCTTTACGATTGATCAATTCTGGTCGTTTCTCGTTGATAGCTGTATTCAATTTGTCCAATTGTTGGCAGTAGACATCCGAATTAATGAAGTAGCTCAAAATATACCACACCCTTCCAGTCCCACCACACCGACAGCATACTCTTCTTTTGATGAATACGAGTATCAGCCTTCGAAGTGGTCTGTGGCGCTTCATCATGCTTGGACCATGATCGTTTTCGATTGACGTTATTGTAAACAATCCACTTTTTATTGCCAGTGATAATCCGCTTCAAAAACGGATCGACTTCATTGCGTTTAAGATGCATATCACAAGCGTTGATTCGGTTTGTTAAAGGAATTTCCTTCAATTCATGTAGTACCCAAATATCAATCTTTTTTACCAGTCCAAAACTCTTTATATGCTCATGAACGGTTAATTTTGGTATATTTAACTTCTCTCCAATCTCACGCAAAGTTACATGACGATCCAATTCGATTAAAGCCTTGATAACGTCTTCATCGGCATCACTCGGCCGATCTGAACGTGGCTCATCTTTAAGTGAAAAATCTCCAGAACGGAATTTGTTAAACCAATGTCGACACTGTCTTTCTTTTAAGGCTTTATCACCATAGAAATCACGCAACTTTTAAGCAACCTTCTCAGCGCTTTTTCCTTTATGGAAATAATAAAGTAAAATATGACGAAAATGCTCTTTGGTGGGCTCTAAGTGACAGGTAATAACTGTCAAAAGAAAAAATTAAAATAAATAGTCACAAGCTATTAAAAAACCATAACCAACGCCGTCTATATGTAAAGTCGGCAATTACTTTCCGGACAACCCAATAAAATGTAAGTATTTCTGCGTCCGGAATGACGGCTGCCGTAGCCGAATGCGTTGGCGCGTTACTATTATTCGGAATTCAAAGAGAACGTAGGTTCGAATCTCGGTGACACACCAAAATGAAGAAAAAGATTTTTCTAATAGCGGCCGGCCCTCGCCAGGCAATGGCAAACCTCCGAGTGTATTTCTGTCATGAAAAATCTCCTCATAAAAAAATATCTGCCATTCGGAGTCGGCTTGAAGACGCATGCCATGAATAGGAGGAAGAGCTTAGCCAAACACCCAAAAAGGGTGTATGCGCCAATTATATATATATATATAGTCCTGCGTCCTCTACTTACCCGTGTGAATTTGTTCCTTAATTTTTAAATCTTCAACACAAGCCATTATTAACATAACTTATTGTTTTCAACGAAATTTGGTTTATTTATACGAGTATTCTTACAATTGATTTTTTCGGAGAAATTTGGATTCGTGTTTCGTGAGATTTTTGCAGCAATTGTTTTTGTTTTTCTTTACAATAGATTATATTGTGGTTTTGACAGGTGAGCTGGTTAATAAGGGAGTGAGTGTGAGTGGGAGTGATCTGGAGGTGCATTAGAAAAAATATTCTATATAAGTATATGTTTTTTTTTTTTGTTTCTTTTTTTAGTAAATATTTCCTTTTGTTTTGTAACCTTAGCATTGGCTTAAGTTAGTTTTTTGCAAATATATTTATTTATTATTTACTTATTTTATTTACTAATAACTTGAATTGAAAATTTTCACCAACACTGTGCTTTTATATACAAGTACATATTTCTGTTATATATCTATATTTATTTATAAATACATACATATTTATAAATGTAAGTAATGCTTAATGCTAAAATGACAGTTCATTTCAATTCGTTCGCTGCTTAAAAAACTAGCTTCATTTTTTTCTTACACTTATTGCATGTATGTGTGTGTGTGTGTATGTATCATAGTTGATTTATCTCTTTAGCTTAAGTTTACTCTTATGCAGGGCTTATGGTGTGTGCGGACTGACTGTAAGTGATTTGTTCGTGCCACCCATACAGATATTCGAATTAACAATTAGACACAAACGGGAACAATGAATTGCCACTATTTGTTTTTTGGTTTTTGTTTTTTGCTTAGTTTATCGAAAATAAATATTGCTCTATAATTTTCACTTTCGTTTCGCTTTTATTACTCATTATTAAATGAGTATTTTCACTCTATGCAAGTAAATATTTATTTTTATTTATTTAATATTGGTTAATTTAATTATTTCTAATATATTCCATGTCATTTCTTTGTCTGACTTTTGTTGCACCTGGCTTAGCGCCAACAGTTAGTTAAATTTACAATGGGACAAATGGTTTGCAGGCATAAAAAGTGCAAAAAAATAAAAAAAAACAAGAAGGAAAAAATAATATTAAGAAAAAAAAAATAGTTTTCAAATTCAATTTTAGTGTTAAGTTGTGTTTATAGTGTCGACTAATTAACGTTAATCTCGCACAGACAGCGAGTGGTCTCTAAATTTGACAAGCATTGTGTGGAGGTGTTAGCTAGGATGGGCTCTGGGCCAAAGAAGTTTGCAACCCCCTTCTGCAGCCGTCAAAGACACGGTCAGCAAACGGGTTACTCTAACCCACAAGCGAGCTTGGCAGGCTGAGAGAGGCTGCAGATGGACAAAACTGATGTTATCTGTCATGTCCGATAGACCGTCGCAGTTTCTCCTGTCACTAAGCAGAGGTGACTGTAGGCAGCTGGTTCGACTGATGGCAGGCCACTTTCTCTGGCCAAAGCACATGGAAAAGGTGGGCATGTCAGACAGTGCACTCTGCCAAGCATGTGGAGAGGAGGATCAGACGGCGGACCCCTTTCTGTGCGTCTGCCCAGCCTTCGCTCGAATCAGGCTTGAGGTCTTTGTGTGGTCTGATGTGTTAAGAAGCGGCCTTCTTGGCTCCTTGGCAGCACAAGATCTACTCAGATTTCTTCGGAGGTCGAGTAGATTTAAAGACAATGAAAAAGGGATCACGAGTGCAGCATAATGGACTTAATTGTGCCTGAGTGCTGCACTTGCTAGTCTGCGCCGACAAAAAAAAGAGTGAGATCTTTGAAAATTTAAAAATTTTTTCAATTTATGGTTTTAAGCCTCCGTTGGACACCTTTTTTAAAACTTTCGGTTGGGCCGGGTCTGACCTTTTTCCGTCCTGTTCGATAATCCTTCCTTTAGGAAGCTACCTAGAAGCTCAAGCCATTAACTATAATAAAAATATGTTAAATTCACATCCAAGAAATACTCGGGTGCCCAACGGAGGGTTAAATACCTTATAAAAAGAGCCACGGCTTCTTTCGGGCTTTGCACCCTTTTAAACTGCTTCAGAAGCCTTTTTCTAGCTGTTCGAGCATTAACGGATTTTCCAATTTCTTCTGACAGGGCAGAAGAGAATTTTCTACGATCCTTGAGAGACTAGCGCATAAGTTTTCGGTCTTCCCGCGCACTAGTGAGGCGTTTTTTACACTGTTTGATTTATTATGATGGGATTTTGTCGCCGCAAATCACTTAATATCACATCGGACTATACGCACTGCGAGCATCCCACCAGCAGCCCTCCAAATTGACAATCTCGACTTGAGACTTCCCTTCATCATTTAAAACTTGGATTCTCAGTCTTTTGTTGTAATAAAGTTCACTTTTTTTATCAGCAAGAAAGTTAACTTTCAAAAGGTCGATGCTGTTAAATAGCTCAGGTGTTATATATGATTCGTATTTTTTGTTTAATTTTCACAACGACCTTCTCTTATCTATAATAAATCGTCTGCGGCTCTAGGCTTTCTGAGTCAAAATAGTTACAACTTCTCAGATCTTTTACTTTGAAACTGCTGTACGTCATCAGATTTTTCTAAGCTTGAACATTCTGCATTTATTTAGTGAGCTCATCATGTATTTGCCATTGACAGAATCGAGTGTATTCAAAAGGTCTTGCCTTAAGTTTTCTGATCCCAATCCTCCCTATAAAACCCGTATTATTTTAACTAACCAAAAGTCCCTTAAAAACAGATTAACTATCCTCTCTCTCTGTCTTTTGTGTTTGGTATGATAAATTACCAAGTAAATATAATAAATTTACAATGTGTGGTGATTAACTTTGGTGAAAAGGAAAATTGTGAGGGAACTTCGACTGTCACCGTACCGGGTTCTCGATAGCCGAATTCTACGCGCTCATTTTACACATATTCACACACTCGCACAATCAGCAATGAAGTGACATTGTCCCTACAAGACAGCTGACTATCTTATAATCACTCATATTATCATCATCACTGTCCTCATCCAACTACACATTTTTGTTCTAGCCATGGGAAAGTTCTGATAGTTTCCCCTTGTCGGTGTGATATTCTATCTCTCTTTTACCAATAGCAATTTCTTATAACTGAAAAATATATCTACTATGCTCTAAAGGCAAGGTAACTTCTCATTTTTGTTCTCAACAAGTAATCAGCACTGATGGGCCAAACTACTCATTTTCGCCAAGCATCTACTCATTCGGCTATGGCGGCCTTACAACAACAACAGCCAAATTTCACGCTAGAACTTTTTTCAGAGCAGCCACATTATAAGCATACAAATGAGTTGCCTTGGCGTTTAAAGTACAGTAGGTATATTTTTCACTTATATGAAATTGATATTGGTAAAAGAGAGATAGAATTCACACCGAACAGGGGAAAAGAATATCAAATGAAATATTTGATTTCCCCATTAAAAAATGTTGTATAGTATATGTCATTTTAATAATGCGCATGTATTAGAGACTATTAAAGTACTTGTAAATATGTTGGAATTTTTATCGAAATTGCTCAGCATTGTCTTGTAGGGGTGTTGACTTTGTTTGTATATTACTAACACAATCGTAGTTTTTCGTAAACAAAGCGCTGCGTGACTCTAGTTAAGTAAGCTTCTCAGCGGACCCTGCCAAATTTGCAGTCTGTTATTGGCTACACATTCGCAATTCCTTTTATCATGTATTGCCCCTCACTACTGCTTATTCAGTTTGTTATCCCAAAGAGAGCTTTTCACTCTCTTACTCTTCTTTTATCAAGCACTCAGTACGAATTATGCTAAGTATGCCCCAGTTCATTTCGAGAACTAAACGAGAATTCGAATTCTATTAGACTTGACTTTTCTTTATCAGAAAATTGTTTCTATAATTTACTAAACTCAATATTGTTTTAGTATTTTGTTCAAAATGTTTTAATTTGGGTGATTGTTTTATTCACTATGCACCCTTATAGTTTGATTGACTTTTCCAATATAGGACAATAAATAAATAAATAAATAAAAAAAATATAAATAAAGAAATAAAAAAAAAAAAATAAAAAAAATTAATAAATAAAGAAAAAAAAAAAAGAAAAACAAAAAAAAAAATAAAATAATTTAATTACAAAAAAACAAAATAAAAATAAATAAAAAAAAAAAATGTAAGAAAATAAATAAATACAATAAAAGATTTATATACATACATAGATTTCGAATTCGCTATAGAATTTCAAGTTGAATTTAAATCTTTATGCTCCTGAGACAAGCGCAGCTGTGCCATTTTGAGTGTAAGCTCCCAATAGGCTGATGCTTGTAGTAAAACTCGTCTTGTTTTTACGGGCTTTGTACCTACATCTACTCAATAAAGCCATGTTCGGATGAATTTTTTAATCATTTCGCTTTAGAATCAATGAAATATTCGTCCTATTGATAAACTCTAAATCTCTAGTTCATGCCCGCAAACCATGTGCCTGCCCCATTTTGAATTCCAGTAACTGTTCTCTATAAAATAGTTCCATTAGTGTTCGTTGACTCGTGATCTACTCGCAACTTCCGTACTTATTTAGTTACATACATCATTTACATACATTTGCTATAGGATTCAGTTACGTATGCATGTATGTGTGTATTTAGACTTGCTCATTTCAGTAGGTAGAAGCATAAAATGGTGTGTAAAGTGTTTTTGTTTTTAATACCCGTTTTATTTTCTGCAAGGATCATATTTTGAAACATTTATCACAGAATTTTTTTCTAATAGTTATACACACGCACATCTATATAGTATTTTTTGGTTTTGCACTTACGCTGTTAAAAAATTGCTTATGGTTTTAACTACACGTCAATGCTGCGAGTCACATTTTTTTTGTTTCGTTTGTAATTTTCTAATAAAAATACATTAATTATTTGAAAGTGAGCCAAGCTTAAATGATTCTTGTGATTTGTGCAGATAGTTTTGAATATGCGTATGTTTGTATGTATGTATGTACATGTGGATAGTTTGTTATGTATAGTACATTAGGATGGGCCAACAAATTTTTTTTTACTGATGCTACCGCCCTAGAATATATAAATAAATAAATAAACTTGTTCTAGGGGCAAAAAAATAAGACTTTTTTTTATATTTACCCGTAGCGCCGTTGAAAATGCCCATGGGAAAATTGTACTTTTCCGTAAATTTTGTATAAAATCTTTACAGATCGATATTATTTCAGTTATTCTTTTACTTTCTCTACACAAATGCTTGAAAAAATAATTTATAAAAAAAAAGTAATAATTTATATTATTTTTATTCTAGTTTCAATTATTATTTTTTTAAATAAAGCATAGAAAAGGGAAAGTAGTGGAGAATGGTTCCGTGTGTAAAATTTCACGATAGTGGGGAAGGTACCTGATTGTCATTCATGTGTGGGTGGGTCCTGGTCATACGGTCCAAGCAGGTCACAAACTTCCCGGCTTCGCCCAATCATCTTCTGGGTAGATGACGAACATCTGTTTGAGAGCGAGTTAATGTGAGAAGGCGAAGCAAACCAGAATTTCTGGTTGTGCACTGCGCTTGGGATCAGCCACCTAAAAACGCATCCCCAATGAAAAGCCGGCCAAAAACGCTTAAGCGGTTATCGTGGCAATCAAGAAGAAGTAGGGAAATTAAAGAGGACACTAAATAAAATATCCAGTTGTATGAGTCGAAATTTCTAAAAGAAATTCTCGCGCTTCTCAAATATGATGAGCTAAATTTTGTTAAAAAGAAATCCATTATTAAGTGGCTAAACCTAACTAGTGCTTCCAAAATTAACCTAATTTCAAGAATTTTTTACTGGCAAAGCTCGAAAGAAATTAAAAGCATGCTTTAAGGTCTCTCTTACATTAACTTTGGGGATTAAAAAAACATTTTTTGTTAAATTGATTTAAAGAAAGACAGTTGTATAGTTGCGTGATTAGAACCTTTTCTTACGAAAAGTACTGCGCTGCTGGAAAACGTTCCATCAAAATTTTCAAACTAGTACAAAAACAATAAAATTTATATTTTTATATTTCAAAAGTTAATGAAATTTTATTAATTTTTTCCTTTAAGGGGGCCTGCTTTAGAGGCTTCAAAAATTTTTTTGTTTGTATAAATGTCTTCCCAAACTATCCAAGAATGTGTCCTCAAAATTTCAGAAGGAAATTCGAATATTTTTGGAGTTACAGAGGAAATTGTGAGAGAGCGTTGAGCAGGTATACGAGCGGCCGGATCGCTCGAAGTGCGATTTCTGGGTTTTTTATTTTTACGATTTTTCCTAATTGGCGGGAAGGATAGCGAAAAACTTAAACGTCCTATCGAAACGAGATAACATTGATTGTACTCGGAATTAAATTCTCTTCTAGTTGAAGGTTTTTTAAACCTTAAGAAAGTTATGATTAACCCACTTTTTAAACAATCTAAAGTGAATTTGTTTTTCCAAAAAAATGAATTTTTTTTTTATCAGTTAGCGAAAAATTTTTGGATTTCTCACTTTTTGTTAAATTTTCTTGGTTTAACTAGAAGCTATACTATACCAAAATAAAAATTTTTTTGGGTTTTTGGTTTCTGATGAAAATTGCGGCATGCATCTTTCCCGCCGCACGACACATGAACTCTCGAAGCGCCGCAGCAAAATGCTTGTACTAGGCATAATATGACATATATTTTAATGAACAAATTTGAGAAGACTGTTGAAATATATAACAATAAAA
This sequence comes from Anastrepha fraterculus, assembly GCA_037575425.1. Taxonomy (NCBI): domain Eukaryota; kingdom Metazoa; phylum Arthropoda; class Insecta; order Diptera; family Tephritidae; genus Anastrepha; species Anastrepha fraterculus. The sequence continues at coordinate 2,074,529 of JAYXIM010043968.1, forward strand.
CAGGAAAGTTTCGTTTTAATCAAATATTTCTTTCCTTCCCAAAAAGATCCACGAAAAAATCGATTTTTTTAAGCCACTAAAGCAGGCACCCCCTTAACTCCTATTGGATCACAGGACGTTAATGAGAGATGTATGGAAATTTTTTGCAAAAGCTGAGAGTTCTTGCCTAAAAAATAGGTATGGAACTTTAAACCATTTGGAACCATTTAAAAATGTTGCCATCTAAAAGTAATTACCATTCAAAATATGCTGCTTAATTTCCAAATAAACCAGTAAACATTTTTGTGAGCTACGTTTATGGGCGCGTTTACGGTTTCAATTTTTTTAACCTTTTTTTCGGGCCTTTTCATAAAAATTTTATTATACTTTTAATATGCAACATTTGCGTTTTCTGCTCAATTTTGCGAACTGCATAAACGTTTCTAACCCATCAGAGAAACTTGCTATCGGTGCTGTACTAATGTATTTTTATAACACCTATATGAGAGATGCCTAAAATATTGTTGTATTATAGCTTATTCCCACTAAACTTTAACCAGCTTTAACTGCAATTTACCCTTATCTATAAATGCGCAAATTCCAAAGCAATTGTTGTTGCATTAAAGCTTGTAAACTCATTTTTTTATAACGGACTTAATTGAACCAGATAATGTACTGTGGCTATGGCTCTCACTGTTAATATAACTTTTTTTAAACTAGCAAAGTTCAATCAGAGAATGTTAATGATATTGACATTAATATTAAATTATTCATTAGCATTCTTTGATTGAAATTTGCTACTCTAAATTTACATTAACATTACATTATTCATTAACATTCTTTAATTGAACTTTGCTAGTATAAAAAAAAATTGTATATTAACAGTGAGAGCCATACAACAAATGTAAACATATTCTCAAAGGCGCTTTCAGGCGCAACCAGACTCTTAACTATTTAAACAATAGAGCGATCTTTAATTAGGTTCTGTATGGTTGAGTTTTCGTACATCAACCAAATTTTTTGTTTATTTTAGGCGTTAATATGTTTATTTTTTTTTAAATGAAGACCTACGTTCATTATTTGTAAATTACAAATGCTAAAACAAAAAGCATACAATTTGAAGCTAGCGCTTTTACAGACACCTCTGCTAGTCAGCTTCTGTCAGCAAGCATCAAATGTAAGTGAGAAGCAGTTATTCAAGTTCACTCAAATTTCTCCGTTCTAATGCAATAACAACGCTTGATATTCTCTGGCTTGATATTCTTATACTTCTTAACTGCATCAAAGGTTTATTGGAAATAATCTTTAAGCTATAAAATTCTACATTTTAGCAAGACGATTTTCTTTGCTCCAATGTAAGGTCTTGGGGTAGTAGAAAATGGCAGAATATTAGAAAGAGCGAGAGGCGAATAATTGATATTTGCTTTGCTTTCTTTTTCTTACATAGTGGCTTGCTCTGGGGCTGTTCGGAAACAAAATCTGATATTACGTAACTGAAATAGAGCCTGATCATTTTGAACAACATTTTAATAATATTTTAGTGTTAATATTTGTTGTATAAATGCACTCATACAAAATACACATATTTTTTTATATTTTAAAATTTTTTCAACTATTTGCAGCCATATATTTTTTATCCTTTAACTTATCAGAAATAATATTGCACTATTTTCATAACTATTCAAGGTTATGAATTCTTATTTAGCATATTTTTGCAAATTTTTCTCCTTGTATTTTCTATTTTGGTTAGAGTTATCCAATTATACATACATTTTTGTTTATTTGTGATTTTTTTTTTTAATTTTTTTATTACAAAATCAGTCTCAATACAACAAGCCAGCTTCAATAATTTCGCCTAATCTTAAAATCTGAACGCGAAGAAAATACTTTTGTTGTTTTTTTTGTTTTGCCTTAATACTAAGTATACACATAGGTGCTTTAAATGACGAGACTTAATTAATGCGTTTTATGTGCGAAGGTGAAATGATATTGTTTTCAATGCAGAAAGCAATCAAAACCAAATGCCCCATCATAGTGAATGGTATGGCAGCGAATTATGAGCGATCGATACTGATGAATGGCATGCACTCCAAATTAAAAACAAAACAAAAAAAAAAAACGATTGTCATTCCTTCACTTTTACGTATAAGACTTAGTTAAATTATCGTTCGTTTATATCCGCATTAGCGAGCCGTAGGACCTGGCCGCCAGTGTTCCGTGTTTCGTGTAAAAATAATTGTATTGTTTTGCTGCGTCTTATAAATAAAAACAAAAAAGATTAGGTTAGATTCAAAAAATAGTTTCTGTGTATGTTAGAATGAGTTGCGATCAATAAGTATCCTCGTTTGCAATAAAGACGTAAGTTTTTTATCGATTTTTCTCTAGGTAATGACCTATAAGGGTGTTTGCTAACGTTTCTGACATTACTTTAACCTTTTCAAAAAATGTGACTTGTCAAAGTTATCAAAGTTACGCTGCTATCTCGGTGATAATCTGCCTATTTGAGCTGATCTTTTCCACTGATCCATATCACATTTGAAGCTACACGAAGTCATGTAGCGAGCACTGTGGATGTGGCTCATGCAATTTGTTCGCACCTATAAGCCTCTATCCAGTAACTTCCCAGTAACCTAATTTCCGAGAATCCGCACTCAAGGAGAAAAATATCAAAAAAGTGCAGGAACGCAAAACCAGCAACAATTTGCAAGTTTGACGAACAGCTGATTAAATTATTGACAGAAAAAATTACAAAAATTAAAAAAAATTTTAGTTGAGCTACCTCCTATTGAATAAAAAAAAATAAAGTAAATAAAATGTAAAATATGAAGCTTAGGCATCACATGATTTTTTTTGGTGATGAAAAATGGGTGTATTTCTCCAATCCCAACCGTAAACGATCGTATGGTCCGCCGGCCACAAGCTATAAACAACGGCCAAACCAAATCGCTTTGGCCGCAAGGCAATGTTGTGTGTGTTTCTGGGATCAGCGTGGTATGATTTGGTACGAGCTATTAAAACCAGGTGAAACAGTTGACGGTGCACGCTACCAACGACAATTGGCCGATTTGAACAGCGCTATACACCGAAAACGCCCAGAATATGCCGATCGGCGTCACAAGTAATTTTTCTTGATGACAATGCACCGTCACAGCGAACAAGAGCGACCCGGGAATTAGTGGATACGTACGATTGGGAACCGCTGGTGCATGCGGCCTACACACCTTAGCGCCTTCCGATTATCATTTGTTTGCATCGATGGGCCACGCACTTTCCGAGCAGCGCTTCAATTCTCACGAAGAAGCCAAAAAATGGCTTGATGATTGGTTTGCGGCCAAAGACGGCCAATTTTTTTGGCGCGACATCCACAAATTGCCTGAGAGATGGGAAAAATGTGTCGCTAGCGATGGCTATTATTTTGAAGATTAAATTTGTAGCCATTTTTTGTTAATAAACGTTTGAAATTAAAAAAAAAAACATTTCATAGGTATATACTGAAATAAACTTTATAAATTTTAACTGCAATATATTTGCTTATATTTTTAATTTTAACCACCATTTTTATTTAGATTTAGAACTTTGAGTCAATTATCAAATTTTAATTCGTGTTTATTTTTACTTTGCGATCAGCTGTTCTTCTCACCTGCAAATTTTTACAATTGAAAATTCATCAAGTAAAAACTTTCAACTTCCCCTCAAAATGAAATGCTATTTTGCTCTCTCACTTTCCCCTACTTCGCAAGTTCTTTAGATACATGAACACCAAAATTTGATAATTTGTAAAAATTGCTTACAAATTATTTGCTTCACACGAACAGACCTAATGGCGGATACGTTGTCAGGCTTAAACGTTATTGTTTCTCTTGGCAAAAGAGCGCCCCGCGTCTTTTTCATTTTATTATTGCATTGGTGCATTGAAGTACTGCTCTTGTCTTTAAAAGCTCTGCAAGCATTATTCATTTTCAGTCACTGAAAAAATACAAAAAAAAAAATGAACATCACTTTTCCGGCAGATCGCACTACTTTTTCCTTCTTTGGAGCAAATTTCTTGCACAATCCATTACTTTAACTGCTGTTTGGCATTTGGTAATGTATACCAGTTGTACTATGTATTTGGATATTGACAGTCAGCTTTGATTGTTGTACAACGTGAGCAATCGTGACATTCATCGAGCCGACATCATTTTCAAACTTTTTTACTTCCAATTTGAAATATTCATTTTGTTACTTCGGTGGCCTTTGATACTTTGCAAACTTTATTGCGGCGATCAGCGAGAGTCACATCATGAGTTTCTTCTCTAATTTCTGTGGTAACCACTCTCTTATGAATATATAGAAAATAGCAGGAGAAAAAGAACAGCACTAGCTCAAGGCCATTAGGCTGGTTGACGCGAGCACAAAACTTTTGTTTTTTATACGGAGAAATTGTGCAGAACCGTAAGGGGAAATAACGATCACAAATCAACGAGAATTTTGAGGCACTTCAAACTTGCAAACTATAAAACTGCGAGCCTATGTTTTTTTTAGTTTTGATTAAACATTTCATTGAAATTGGTCGAAATTTCATAAATTTTGCACCAAGTTTGAAACTTGAATTATCATAATTATTACTAAAAAATAAATATTATATATACGAGTAAATAGTGAAAATGAGGTGCTCTCAATAGGAGGTGCTTTTATGACTTTGCAACGGAGTATATATATGTACATATGTATACATGTTAATACGAACGTTAAACGCAAATACATTAACTAGGCATACATATGTATGTATGTATGTCAAAGTGTATGCATATTTGCGATTAATTGGTACGTAACTAAACTATTGCAATATCATTTTTCTCGATGGGCCTTATAATTTTGTATGTGTGTGTATGTAGGCACATACCAAGAATAATTGAAAAGTGCATTATAACTGGTACTCTTTAAATTTTATATAATCTACAATATCTACATTTGCAAATATATTTATATCTAGTAGATGAATTACAAACTGAGCCTAACATTGTGCTTAGTCTCCTACTTAGGTATTCTACTCTTAACTGCTATAATATTCATGTAAGTGTATCGATTTTCTTTCATAAATCATTAAATTTACTTATAATCCATATTTTTCTGCAGCTCTACAGCTTCTTTTCACATTTTTAGTATCCTCTAATGTTTTTTTTTATATATTTTTTGGTATTATTATGTACTTATATAGGTATGTATATTCTACAATTAGCAACACATATACACACAAATGCGCCTGTGTGTATGCCTTATCCTATTTAACTATCTCAATATTGCTTTGGTTTGGAACTGATCGAGGCGTCAGGAATATGAAATGAGTAATGATTGAAGACAATTAACAAATTTATATGCAAAAGCAATGTAGATAATGATTTTTTAAAAATAATATAATATATTGCGTTTGGAATTCAATTTACTGGTCTTTCTTATAATATTTGCAAGAGCCAGTGAGCGCATACCATTTGGTACTGGAGAAAGATTAGAATTATGATAAAGAATTAAAATTAGAAAAAAGCAAAAAAAATATTTGAGGCTGCAAAAATGTCGAGAAATAATCATTATTCTTGAGCGAAAGCATCCGAATGAATAGTCATTACTCTACTTCAAGAGCAAATCATTTTTTGTTAGGTTAGGTTAGCCAGGTTGCTTGTCGAAGGCAAGACAGTCGGTAGCCCTGAGGCCCTTGTGGTACCTGCTTTTAAATTTTTGTTTATTAATAGCAAATATCTTGAGAAATTAATTAAAAAGTGCAAAGTAAAAAATTGATTAAAAACAGCTGCAATTCTTAGCCACGGAAAAATCGAAAAGCAACAATTATTTTACGGGAAAACTTCAATGCGAACGCCACAAATAGGAGGGGTAAGCGTCAATAAAATATTCATTTTGAGCTAAAGATAATTGATTACTTATTTATGAATAAAAGTATGCAAGAAATAAATTAAAATAAAATAAAATTGAATGAAATAAAATAAATTAAATTAAATAGTCCGTGGGGAGTTTTCAATCCGTTCATAAATTTAAAATCAACATGCAAGTTAAAATTAAAATAAAAATCAAAACATAAATCAAAATCAAAACTCAAATAAAAATCAAAATCTATAAAAAAAATATAAAAAAATTAAAACTAAAATTTATATAAAAATCAATAAAAATAAAATTGAAATAAATTAAAATCAAAACCGAATTTCAGGTCAAATTAAAATCCAAATTAAAATCAAAATTAAAATCAAAATAAAAATCAAAACTAAATGCAAATCAAAATTTAAATCGAAGTTAAATCAAATCCAAACTAAAACTAAAATCAAAATCAAAACATAAATGAAAATCAAAATTTAAATAAAAATCAAAATCAAAAAAAGTCAAAATTAAAACTAAAACTAAAATGAAAATCAAAATCGAGGTCAAAATCAATAACAACCAAAATTAAAAACAAAGTCAATAAGAATAAAAATTTAAATCAAATCCAAATTAAAGGCAAAATAAAAATCAAAATCAATATTTAAAGAAAACTAATAATTAAAAAATAAATCCAAATCAAAATTTAAATCGAAATTAAACCAAATTAAAATTAATATTAAAGGTAAAATGAAAAACAAAATCAAAGTCAAAATTAAAATCAAAATCAAATATAAAAATCAAATTCAAAATCAATAAGAATAAAAATCAAAATCCAAATTAAAGGCGAAAACAAAAAATCAAAATTTAATCAATATTTAAAGCAAAATAAAAATTAAACAATAAATCCAAATCAAAAGTCAAATCGAAATCAAAATCTAAATTAAAGGCAAAATAAAAATCCAAACATAAATTCAAATTAAAATCAAAATCAACATTAAATTTAAAACCGCAATACAGAATCATAATAAAAGTCAAAAACTAAAAATTAAAATCTAAATTCAAATTAAAACCAAAATAAAAATGAAAATAAAATTAAAAATTGAAATCCAAATTGAGATCAAAATCGAGTTTCAAAATCAAAATTTATGCTGAAATTTAAATCAAAACCACAATTCAAAATTAAAATCAAAATCCAAATCAAAATTAAAATCAAAACCAAAATTCAAAATTAAAATAAAAATCCAAAGTCAACATCCAAACTCAAATTAAAAGCAAAATAAAAATTCCTATAAATATCGAAACTAAAATTCAAAACAAAAATAAAATAATAATTTGGCTACCATCAAATGGTGTCATTACTTTCCAAAAAAAAGCACTTAAAAATAATAATTTTTATTCTTAAATAATTTTTAATAATCAAAATCCAAATTCAAAATTCAAAAAAAACGTAATTCGAAATCCAAACTCAAATTGAAAGCAAAATCATAATCGAAATCAAAATTCTAATAAATATCAAAACTAAAATTCAAAATCAAAATAAATTTGGCTATCATCAAATGGTGCTATTACTTTACAAAAACAAAAACTACTTAAAAAATAATAATTTTTGTTTTTCAATAACTCTTTAAAAAATTAAAATCCAAATTTAAAACTCAAAAAAATATAAAAATTAAAACTAAAACGAAAATTCAAAGTCAAAATCCATATAAAACCAAAATTTTATATCCAAATCCAAATTAAAGGCATAATAAAAATCAAAATTAAAATCAAAAACAAAATTTAAATCAAAATTAAAACTGAAATCTAAATCAAAATCAACATTCAAAATAAAAAGATTTGGCTATTTTGATTATTACTTACAAAAAAAAAACTTAAAAAATAATAATTTTTATTCTTGGGCAAATAAATATTAAACCTCAAATCAAAATTAAAAGGCAAACTGCAAAAACAATTAAAGTAAAGATAAAAAACAAGTCAATACTCAAATAAAAATAAAAACCAAAACATAAATTCAAAATCAAACGAGATTTGGCTATCATCAAATGGTGATTATTACTTTCAAAAAAAAAAAAACCAAAAAAAAAACCTAAAATAATAATAATTTTTATTCATAAGCGAACGTTTAATAGTATAAGTAATAACTACTATTTCTGAGCAAGAAATAAAAATTCACTGCATAAAAAATTTTATGCACAAATTACTAATATTTTTTTTTTCATTTTATATCGATTACCGCGCCTGGATAGAATTGTGAGCGTATCACAAGAACCAGTGCCGATTTCGAAGTCCTATCAATGGGTTTTTTTAATTGGTTTTCGCTTTGAAATATGAATCAATAAATCGCATATTCGAATTTATGGGCTTATAAGTTAAATTCACTTTATTTTACTGCTAATTCACTAGAAAACATTTGCGTACACTTTTTACGCGTCAGTATGAGTGGGGATTTAAAATTCCTCATGAAACTCGAAAAGTGGCATACAAATATTGCATATATGTATGAGGGCGATCGAAAATTAAAAATTTGGGTGTCGGGAGATCATTTTCGCAAACCATTTAAATGATTCAATTGACACTTGACCATTTGCAGCGCAAAAAATCAAACGATCCGACCAAAGTGACCAATTTTTTACTTTTACTTGCCGTTTTGTGTTATTTTTTTTTCTTTTTCTTTTTTTTTCATCAAACAAAATTAACACAGCGCAAATTGTTGAGCACATTTCTTCCATTACATCTATATGTATGTATATAACTATATTATATTTTAAACTTCGATGCTTATTTAAATATCTAAGGTGTGGCTACTAATAACCCACAATGCACAGTTTGAAGACAAAAACAAATGTAATGCATTTTTTAATTTTTTTTTTCTTCATCATCTCTTTTGTGACCTTCACAAACCGCGTGGCTCTTATGGAATTTAGAATAATTCTATTGCTTTGGTATACTTGCAACCACATGTAAGTATGTATGTATGCGTGTGTATGTAAGTATTATTATTTTCAAAGACTTATGCATTTCTTGCCCTACGCGCTTTAGGTACTTTTTACATATACATTTTTCATTTATGAATGGGATGCATTTTTTTTTATGTTGAATACAAAAATACAACTACAAGGTGGCACAAAATTAATCATCCAATTTGATTTTTGAACAATTCCTTTACGAAATACCAAAGCAAAACAGAAAAATAATCTATTTTGAGTGATGAAAATGTTTATTTTAACATTTACGCGCCCCTTTCCTTGCGTGTATGCTGCAGCTGTTTGCTTCAGAGGTGTCAAAAATAATAAATCCTCCGACAGGGCGATTGATTTTACGCCACCTTGGGCCCGATTGACCCAAACTCTAATACATTCAAATAAAAATCAACACACATAAAACACTTGTGAAACTTACTCTCTGCTTGATCAGACCCGATTAATATTTAAATCAGGGCTGATTTGGGTCAACGATTCGGGTAAGCAGTCCGCTTTGTGCTAAAGCAATTCTTCTTATTATTCTTAAAATTCGATAGAAAAAATGATTACAAATTGCATCAGCACTGTCAATCAGCTGGTGGGCCATGCCACAGTCAATTCTTGTAGGTGAGTAAATACTCGTGTGCTTTTAGTTGTAAGAGCGGGGCACAGCTATGCGTCTATACTAATTATTCTATATGTATGCAGATATAAATATATTTACCTATTTTTACCTATTTTTTTGCCGCTGTGTAGCATTCACGAAAAATCAATTCCATGTTGAACTTTTAACTAACTTAAATACTTATTTATTACTACAGTACGATCTAAACTTTGTTGTCTACAACCTATACAAATTTATAGAATGCTATTAACACACACTTATGAGTGAGTATACATGCACATGTCCAAACTACGTAATATTCGTAAATTTCAGCCTTTCGCTTTTAGCGCCCTTTGGTCTATGCCTTACTTGCCCGGGGTCACTTTTGTCTAATCACTGTTTAGGTCATCTCCGATCAGACTGCGATCCATGCCCTTCCAATTGCTGGAGTTGAGTGCAGCGGCTGTGATGCCATATGTACCGCTTGGCAGTCGCTTTTGTCGACATAAGGCTATGCGGGTCTTGCTGGGCGATTGCGGTTGTAGCAGCGGTGATGTGGCTTGCGGTGAGTCCATGTCGTCGGTATTCTCTTCTGGACAGCTATCCGATGGTGATGCTAAACGCTCACGAGTTTTTATGGATTTCTTAAGTCTACGTAAAAATCTATTGAAATCAAAGATAAAAAGAAATCAGTTACGTAACAAGGGAAATAAATGGAGTGGAGGTACCTCATCTCTAAGCTAGAAACCGAAGTAATCAAAGTTAATACATAACCAAGAAGGTCAATCGGGGAACTCCACAAAAAGGGGCCCTATCGCCACTTCTCTGGTTATGTGTGATAAGTAAAATCTTTATTAAACATGAAAGAGGTGGCGTAAAAGTGGTGGCGTAGGCTGATGATGTGGTGGTAATGGCACCAGCACTGTGCCCTAGCACGATCAGCGGGATCATTCAAAATGTGCTCGGTGAGCTCAACTTTGGGGCTACAGGCTGTGGCTTAAGTTTGAACCCACGTAAAACAGAACTAATGTTATTACCACTCGATACAAGATACCCAATTCTACACTACGGCTAATTAAGTGAACCCGTAGCCAAATGGGTTGGTGCGAATCTCTGTAAAGGCGGATGTACGACCATTTTTAATATTCGAATCGGTAGTTTGATGGATACCAAACGAGGTTTCAGACAGGGTGACTCGCTGTCGTCTGTCTTCTTTAACCTGATGTTGGAGAGGATCGGATAAGGAGAGGATATTTTATAAGAGCATACAATTTTTAGCGTATGCCGATGATATTGACATCATCGACCTTAACAACTGCGCTGTTAGTTCTGCCTTCTCCAAACTGGATAAAGGGGCAAAACAAATGGGTCTGGTGATGGAGGAAAAAACAAAGTCATCAAACAAACAGTCGGCGCACTCGCGTATCGGCACTCACGTCACTGTTGACAGTTATTATTTCGAGGTTGTAAAAGACTTCGTTTATTTAGGAACCAGTATTAGCACCGATAACAATGTCAGCCTGGAAATCCAACGAAGAATCTCTCTTGCCAACAAGTGCTACTTTGGACTAAGTAGGCAAATGAGCAGTAAAGCCCTCTCTCGACGAACAAAACTAACACTCACAAGGCTCTCATTATGCCCGTCCTAACGTATGGCGCAGAAGCTTGGACTATGACAGCATCCGATGAAGCGACGCTTGGAGTGTTTGAGAGAAAGATTCTGCGGAAGATTTTTGGACCTTTTCTCGTTGGCGACGGCGAGTATCGCAGGCAATGGAACAATAAGCTGTATGAGCTTTACGACGACATAGACATAGCGCAACGAGTAAAGATCCAGCGGCTACGCTGGCTGGGTCATGTCGTCCGACTGGACACAAATGCTCCGGCTCTGAAAGTATTCGATGCGTGGTGATAGCAGAGATTAGGTGGAGAAGGACTTGGCTTCACTTGACGTGTCCAACTGGCGCCGGTTAGCACGAGAAAGAAACTACTGGCGTGCTTTGTTAAACTCGGCCAAAATCACGTAAGCGGTTATCGCGCCAATTAAGAAGAAGAGAGTATAAAAAAAATCGATATAAAAGTGGGGTTGGGGTTGGATGTTTGGCGCTCTCGAAACCATCAGGTGGATCTGTTATCTCTTTTGACTATTGGTTTACAATAAACATTCATTTTGGTAGGTATAAGTACTTCGCGACTAATAATGGATAGGTTGAGATTCGAAAAGCTTAATTGTCTGCTCATAACAACACAATATTTTGATTGGCAATGAGGCATGTTGGAAGGGAAGCATGTTTGCCTTTCAAAGCCGATGACAAGATTAAGTGGTATGACAGCGCTGGTCTCTTAAATTTGAAGTATTTTTCGAAAGTAGCTATTTTATCTTTTATTCATTTATAGATGAGGAAGGCTGTAGCTTATCAAAGGGGCTACATATTGGGTCTTTGATAGGAGGGCTTGAAAAAACTGGCGAACTTCAAGCTGGCTTTTGGCTTACTTAAACATATTTTTATGAGATTGTTGAGAATTTCTAGCTATACTTAAATATTACACTCATACCGACCTTATTTGATTTCCGATCGCACGCAAACGATTTATTTTGCATTTTGGCTTAACTGTTTCAGTGTCTTCCTTCACAATGCTGGGTGCAATTCGCCGCAACAAGGCCTTTAAGAACATAGAATAATAAATTAAAAATATGGTAAAAATCAAGAATCAATCAGTAAGCAAGGCTTGGGATCTCCTTACATCAGCCACCTCTTCTTCACTTAGACTCTCCTGTTTACGAGGCCGTTTTTCGCGATTTGGTGAATTAAGACCTGAAAATTTCAAGAGCTACATTAAAAACTGTTATTCAACAAACCTTACCATGCCCAACTTACGTCGCGGAAGTGGTCTTGAGACCGTCAACTCCTTCGGTGAAATAAGACTTTCCGATGAAGAGGAACTACTCGCCACAGGTGGTCTGTTATTGAGTCGTCTTTTGGGACTCTTTCGTGTGGTAACCGCCGATGCAGGACACGGATGATGATGCGAAAGACAATGCTTATTGCATATGTGTCCACTACTGCTCGGTGTGGTTGTCGATGTGGTCAATGACTCCTTACTCGGTATGTCGAGTTGTTGTTTTGTAGGCGATTGTGTTGAAGAACATTTCGATGACTTACGTTCGCGCTTTTTGCTGCTACTGCGACGCTGATGAGTAAAGGAGGCGCCTTTGCCATCGGATGATGGAAAGTCATAAAGACCATCTGAATCGGTGAACGGCAATTGATCCTTACGTCCATAGAAATGTGGCGAGAAACGACCCATGCTAGCTCGTTCGCTTAGCGGGCTTTCAGAACGTGATGACACCGGCGATAGGCCCTTTTCAGTGCCGTCTATTTGTATCACTATAGAAGGCAGCTGCAGTTGTGCCATTTGATTGGTTGCGGTGCCGCCACTGGTGGCACTAGTGCTTGCCGATTGCTGCTGTGGCTCATCCACTTCGACTAGTACGTGTTGTGCCATGAAAGCGCCAAATGTTTTAAAGCGGTTGTTGCTCAAACGGCTGTCTTCCATTTTTTCGTCGACGTGGTCAGTACCAATACCTTCATCGTTAGACTCCAATATGATTTCATCAGAGAATGTTTCCGAATCTGAACGTGGTCTGTGCAGTTGATCGGTGCTATTGCCCGTGGTCCCATGCTCGGTGTCCGCTCCCTTGCCGTTAGTTATATTCTCTTTGCAGCTGGCCAAAGCCGAGTTCTTGCGCCGATTCAATAAGTTTACATGCAGCGAGAGACCACCACCGGAATGACCGCTGCCGGGTTCATCCATTTCGCCGGGGCATAGTGGATTGCTGGAGCCGCAACGGCTCGGTCCTGGACTTGCCATGCTCGAATAACCGGACGAGCTGAGATTGCTTTCAGAGATGGTGCGATCGGCACGGCTGCACATTGTGAAGGGACTCAAATAACACATACCAACCGGATTTGGTGGCATTAAGCCACCTGGGTTGCCGGTTTTTGTAGCCGGTGACATTGGTTCGGCATCCGATTCCAGTTCACTCATGTTAGAAGTGACGGTAATCATGGGTGGAACGAAGGGAAATTCTAGCGAGTTTGGTTTTTCGAATTGTTTTAGGAGCCTGTTGGAGAGTTTAAGGCGGTGAAAAATGTTATCATTGAACAATTTAGCTCTCAGTCCAGAAAGGGTTAACTACAAAGTTCTAGGTGATTTTGTGGGCTCACTAATCTATGTACATACACATAACACAAATGTACACGTGCGCTTGTATAAGTGAGGGAAAACTGAAACGAAGTGAAACTCTCGCCTAAAAGAAGCTATGTATTCTACTTTAAACTAATAGTAAACTACCGTTACTTTATGCGAGAGAAATGATCTACGCCTTACGCCAGGAGAAGCAAACAACTAAAAACGAAAACAAACGAGAACAAAAACAAAAACAGTGTGCTCTACTTATATACCTTTTTTGTTGTTGCTTATTTGGAAACATAAAACTTGTTTCACCTATGCTGGCTCGTTGCGGTGGTGGCGATCCGGGAAATATGATCATCGGATGGCGATTTTTGGTTGGACTCGGATGTTCTACAGTCAGTGTTGGTATAATCAGATCACGTGGTCGAGGTGTTTTCTCCTCTGGCGTCGGTGGCTCCACATCGATGACAATCGCTGGTGGCTTCAAAGCCATTGCCCCAGCATTGTGAATGGAAGTAGATGGCTTCAGTCCACTTGTTGTGGGCGTCGGTGGTGAGAACCGCAATAACGGCAATCTATTGAGTGAATCCGCTGACTTATTCTGACCAGCCATCGAGGTGGTTGCCGTGTCAGTCGGTGGCGTCTCCACGTCACTATCAATTATGACATGTGTTTTACCCGTTTGCAGGTCCAGTACAATCTTCTCCTTGGAAAAATTTGAGTAGAGCAAAAAAAAAAAAACAAAACAAATGCAACATCAGAGAAAATATAACATCTGAGTATTCAGCGATTTGCACATTTTTAAAGCATACATTTACGAGTCAATCTACGAAAATCTAATCTGCACTTTGCATGTCTTATCCTAATCACACCGAATGTATTTATGAAAATCAAAGTGATGGCATTAATGAAAGATGTGGATTGTACCCTGGCTTTTGTTCCGACCGGATGCTGCAGTAGACTTATCGCGTTAAGGGAGGTAGTGTGGGGTTAAGTTCTAGTCACGGATGACAGATTACCAGGTTCGGCCATCCGGAGCAAAATTGTGAGAGTAACTTCGCTTGCCACGTCACCGGGGACTCGGCAGCGAAATTCTTCCAGCTCATTTCACACGTTTTCACACACTCGTCTTATCAGTCGTTGTCCAGACGGCAACGATGTAATATGAACGTTGCTGCGTTGACTTTTTTCGTATATCACGAACACAATGCCGCACAAGATTTTCGTGAACAACCCGCTGTCATAACTCCGATTACGGCAACAAATCAGCTGATTCCTTGAAACTCGTTGCCGGTTAATGGTCTGATGTTGGCTCACTACTACTTACTATTAAGTTTCTTATTTCACAGAGAGCTCTTCGCTCTCTTACCATTTGGATTCTGTATGTCGTGAGGTACAGTGAGCGTCTTCGCAGTTGGTTCGAAGTTGGATGGTGTGATTGGAGGAATAGCTGCAAAATGTGGTACGATTTTTATGGAAAGGGTGAATCGAAGACGGTCGAGGAGCCAACACTTTAAACGAAGAAATGCTCTTGTACTTTCTAGAGAAAATAGAGGAAGCTAGAGGCACAGCAAACCAGCAAGCCAACTGCATAATACGCCAACTATCAGTTGCGTGTGATGCTGCAATGCCTCGTAAATGCCGAGGAAACGGGAGAGCACCCAATTGTTGGTGGAATGACGACATCGCGCATTTGAGAAGCGAATGCCACAAACTGCGGAGAAAGCATCAGCGCAAAAGAAATAGGCCAGAGGGGAACAGCTGTGGGCAGAATACAAAGCCAAACGCCTAGCACTGAAAAAGGCCATAGCATAAAGCAAGGCGGAGGCTTTTGATAGCCTCCTAAGTGAGGTAGATGCGAATCCACCCCATGGATTATAAAATTAAAAAAAAAAAAAATCCAGAATGGGAGTACTAGCATGCTGCTACCACACGCTTAAATAATACACATAGTAACAAACGTCTTTCCGGCTCAAGGCAAAAGAATTAAATTACAAAAAGCACCGGGCATTGATGGAATCCCTAACGCCGTGCTAAAAAACACTGCAAGTGATACCAGAAGTTTTTGGAAACATGTACACAACATGCATTAAAAGCGTAGTTTTTCCTGAGAAATGGAAATAAAATCATTACCCATAAAATATTTAGTGGTAATGATCGACAGAAGGCTGGCAGACCAAATGGAACGATAGAGGGAAGGGAAGAACCACTTTCACTATGATCCCCGACATACAGAAATGGATCCGGAGAACACATGGAAACGTTACCTTCATGTTGGAACAGTTTTTAACTGGGCATGGCTGTTCCAGGTATTGTACAAATACAAGCACACGGACTCTCCATTTTGCCTATACTGCCAAGAAAAATATGAAACGCCTGAGCATGCCCTGTTAGAATGCTTTAGATTTGATGGGGAACGAAGCATGTGGTGCTCAAATATCGGCGAGAGCATGACAGCTGCTAGCATAGTACAATATTTGCTAGAATCTGAAGAAACGTGGAAATATGGTTGTAACGCAGCCTCAACAATTACGCGAAGACTGAGACATGATAACGTATGGCGCAGCAGCTTGGTCGATGATAATATCCGATGAGGCGTCACTTGGAGTGTTCGAGGGAAAGATTCTGCGGAATATTTTTTTATTTTTGTACGTTGACAAGGTCGAGTATCCAAGACGATGGAACAATGAGCTCAAAATGGCTCCAGCTCGTAACCAAAAAAATAGTAAACTAAACACACTTCTCTGCTTCTGCGCTCTCCCGTTTCTAAGTTATCCGAGTGGGATCATCTCAGCATATTCTCGTCAGTTACTTACATGCCACCTACTTTTATGCAGAACGGAACCGTAACGTACACTCGATTATTTCACATTTCGAAAGCCAATAGCTGCTACTTGGCAGGATAATCAGAATTGACAGTAAATTAGACGCAAAAGTGAGAGTAATGCGATGCTAATATTCCGGCTTAGCCAACGAAAATAGTTATGTAGGAAAATATTGCCGAACTACAGACAACCACTTAGACGATCTAAGTACGACAGTCGATATGTATAAGGAGGTTTATGAAGAGACTAGCATTAATTCTGATGTTGGTATGCAAAATGAGGCAGTTAACAATTAAATGCAAATAATATGGCAGCATTGGCATTTGTAAATCGTGGTACAATAATCAAAAGTACATTTGTGCTTGCACAATCAAGTCAATAATGAAGTCAGAATTCGCAATATTTTTCATGCTAAATTTTTGTCGTAACTTTTTTATAAAAATATAGTTCATTGTATAGCAAAAATCTTATAAATTAAAGTTCCAAACTTTGTAGAAAAATAAAAAAAATAACAAATTTCAAAAAATTGGCATTAATATTTTCAGCTTTTTAACCAGAATTTTTCGAAAACATCTAAGTATACAGTTTTATAGCCCATTAAATTTTAGTGCAATAAAGTCACTCAAAAAGCACGTTGATTTCTGAAAATTTTTTTTGCAGTGCAAATGCAATGTTGACAATTTTTTTTCATACAAAAGACTTTAGAACATACACGAGAAAACGTTGGACCCTTTGCATTTAATTGTGAACCGCCCTAATGTGCATTAATCTGCCTATAAGTACAGCAATAATTTTACATTGTAACAGAAATGGTACTGCCTTTCAGCTAAACCATCGATGGTTTTTGCGTCCGAACTGTATTATTATCCCATCATCTGAGTCAATCTGTGTTCGTTGTGTTTTTTTTTTAAGAAAAAGTGTTAACCCGATAAATTAGTTTTAAAACGTAGCATATGAAATATTAATTTAAATAAACATCAACATATAGTCACATGTGCGCGTAGGGTGTGCCATTAAGACCGCCTCTTTTAAAATTTGAACAAAAAACCATTATTCATTTGAAAATTCTGATATGTATTTTTATCACTTGATAGTTGGTTTGATAGTTTGTAATAATTATGAAATATAATAATGATTTGGCGTTCGGGTACCGAAACCACTTGCAAGGAAGAGAAATTGAAGTTTTCAAGGGAAGCTACTGTAAAAAAGTAGCAGGCAAGGGAAACAGCTGATTGTCACTTGAAGAGGTAAACATGGGCTTTAGGAACTTTTAGGCTTGAAAAAAAAAACGTCAATATGGCGTGGGAACAAGTTTCCGTCCTTTCTTAGCCAAAGCTACGAATTATTTAAACAATTAACAAATACATGATATTATGTGAAGTATGTGCCATTGGAAGCTTCAACTTTACTCCATCTTTCAGGCAGCATACGGATTCCTCTGACGAAGAATTGGAGTTCTTTTGACTTGATCCATTCATTGAGCCAGTTTGCGATACTCTCGTAAGAAGTAAACCGCTCTCCAATAAGGGCTGACTGCAGTAATCCGAACAAATAGTAATCCGAAGGTGCAATGTCTCTGAAATACGGCGGGCGGGGCAAGATTTCCCAATTCAGTACCTCTAAATATTTCTGGACCGATTTAACAACGTGTGGTCTGGCGTTGTCATGTAACAAAGTCAGTTTGTCATGTCTACCGTACCATTTCGACCGCGTCTCTTTGAGAGCTCAATTCAAACGCATTAGCTGCAGTCGTAAACATCGCCAGTGATGGTTTCAGTTGGTTTAAGGAATTCTGATCCCACCAGATGCATAACATAACATTTGAAGCATGAATACTTGTTTCGTTGTCGATGGACATGGTTCACAATTTTCTCGACGCTTAGGATTATCATAATAAATCCAGTTTCCATCGCCAATGACGATGCGATGCGGAAAACCTTTTCTTTTCTACCATTCAAAAAGCATCTCACACGTCACCAAACGTCTCTCGATATCCCTCTCCTTCAATTGATGTTGCACCCAGTTACCTGCTTTCTGAACCATTCCCATCGCGTGTAAACGTTTACCGACAGTTGATCTGTCAACATCCAATTCGTTACACATATCCTCTAGGGTTCGACATGCGTCTTTATCCAATAATTGTTGTAGTTGAGTATCTTCGAATTTCTTCGGTGCCTCTTGGCGATCTTTATCACTCGACCTCATGGCTCGCAAATAAATGGATATATGGGACTCCAAGAAGAAACACGCCATCACTAGCGCCGCGGAACGGAGATGTCACACCACGCTGCGGTTGCAAGGCCGATGGGACACTGAACTGAGGACAGATGGATGGTGAAACTCACTCCATCAATAGGCAAATGGGTTTAAAGGAACTTCGGGGAAGTGAATTACTTCTTATCTCAGTTCTTCTCAGACAACGGATACGATCCCAAGTGCATATACTGCGAAGTAACCAGCGATGATGCTGAACACACGTGCTTTAGTTGTGCCAGATAGCTTGCGGAAGAAGATGATCTGAGGAAGCAGATTGGCGACATCGCGCCGAGCAACATAATCAGCAAAATGCTCAAACGTGAGGACAGCTGGAACGCGGTAAAGAAATATATCAAGAACGTATAGTACTACGAGAAGAAAAGATTGACCTCGACCAGTTCAACAAAGCGAAGCCGCACAGATAGAGACACAAGAAGGCGAGCCTATAGCATGAAAGCTGGCTACAAATAGGGTGGACCCAGACGTGGGGGAATTTAATTGGTTCTTTTGGATGCCGGTCTGGGCCCTACCGAAGTAATGCAGAAAGTAGTACCGGGAAGAGTGTCTCTCCAGAAGAAGAGGAGGGATTGTTTTAGTGCCCACACCACTCAACGTAGTAGACGACAGTCGCTGTAAGTGCGAAGGCATTTTGAACCTTAGCTCACCCACCAAAAAAAAAGGAGTCAATCAGCTGTTTTGCAAATTTTTTTTTCGCATAGTTTCTGTTTTGTTTTTTGTCTTTGGAACAGAAAATGTACATAGTTTATTGTCCTCCAGTATTTCGTTGACTAATAATTTTTACTGGGGAACTAATCGAGGATATCTACTTATGTTCATACTGGGAATGCTCTTGTGCTTTGGAAATAAATATTTCCCTTCACAAAAAAAAAAAAAGGAATCTCATAATTTTTGAAAGGCCTCTACAGGCCTTTAGATAGTTTCAGTAATGGACTTTAATAATTGTTTGCATTTTGTATCCATTTAATTTGCCAAGATCAATTCTTACATTGACTTAACAACTATATTCAAAGTAGGCAGCCTCAATGGGGCATCCTACATTTATATTATTAATACATTAAGAAAAAAGTGTGTAATTTGTTAAAAACAAAATATGTGTGCGAGTTCCCGATCTCACAAATTTACTCACCGACATTTGCTCGTCACTGCCGTCACTGCGCATGCTCTTCTGCTCGTCATCACTGTAATCACCACCTGACAGCGGATCTTCCTGAAATATCGGACTGTTTGAACGTTGCGGCCTTGGCATGATCGGTGTGAGAGCCGGCGATGGTATCGGTGTGGGCATCTCACGAATCGGTGATAGACACTTGTTGTTGATGCCATTGCTGGGTATTTCCAGCAGTATCGTCGGTGGGTGTAATAAGTTTGTCGAACTTGACGAATTAGACGATGATGGTGTCGAAGATGATTTGTGCGCATTGAGTACATCGAGAACGGGTACTTCGATTGTGGTTTGACGATAGAACACAGGCGAATCGGGTGGACCACTTGAGAAGCTAACCGGCGTATGCATAGATGAAGTGGACGATTCATCATCCCCAGGTGCATCATCTTGTGGACTAGAAGCGGTTGGGGTTGTTGATGGTGATACATATACAGATGCGTTTTGCATTATGTTAACAGTGTTTGCGGGATTTGAGGCAGTTGTTGTTGAGGTGGCATTTGAAGAAGAAGCAAGATTACGGAACATAGCTAAGATGGAATCGGCACTGGAGACCTTTGGACGTGCTATTGTGCCAATACGACTACGTGATGTTGGACCACCAATACCAATACCAATACCGTGTGGCAGATGGGCGTTGTGATTTGTGCTACCGATCTCACTGCCACTGGTTTGCATCGAACGCAAACCAAAGTCGGTCAGCGCGAGATCAGAACTGGATAATGAATCGCTACCCTGATTCGATGAGGTGCTGTGCGGTGAACGCATATCGTTTGTGCACGGTGATGGTGGCATTGAACTGGCGCGGAACTGTATATCAGTTGGTAGACTGAGGGCACTCGAATTCCTTGTGCTCTAGAGGGGGTGCAGCAGTGTAAAGGCGGAGGCGGAGGAGAAGGCAAACAGGAAAATGGATGAGTACAATGTTTTATGATAGGAAAGAGTACAAGTAAAATGTAATAAATGCATACACACACACATCGACACATGTATACATACATACATATGCAAAATGTGTACAAACACTTGAGGAGTAGAAATGATTTAATAGATTGAGTTAGGAAGCACTTGTAGTAAAGCTGATAAGCTGGTTAATATTAGTGTATTTGTGATATCAAAGATATTTTGTAGAAACTTGCAAACAGTGAAGCGACGGCTCAGACAACGAATCATATGGATTCTTCCCCACCTTTGGAGGTAATTGCTGGATGTACTTACAAGACTTGTGAGAATTAACAATTTGAAAGTTCTGCTGTTACAGCTAATTGTGTGAATACGCCTATCAATGTATTTAATAGCTGCTATACTGACAACCCAGCAAATTGTATATATAAACTCATACTGAACATTTAAAATCTTGCGCGCTTAAGTTAAATTTAAATGGGTGTTCTCGGACAACACCAATCAAATTGGACAATTTTCTTGCTACTCTAAGTTTCTATGGGAATTTTTCACTTTGATTTTGTACAGTTGTGTGCAAATACATCGAACTCAAAAGGTTTGGAAATGATCAGTGCAATGGGGATTTACTTGTCAGTGTATGAAGTGATCACAGGAAAGCTTCTCTTTCTTCTGGATCCTGAGCAAGAGGTCGCAAGAATTTGGATTTTTTCGCCTGAGAATCATAAAACCACTTTAGTTTTTTCCCACATTGTTTGAACGGGTAGTAAGAAATTTATTGCTGAGTAACATCAGCAAACGAAAGCCTTAGTTTCGCTCTACGTCTGCCAATGCAGAAACTCTCAATTTGATATCTAATTAGCTACTCACCGCCATATGGCCGATATCCATGTCTGAACCCGAACTCATTTCGGCAGAGACTTTGTTCAGCAGTCGTGCAAATGTCACTTTCTTCTCCAGCTTTGGATCGGCAATTGTGCGTGCAATATTTGCTACGTTGGTCGATGTCAGCGAACCGGAGTTTTCTGAGAATGTCGTCTCTTTGACATCGCTCTCGGAGTCCACATTACCGGCAGCACGCAAGCGATTCTCGGTCATATTGATGAGCTCACCCAGACTGACTTTGGGCGGCTTGTCCACATTGGGCGCCGGCGAGACCAATTGTTGTAGAATTTGTTTCTTTTCAGCGGCATTTTTCTTCACAGGTGTCGAATTGTTGCGTTTCTTGCGTGGCGATGGTGAACCTATTAATAATGCGATAAATGGGGGATTGAGCTTTATGAGGATTTATTCACAGAATATAACTACGAACATATCGCACGATTAAAAGAAACACAACACAAAACTAGATAAATTAGGCACATTCAATTACATAAAAGTGAAAAGGTGAGTGAAGGAAAGAAAGCAGATTCGAAAGCGGAATGTAGGTGTGGTATGTGCTGGTAGAAACTAGCTAATACATACATACATACAAGTAACTCTCCTTTAAGGCGGCGAAAATTAATGAATGCGGTTTGGGGCGCGACGGAGTTTTAGGCAACGTAGTCGGGCAGGACATTCTGATGATTTGAATATTTTTAAAAGCATTTTTATTCCCTTTTCGTAATTGTAGCGAAAATACTGTAATTGGTGATAAAAAAGTCGACAATTTCCCTTGTACATACATGCTATCCCTAGTAGTATTGGAATCTCGAATATGTTGGTACTATTTCCCAACAATTCTAATATTGGGACTGTTTCCCAACAATTTCGGGATTTTTGATTTCCGACGAAACTTATGGAATGCGGACAGAAAAATATCCTTTTATAGTAAAAAAAGCAATAGATCCTAACCTTTTAACAAATATGGATCTGTTGATCGTCTTTGGTTTTGTAAAAAGTTAAATTATTGTTTTTGTTGAAGGGGTTGAGTATTTGTATTGTAATAATCCTATTTAACGCCTAACGCCGTTGTCGCATGTACCTTTTTTTTTCTTTTTGAGTCAGATCCATTTCATGAGATACAAGTAGAGCAGCAACATTTTTATCTCTATGGCTGAGATTTCATTAATATCCTATAAGAAAGGCTCACCGAAAGAGCGAAGTTTTGCTCCAGTTAGAAATGGACATTCGCAGAAATAGTGGAAAAGACTTTCTTTCACCACCTCCGCCTGACAGCTTCTGCAGATGAGATTGAAGGTCTGGCTGCATGAACCCCTACCTTCCAGTGACCTGTAGGGGTTGCAGTTATACGTGAGATGCTAGGGCGAGATCATCCTAACAGGTAATTCCTCCTCTGGCTCTTGTATAATGACCATGTTTTTCTTGTTGTAGTGCACGTAGTTAATTACTTTCACCTTCTTTCGGCTAAGGCATAGTAGTGTGAAGCAATGGATGTTTTTATTGTGTTGATTAGGGTAGCCACTGCCACCTCCGCTGTTATGTATAGTGCATGCCGAACCTTTTCCTGCTAGCTCATCTGCCATCTCATTACCCTCTATATTCCTGTGACCGAGTGCCCTTATCCGAGTCATTTGAACCCAATGACTAAGCAATTTTAGTTCCTCTTAACACTGTAAAATTAGTTTGGATGAAATGGAATTTGAACCTAAGGCCTTGTTAGTTGCTTGACTCACTGAGAAGAAAGCTACTCGTGCACCAATTTCTTAGTAGTGTTTTAATGATTTATATGCTTCTCTGGTTGCTAATAGTTCCACCTGGAACACGCTGGCATAGTCAGGAAGACGAATTGATTTGGATAATTTGAGCGGCTCGGAATAGAGGCAACCTTCCACACTACAGTTCATTTTCGAATCATCAGTGAAGATTTCAGTGTCGAATCTACCAATCATCTTCCCTATTCTCCATGCGGAGCTCTGTGGAAAACGAACCGTAAAACCTTTATTGAAGAGCAGTAGGGGTCCCTGTAGGAGGGTCTTGCTGTGACCGCACGATCTTGTTGTCCAGCTTCTTATGTCTCTGAGTCTTACCGCGATTGACTTGCTTAACTAACTTGAGTTTTCATTTTAACATAAATGAATGTATATTCAAGTTTACTATTTTCCATTTAATTAAATTGTACGAGATTAAAAAATATATTTTATTCAACCGCAAAAACATTTGTGTACTTTTCAAATTGTTTCGCATGGTCCTCTTTTGGGGCATACCTTAAGCTGCTTTAATTGATATGTGCAAGCTTATTATTAGGTTGGGTTAGAGATATCTGTGCTCTGTCTCTTGTGCTCTATGTGAGATTGAGTATCAGCAGTGTTGTTGGAGTCGTACTAAACATGAGCTCGTGAGTTTTGGCGAGTTTTAATAAACAGTTTAAACTTTTGTCAGTAATATCCTTCAGAGATTAAAAGTATACTGATCACAGGCAGTTCTAATGAGTTGTGCTTAGACCAGGGCAGTGACAAGAGAGGCACGTACACCTTTCTTCTTTGCACAAGTTACACGCGTCGTTCTGGATCAATCCCATTTTAGCTGCGTGATATGAGTCAATGCCCCGTCAGTAGTCTAACCAATATTTTACATTGAGTTTTGCATTACAAAGTTGATTGCTTTCGTATTGCAAATTGGTAGCATTATTTCGAAGCTTCCCATATAGACTGTGCTTCTTGAGTTAGTTCCTCGTCTAGTTCCAACTTCAAAACTGAGAGTGAGCGATTGCTTGCATTAGAAAGCTTGTCAACTGATGCTTTCCATTTCAATTCAACCGGGCTATTCGGGTCATGTTCTTCAATTTCGATGTAACTGAAATATGTTGCTCTCTGGTCAAAATAATGAGACACGTATTTTTTTGTTCGCCCGAAAAAAATTTTTTTCAAGAGTTATCGGCAATTTTGTTTTTCGGCTCAAACTCGATTTTTTTTAATTATATAAGAACATTTTTTTTTTTAAATGCCCATAACTTAGTCAAAAATGAACCGATTTTAATAATTCTGGGTTCAAAATGATCGTAATTACTTACACGAGCGATTTCATGTAGAAACAGTTGCAAAAGAGTAATTAAAAATTTTTTATTTTGCAAAAAACAAAAAGTGTGAAAAAGGTTTTTTACTCAAAAATTTATTACTCAAAAACAACTCATTTTAGCTACTGGGCATTCAGCTTAATTGAAGTTTGAGGTATCCTCTTGATTTGGAAAAAGTTATAAAAAAAAAAAAATACACTTTTTGAAATATTGAATTTCGAAAAAATTTCAATTTTTTTCTTTTTTTGCTAAATAAAAAATTTTCAACTACGTTTTTGCAATTATTTCTACATGAAGTCGCTCGTGTAAGTAAATTGTGAACAAACTATTCTCACAGAGCTTATCTATTTTGGATCTACAGTGCCGTATGTATTCCGAGATATTATTGCTTTAATAGCACCTCGATTATCAGTGAAGATGCTTATTGGAGTGTCGAGGTGAGTCAATTCTAATACTAATTCAGCTGCTTTGGTTACAGCATAGATCTCCGCTTGAATTATGCTAGTGATTAAGAAGCCTGAAAGACTTTTTGAGATCAAACTGCGCACAGAAGACAGCCACTCCTACTCCATCCATCATTTTGGTTCCATCTGTAAAGTAATTGTATGCGTGGTAATCGGATTCTAAACCCTTATTCCAGCCATTCTGTGCTATTACAAAACCAGGTCTCTCGCAAAAGTTTACTTGTGGCATGAAATAGTCTGACCTTCCGTTTATGTCCTGTATGCTACTGTTACAAAGGTTTGTTGGTCTTTGTAAGAATCGTCCAGTCCTCTTAAGTCCTAGTGCGGATCTTTTGGTTAAGTTTCTTACTACTAACTTGGTTGGATGCCAGTCGATAAGTCTTTCTATTGCCACTGTTGGAGTTGTGCTTATAGCGCCGGTTACATATATTTCTGAATTCCTTTGCCATTTAGTCTCCATGACAATTGTCACTATCCACAACAAAACCTAGGTGTTTAGTCGATGTTTTAAGTGCTAACTGAATAGCATTAAGTCCGTATTATCTGGATTTAGTTGCAGTCTGAACAATTCCGTTAATTTGTAAATTTTTCTGAGCACCTTTGAGAGTATTTCACTCATCACTTAAGGACACCTACGTGAGATGATAACAACCATGTCGTCAGTTTTAGTCCGCTATCCACAAGTTCGTTGAGAATCTGATTCATCACTGGAGGACACTCCTCCCTTTGGAGTCTCTCTGCTTGTCTTTTTTGAAATTGTACTGGATCCCCATTCGGCCATCACTATCGGACAGTCGATTTTCCCTTCATGTAAGCATGCTGATTTGGCGTCAGTGGGTTAGGTTCGGTCCTTTCCTTAATGTACGAATTTTGCAGTCTCTCCAACGTTTTCAATACGAATGATGTGAAACGAATCGGCCTGTAGTCCTTGGGACTACAAGTGACTACTTTTGACCGGCTTAGGTATAAAAACAACCTTAGCTAATCTCCAGCTTCTGGGGACGTAATTTAGCCTCAAACAGTTGAGGAATATATCTTTCAGCCTCGGTATTCGTAGAGAGCTTCCTTCCTTCCGCTGGGAAGACTGTGTCCTGTCCTGGGGATATATATATATATTTTTGTATATAATTGGCACCTACACCCTTTTTTGGGTGTTTGGTCGAGCTCCTCCTCCTATTTGTGGTATGCGTGTTGATGTTGTTCCACAAATAGAGGGATCTACAGTTTCATGCCGACTCCGAAAGACAGATATATTTTATGAGGAGCTTTTTTCGTGGCAGAAATACACTCGGAGGTTTGCCATTGCCCGCCGAGGGGCGATCGCTATTAGAAAAAACTTCAGTGCCCAATCCAACCTAGGCGGAAATTCTCGAAATTGTCATCACTCCTTATGTTGGGCATAGCTAATTGATTAGGAACATCGCTGCACTCGGGAAAGTAAAAAGTACGCTAATTTTTAAAGTCGTATAAATTTGATTATTTTCTTTCATTATGTTAACAAAGAATCAATTTTCTTTTAAATAAAGAAAGGATATTAAAACACATTTATTTATTATTTATTATATGGTAGGAAAGTTTCTTAAAAATTCAGTTGTGGCAAAATAATGAATGTCTATATCCCGGGACTGATTCCGAGGTCTCGGAACTGATCCCGAGATTTTGGAATTTTCATAACGAGATCCCGAAAAAAGTACATCTTTAATACACACATCCCCATTTGTTCTTTCCGGTTCTTCTAAAGGAGAGTTACTTGTAATGATATAAAAGTATTTTAGAAAAAAATGCATACACCTCCAATCAAGAAAAAACATTTTGGAGAATTTTATTGAAGAAGCGGAATAGTGAAAATCAAAATACACATTAAAAATTGTTTTTTTAAAATACATACATACACACGAGTATGTGCTAAACTAAACTGTGCTACATAAATGAGTGTGAGTGTGTGGCTGTATGGAAATGAGAAGCTATAAGTTTTTGTGGGATAAATATTTTACTTAGCATACTTCCAGTAAAGCTAACTACAGGAAAATGTGAAAATAAAAATTTAATCAACGAAAATATTTCAAAATTTGATTAGCATTCACTAAATACGATACAATTTTCATAAAAAGTTAGTTGTTTTACGCCCACCAGCAGCCGCAAAAGTACTCGCAGTTCAAGTGTAGATTCGACGTTTTTTTTTGTTTTTTGTTTTTTCAAATTTACGTTAGGTTGCACTGTCAACTGTCACTGACACTACAGATTTTCAGAGAATAAATTTGCATTTTGTGATCAAAGTATGAAATTATATACATCTGCATATGCACGCACAAAGATTGAAAATTTTAATGAAACTAAGATATTGATACGGGCAAATGTTCATCGATACATATTTACAAGCTCCCGACTAAATTGCAACAAATTTTAGCAGCGCACGCTCAACGCTTGGACAACTAACAAGCAAAAGAAAGTAATGACATTTGTGAATGTTTAGACAGGACTAACTCAAAACTAACGCAAAACGGATTCATTGCCAATGATATCATTGCATACATATTAAGTTTGGCGCCCTCGACTCGAAAAAGGCTAGGGAACGTCTTTAATCCATAGAAGTGTCGCCATTCTTCAAAGGAAGTCCAAAATAAACAAGACTGGCGTCATAAAAATGAGCCGAAAAGAAAGCCCCAGACGAGCCAGCATCCAAAAAATCGCGTTTGGAGAAGTCAAAAATCAAGTCGATGCTCATTTGTTTCACGATTCTAAGGGAATTGCCCACAATTTGGCGTTTTGAAGCGTTTGTTGCATCGCATTCGTTGAATTCGTCGAATTCGCACTGAATACCGCCAAGGAGGAAGCTGGCGTTTATTGCATGATAATGCACCATCTCATCGATCCACTCTTGTAACTGATTGTTTGTCTAGAAATGGGGTTTTAGCCATCAATCACTCACCGTATTCGCCTGATATGGCTCGCTTTGACTTCTAACTATTCCAAAAATTGCATTTGGCAATGAAAAGAAAACGTTTTGCCTTCGTGGAGGCCACCCAAAAGGCTTGTACCAACATTCCGGTCAATGGCCTGAAACGCTCTTTCGAATTTAGATCACGCAAAATAGTGTATCGAGGCCAGAGGGGACTATTTTGAATAAATAAACTCGAAGTTATCGGAACAAAGCTCCTATCAGTCTTGTTTATTTTGGACTTCACCTTGTAGATGGGATCTAACAGTCGATGGGCGTTGGCTTATACCTGAAATCGCACCATGGGGGACTAGCAAACATGGCGATGCTGTTTTTTATCTAGCGCAGCTAATCAGTGGACACGGATGCTTTCGGTCGTATCGCCGCCGTTTTAAGCTGGCAGACAACCCCTACTGCCCGTACTGCTCCAACACGATCGAAGATGCAGAACATGTTTTGTTCCAATATGATTATTTGTGAGTTACGTCAAACGATAAACGCTGGACGTGCTACTTGGACACTCGTTGCAGGTAAACAATCTGATACCAGCCCAGCACGCATCAAGAAATAATTGAAATGCTGTTAAAGGATATGCAGCAAAAATAATGCACTACCTCCGATACACGGAGCAGGCGGCTGAAGAATAGGAGCTCTTGAGTAAGGAGGCACTAACTGTTTGACTAACGAACGACACTCACGAACGCCTGAGGTAACGCTCACGACGATATCAGACGGGTGGGAACAAGTCGATACTAACAAATTTGATATCACTTTCTTCCGATATTCCTTTCGCCGCCCCAAAAAGCGGAGAAATGGAGACTATCGATGACATAAAAACTCTATATGTCAAAAGGAGAGGATCTTGGACGCAGGAACCAATTGTGGGCAATAAACAGACACGCGGTACAGACAGAGACATAAGAAGACGAGCCTATAGCATAAAGCTGGCTACAAATTCGATTGACCTACATGTGGGTGAATAGAACTGGTTCACTTCATGGACGCCGTTCTGGGCCCTCCCGAAGTAATGCAGAAAGTAGTGTCGGGAAGGGAGGCTCCCCAGAAGAGGAGGAGGGATTGTTTTAGTGACCACACCAGTCCGCTCAGTAGACGAAAGTCGCTGTAAATGTGAAAAAAGGCGCTTCGATTCGCCACTTCTCTGCTCGCTTAACAGAAAAATTGCATGTGAAAGCAACAGAAAAGTTACCGAGCGGTAAAACGGGTATAACCCATTATTTTAAATACTCCCAACTCTTTTTTCGGATATTAGGCAAGTTTCATTCAGTCTAAGTTCAGACATGGCTGCTCACAACTTTTTATAGAGCGGTCGGCGGGGAAAGGAGTGGGGCAGCGAGGTGCCACACGCTTTGTACTCTCGTTCTTCTCAATATTGTTGTTGTGTGTAGACTTAAAACAAAAACGAATGCAACCAACTCGATTAGCTGCGTCAGAATGCAGTCTTACTAATAACTATTATGAGCTATAAAGCAAATTTTATTATTGGTAGCTCACTGACAGATGGTGAATCGAAGAGCGCTGATATCTATTGAGAAACGATGACAAAGACACGGCGATAACGGGTACACAATGTAGACCGCTGTACGCAAATACAGTTCTAGAACCAAATCAGAATGAGGGAAGTCGAACTGTAGACCTATGATGGTGGACTTCCAAAACGCACTAATGCAATACATTAGTTTTTTCTATCTCTGAACCATAAGAGAAGATATTGGCAGCGCCGCCACGGAGGGTACCAATCTACCATCCGTTCAAGAAATGGATCACATGGTTGAAAGCGATCGTAGTCAAAGCAGCTCAATCGGTGGCCAAATCGGGACTAACGGCCAGGAAAGTTCTACTGTATATTTGGTGGGACTTGAAAGGAATAATTTATTATGAACTCCTTCCGCATGGCGAAACATTAAATTCAGATCTCTACTGTCAATAACTGGACCAGTGAAGCCAACTCCGGGAGCTTGGTTAGAAAGTATTAATGCATCCACCATATAGTCCGAATCTGGACTGGTCATCTGAGCGATTACCACCTTTTTCTGTCATTGCATAACTTTCTGAGTGATAAGAAATTTTCATCAAGTGAAGATTGTGAAAATCGATTACTAGAGTTTGTCGCCAATAAGGAGAGGGGTATTATGAAGCTACCTTTAAAATAGCATTAAATTATACAACACAACTGTGCTTCTGACCCAAATCGGACAATCCGAAACATTTTAAATTGAAGTTTAATATACTGGGTTGGGGAATAAGTTCATAACGTTTTAATATTTTTTATGTATTTTTTAACGATTTGCTGTTTGCCAAAGGGTAAGCATTCATTCGATAGAAGTCTTTCTGCTCTATAAAACTATGTTAATTGTATTTTTGAGTTATTTAATTTTTTATTAGTTTCGAGGCTTAGGAGCGGAATAACCAGGAGGCGAAAATTAATATTTCCGACACCTGCTCTTCTTTGCTTTTCATCGAGGTCAAAAAGCTGCCGAAGCAGGGCGGAACATGTGCGATGTGTATGAAGAAGGTGTCATAGGCGAGGCTATAGCACGGAAATGGTTTGCAAAGTCCAAAAATGGCGACTTTGACGTCGATGACACGTTCCGCAGCGAAAGGTCTGCTGAATTCGATGAAGAACGTCTCAAATCGCTTTCGAAGAAGAACAGTCGCCTAACCAATCTTGAATTGGCGGAAAAGATGAATTGCGATCATAAAACGATTCTCAATCACCTTCATTCAATGGGATTTATCGAAAAATTGCAAGCCTGGGTGCCTCACGAGCTCAACGAAAAAAAAAACTATGAAAGTCGCCTTCAAATTGCTTCTCAGCATCTCGCCCGCCATCGAGCAACACGCGGTCATAAACAGCGCTTTTTGTAGCGAATCGTCACGGGAAATGAGAAATGGTGCCTATACATCAATATGAAGCAAAGAAAGAAGTGGGTGGCTCCAGAAGGTACGTCAAAGCCGAGAGTCAAGCCGGATCATCATTCAAAGAAGGTCATGAAATGTGTTTGGTGGGACCGGGAGGGTATGGTACACTGGGATATGCTCGTAAGGAATTTTACGGTCAACAAGAAGGTTTACATTGCCTCAGCTATATGCCTTGAATGAGGCAATTCGACTGAAAAGACCTGATGGACATGGTCAAACCATACTCTTGCACGACAACGCCAGGCCACATGTTGCACAAGTCGTAAAAGACGCACTTGAAGAGTTCAAATGGGAGGTCCTTTAACATCCGCCGTATTTTTTAGCTTTTGTACCGACCGATTACCATCTTTTCCGCTCCCTGTCAAACCATATGAAAGGCGTTAGCTTCGATAGTAAAGAGGTCCTTAAAAACTGGCTCAACAATTTCTTTGACACCAGACCAGGCGATTTTTAGCGGAACGGCATCAACATATTGGTAGAGATGTGGGAAGAGGCCGTAAACAGCAGCGGCAAATATATACTTGATTAACTTATTGATATAATTATTGTTTTTTGTTTAACCCCTTGCCGTGCTGTAACGAGTCTGACTCATGATGAAAATTTTGGTCCAAACATGAACATGGCGAGCCAGGCTCGTGAATAGAGTGTCAGGCCAAACGTAAATATCATGAGCCGAGGTCGTGTACAGGTAGTCGGATCACACATAAACATCACGAGCGTGGGTCGTGATTGAATGTTATTAGGTGCGCAACTAAGTTCCCGCTGTTTGTCAATAGATGCCACCAGCAGTGTGTGCTAGTCGATTCTAACATAACCCAATCATCAAAAATTAAGCTTAGACATATGGTAAGCAGACTGCTTCGACACATTAGTGCTTTTGTTTTGGTATCATATATATACTCGTACTTTTGGTTCCGTGAAAATGTCTGATTTTGTGCCGAATAATCGTCATTTGCGGGAAGTGTTGATTTTCCTCTTTCATTCGAAAAAAACGGCGGCTGAAGCGCATCGAAAGCTACAAACAGTTTATGGAGATGCTGCTTTAAGTGAAACAAAGTGCCGAGATTGGTTCCGTCGCTTCAAAGACGGTGATTTTAATGTTGACGACCGTCCGCGTGAAGGAAGACCAAAAACCTTCGAAGACGCTGAATTGGAGGCATTGCTCAATGAGGATCTGTGTCAAACGCAAGAAGAGCTTACTCCAGTATTAGGAGTTACCCGCCAATCTATTTTCAAGCGATTGCATGCCTTGGGAATGATTCAAAAACAGGGCGCTTGGGTTCCCTATGAGTTGAAACCAAGGGATGTTGAACGTCGTTTTTTCGCCTGTGAACAACTGCTCCAGCGGCAAAAAATGAAGTGTTTTCTTCATCGCATCGTGACGGGTGATGAAAAATGGATTCATTACAGCAATTCAAAGAAAGGAAAGTCATGGGGCTGCCCGGTCATGCTTCTACGTCATCGTCTCGGCCAAATATTCACGCTGCGAAGGTTATGCTATGTATTTGGTGGGACCAAGTTGGTGTTATTTATTATGAACTGTTAAAACCAAGCGAGGATCGGTATCGACTTCAATTGATGCAATTGAGCCGCATTACGCCGAGAGGCATGAATAAGTGATTCTACAGCAAGACAACGCTCGGTTCACGTTGCCAAACCCGTTGAAATCTACTGGAAACACTGGAAATGGAAAATCCTACCCCACCCGCCATATTTTCCAGATATTGCGCCGTCCGATTATCACCTGTTCCGATCGATGGCACATGGTCTATCTGACCAGCAGTTCCACTCATATGAAGACATCAAAAAATGGCTTGATCAGTGGATAACCGCAAAAGATGAACAGTTTTACCGCGACGGTGTACGAGATCTAGCAGAAAGATGGGGAAAAGTTGTAGCCAGCGATGGGCAATACTTTCAATGATTCACTTGTAACCATTTTATCAGAATAAAGTTGTATTTTCACCAAAAAAAACAGTGAGAACTTAGTCGCGCACCTATTAGTTTCTATATGTACGCCACCAGAGTTACTCACGAGTCTCATAATTGCTGTTACAAAGTAGTTTATATTATTCTGATCTTTACTACGCGTTGACGTGTAATACTTGGGCCCGAGTTTCGTCGAGCTAAATAGCACGGTAAGGGGTTAAATAAAAGTCTTCAGTGGAAACGCAACGAACTTATTCCCCAACCTAATACTAAATTATTTATACTTGTACATAGAGATACATTTATACATACATATTTAAGCCCGCAGTAGGTGCAAGGAAAGGAAATATTCTAAGCAGGTGATGTAGGTATAATATACTTTTAGAAGCTAAAGCCCATGTGAAGTGTGCATGTAACGAGTAAATTTTGTACCAATTTAATGTGGAGGTCAATGTAAGGATTAAGGGAAGGAGTGTTATGCATATATACGAGTACATATAGTATATTTGAATTTGAAACAGAATTGTGTTCCTGAATATTTGGTTCACGGAGATGAGAGTACCAGGGGAAATATATACAATTAGGGGAAAGGAACGTTTAGGCTAAGCGAACTCTGGAAAGAATCTCTTGAGTAAAAGCTAAGTAATTCACTACTTCTGTCGGGGAATGCGTTTGAACAACAAGGTAATCACGAAAATGAAATTATTACACGAATATGCAGGTCGATAGCAACTTTGGTTCTGTCTTTTTTTCTACTTGGTTAGCATTCAATTTCGATTTGTGGTGCAATGGTTGAAGTTCATGTGATTTCTGTATACTTATACGTATATACATACATATGTACATGAATGAATGTGAAAAAACTGAAAATATGTGTGCAATTATTCAAAAAATTTAGTAAATGTTGAGCATAAAACGGTTACGTTTCTTTGAGGAGAGGGGAGGATATACAGCATTTTGAGTGTACACAACGAGTTACGAATGTATTCTTTGTTAGGAATCTTGCAAAAAAAGATATAAAAAAGGTACGAATTATAAACCAATTACTTGTATGCATTTATAGATTAACTCATACATACATATATTTAGAGAAAGAGACAGAGAGAAAAAGAGAGAAACAGGTAGATAGATAGATATACAACGCTTGAAGTGAATTGCAGTGGAGTTTTTCGATTATTGCATAGAATTTAATTTAAAGGGTTTGCAAAGGGTTAATTTTTTTTTGTTTTTTTTTTCGTTTTTTGTTTTTGTGCTTGCACTGTTTGTTTGCATTGTTTGGTTTTTCAATTTGATTTTCAATATCAAGCTCAATTTAGCCTATCTTACGTCGGGGAGGCGGTCGTAATAGATCGTCAAGTGAAAATGTACGCGCTGCTGCCCCTCCCCCTCCAGGTATTGGATTGGGGCTGCTGAGGCTCAAAAGTGACGGTTTTCTGATACCCAATCTGTTGAATATGGAGCGTTGTGTGCCCGGTGCGATATTGCCGGTTGACTGTGGAATGGCAGTTGTAAATTGCAATTGCTCGCGTAATGATGTGTGATGATGATGTCCATGTATGGAACCAGGTGCTATATATTGATCAAATAGAAAGAGCAAAAAAATCAAAAAACAAACAAACAGGTAGAAGAGAAAACAGAGAGAAAAAGAGAGAGAAAGAGATAAAGAGGTAGAAAAAAATTTTGTTGCACGAAGTTGTAAAAATGAGCTCAAACACGAGAATCCCAAAATGGATTCCATTCGGACAAAAGTTGAGTTGTGTGGTTTGCAATTATCGTAAATGTTTAAAAGTACGCATTATTCAAAATATGTCTTTATATAAAGAGTTATGTAAGCTTGCATTTAGGTGAGACGAAGTTTACAAAATTTTATGCAAGACGGAATTCTGCTAGCAAAATACGTTTGGATACTTATATCTAGACTTAAAAGTTCTAACAATAAAATAATATTTTGAATATTTAGATATGTGTATATTGACTATTAACTTAATTGAAAACTGTATGTAATATTTCTAAAAACAGATTTTCAAATAATGTGATCATTTTTTTCTCCTTCTGGGCTACATATGAGTCTGGGGGAAAAAGGAACGAAAAAGCCTCAGAAAAATATCACATACTCTATGATCAGAAAGTAGCGGGAATGTTTAAATAAAACAAAACAGAGTTAAATTTCAGCAAATTTATTTTATCTCCTTCAAAATATGACCTGTCTGAAACAACACACATGTGCCAACGTTTAACCCAGTCCCTCATGCACCTCTGGTAGGCCGACGAAGGAGCTGATCTCCTCTATCGACAGAAATCTCCTTCCACGAAGTGGTAACTTCCACTTGGGAAACAAAAAGAAGTCGCTCGGGGCCATATCAGGAGAATGCGGTGCTTGCACGATAGTACATATTTACTTGGTGTTACGTCAAATAATACAGCACAATTTGGGCTCGGTGAAATGGCGCGTTATCATCATGCAAAATCCAAGGTTTCTTTGCCCACGTTTCCAGCAGCTTGCGACGTACAACATCTCTCAAACGCTTCGAAACGGATAAATAATATTCTTTATTGACTATCTGGTCCGATGGAAGATACTCATGGTGCACCACGCCTTGGGAATCGAAGGAAACAGTCAAAATCACGTTCCCGGTACTTTCAGATCTTAGGGTATATAATTTCCTTCAGCTCCTGTTGGGGCATAGGACCAGAACAAAATTATTGATATTATTTCGATTGTGAGCAAGTTGTTTTAAGGAATTCCAAGTACAGTTTGAATGGCCTTTGGTCTTTCACGGTTCCTTGGCCCTTGCGGATTCCATCACAGAGCAGCCCTGCAAACTTCGCCGTCAAACTTTGTGCAAAGTGTGACCTATCCAATCAAATCGTCTGCGTTTGATGATGAGCTCGATTGAAAGTTCCTTGGTCGAAATAAGTAAAACCTAGCTTGAAATTGTACGCCGCGTTTGCCTGCCAGCGCTTTATTCAGCCCATCGTCGAGGACTATGAGAAATAGCGAACTTTATCTTTATCTTTGTCTTTATCTTTATCTTTATCTTTATCTTTGTCTTTATCTTTATCTTTATCTTTATCTTTATCTTTATCTTTATCTTTATCTTTATCTTTATCTTTATCTTTATCTTTATCTTTATCTTTATCTTTAT
The DNA here is from genome assembly GCA_037575425.1 of Anastrepha fraterculus. NCBI lineage: Eukaryota > Metazoa > Arthropoda > Insecta > Diptera > Tephritidae > Anastrepha > Anastrepha fraterculus. The sequence goes on from JAYXIM010043968.1 coordinate 2,110,652, forward strand.
CTTTATCTTTATCTTTATCTTTATCTTTATCTTTATCTTTATCTTTATCTTTATCTTTATCTTTATCTTTATCTTTATCTTTATCTTTATCTTTATCTTTATCTTTATCTTTATCTTTATCTTTATCTTTATCTTTATCTTTATCTTTATCTTTATCTTTATCTTTATCTTTATCTTTATCTTTATCTTTATCTTTATCTTTATCTTTATCTTTATCTTTATCTTTATCTCTATCTCTATCTCTATCTTTATCTCTATCTCTATCTCTATCTCTATCTCTATCTCTATCTCTATCTCTATCTTTATCTCTATCTCTATCTCTATCTCTATCTCTATCTCTATCTCTATCTCTATCTCTATCTCTATCTCTATCTCTATTTCTATCTCTATCTCTATCTCTATCTCTATCTCTATCTCTATCTCTATCTCTATCTCTATCTCTATCTCTATCTCTATCTCTATCTCAATCTCTATCTCTATCTCTATCTCTATCTCTATCTCAACCTCTATCTCTATCTCTATCTCTATCTCTATCTCTATCTCTATCTCTATCTCTATCTCTATCTCTATCTCTATCTCTATCTCAACCTCTATCTCTATCTCTATCTCTATCTCTATCTCTATCTCTATCTCTATCTCTATCTCTATCTCTATCTCTATCTCTATCTCTATCTCTATCTCTATCTCTATCTCTATCTCCATCTCTATCTCTATCTATATCTCTATCTCTTTCACTATTCTTTTCTGTGTGGAGTGGCCAACTGGCTCTGGTGATCAAGAGGCAGAAACGATTGGCGCCCTTAATTGAACTCAGATAAAGTAGCTTAGGGCAGCCCAGCAAGGAGTAAGAAAAACTGGATCTACAAACTACGTCATCAGAATGAGAAATAATTTTTATCCTTCCTTGATAATGAATGCAAGTTCGATACTGGCGAATAGCAATAGCAGAAATATAAAATGTTATTTGCTTTAATATATCTAAAAAACTCCTAAAATACTTAACAGAACCGAACTCATTTTAAACACGTAGACACTCACATGTACTTATATTACATATTATATATAGTACATATATATACACAGATAATAGCAAATTATATTTTTAAGTTTCTAGCCATTTCTATATAACATTTAAAACTGAACTACTTACAAAAATGTTTAACGCCTAAGATATAATTATATATACGGACAATAAGGACACCTTCACGCTCACATACATACATACATAAATACCTACCCTAATTACATAAATGCTTAACTTACACCTACACAAATACATATTCAAATATACACTTATTTATAGATACACCTAAATATTTATAATCTAACACTAAAACTTACGCCGATTTCGATCTGCTTCTTCGGCCAATAGCTTTTCAATTTTTTCCGGGAAGTGTCGTTTCGCGCACCAAACCAAACCGATGACTGCTAATACAACAAAAACGGTTATTAAGCCCAACCAAAATGGTTCTTGCAGCATGCGTTCAGATAACGGTTTATAGGGTATATGCAGCATACGTCGCTCACATCTCGCACCTTCCCACCAAGCGTGACAACTATGGAGATTAACAGAATATTGATTATAAGATTCTTGGGTATATACGAAGAATATTTAAAGACAAGAAACTGCAATTGCAAATGAAACTTGGGTAGTAGATTCACCAAAGCCCAAGCTCCAACTTGGGTAGGGCTGCTCCTACTGAGCACTTCTGACTGGCAGCATAAAGCCCACTATGAAGTTGAGTTGAGTTGAGATTTTTTTTGAGAGGTGTGAAACCTCATTCACTGTGCCCTATCAGTCCCCAGTTAGTAGGCTGAGGCTGCCTATATCGAAACGCGCCAACTTATCGTCTTCTATCTTATCCCTTTTAGTTCTTGCCCCATGTGTAGGCGGTTACCGATTTAAAGACTTTCTTGTTGGTCGAAAAGAAGGAGAGACAAAATGGAGGAATTTACAGTCAAAAGCTTGCACTTTTTGACTCATATCGTAAGTAAGGAGGTCGTGATTATAGTGGAAGAGTGTGGCTCCTTATGGCAGTTATGAAGCGAGAGAGTTCACAGAGATAACCATTTACATTTAAACATAAATCAGCAATGCAAATGCTCTCTGCCGATTGACGGAGTTCGACCAAGGACAGTTATTTCAACAATTTGAACCTGTTAAGGTGAGTGTAGGTAGGTGAAATGGTTTAAGTACCACTTTGGCACTCCCCAAGTATCACTCAATCGCCGTTTTGTTACCATCAGACCTCCAAGGGGCAGATATCTGCAGCCAACCAGAGCTGTTAATGTAAGGGAGAAGATTGATGGGACTTAAGTTGGCACACTGACCCAGACTGACGAAGATAGGAGCCCCCAGCGATCTTAATCGCCTAGCTGCCAAACCGGGACATTTACACAGAAAGTGCTCAACAGTCGTCCTCTCTGAAAGGTCCCCACAGCTTTTGCCACGAAGGTTAAATGGTAAACCTTGCTTTTTCGCGTATGTACCGATCATCCAATGACTGGTAAATACAGCTACGAGTTTGGGAATTGAGCGGCGTGGAGTCGCCAGGACTTTCTGAGTCCTCCGTCTATTGCACTGGGGTCAAAAAGTTTTCGAAATCGCACATGAAGAAATGGAGCTCCATCTTTTCTGCACTTTCGTGAGAAGTGAGTTGTGCAATTTTCCTTTAACAACAGTTAGGGCGATGCCGATGACCGAGTAGGAGTTCTCTGATACCAATCCAGTCCAATCTGCATTTCGCTCAACTGCAACTTTTTTTACGAGGCGCTCTAATGTACAGTATGCCTCCTTGTGTCGTATTATTGACAATGTTTTGTAAAATATACTCACCGACAAAAGTAGCCTCCATTTCGCTCGAAGCAAACGCCACGTCCTTCGCAAGGGTTTTCGGCACAAGGCCTTTGTTTCTGCTCGCATGTTGGACCCATGTAACCCGGCTGACATTGGCACTATTTCATGGAAGTGATGGAGGTTGGAAAAACTTTGAAATAAAGAAAAAGATTAGCCGTACTTTGAACCTACCTTAAAGCTATTTGTAGTCAGCTCGCATCTGCCAAAGACACAGGGCTCCAGTTCGCAAATATTCAGGCCACAAAATCTGTTCAAAAGTAAAGTAATATGGATTGCCTAAAGTTGCTATATTTCGCGTTTTCTTACCTCCCCGTGTAGTGTCCCTTACATTGGCAATAGTTCGTACCGTTATTGGGTACGCATTTGCCATTGAACTGACAGGGATTTGGTTGGCAGGATTCAACGGTTTTTTCACCAGCAGCCAATTTCATTTTGTAGGTATTATCTGCTTACAGTGACAAATCAGAAACTAAATTAGCTCCTCAAAATCTATTCAACTCACCCCATTGTATTGACACGGTTGCATTTAGTAGGGCATTCGAGTGGAGGCCTGTGCGTTGGCGGATGTGCAGCGTATTTAGATAGGATGTAATATACACTGGTGGCGCTGTGGCATCGACTGTTCTAGTTTGAAGTCTACTACTTGACATGGATGGCATTGACCTTGAACGGTCGTGTGTATAAAATTTGTCCTGCGGATGTAAGTAACCGTACGATGAACTCTGGCGCTCCGCATCGTAACTGGGTGGGCCGGTGTGTGGAAGAGTAGTGGGCTGCTGATACTTGCAAAGTTGCCACTTTGTGCCATTATTGTCCGCGTAGTTGTCGTAGACCTAAGATGCGAATAAATGGTAACAACTCGTTAGTGTACAATGGAATTATGAGGTGTGTTCAAAAAGTATCGCGAATTTTGAATTTTCGCAAATTACGTATATTCGAATTGCGATTTTTTTGTGGCGATATTTTGGTACTCATGTCTCTCACTCATGCCGACGAATTCGGCTAGTTTGAATGCTCATCTTCGATTTTTACCTATTTAAAAAGATGGATCAAAGAACCTGTATCAAATTTTGTGTGAAAAACGAAATTAAGTGCGCAGATGCATTTCGAATGTTGACTGTGTCATACAGAGAAGCTACTTTGGACCAAAACAACGTTTATCGGTGGCAAAAAATGTTCTCAGAAGGCCGAGAAGATGTGAACGACGAAAAGCGTGCCAGACGCCCGACCACTTTAACAACAGACGAAAAAATTGATGAAGTGAAGAAAATGGTATGAGCCGTTAGAGAAGTTGCTGAGGACCTAAACATATTGATTGGCTCGTGCCATTCAATTTTTCTCAATGATTTGGGAATGAAACGGATCGACGCAAAATTCGTACCAAAACTGCTCAATTTCGACCAAAAGCAGCATCGCATGAACATTGCTAATGACATGTTGGACTCTGTTCGCGACGACCCAAATTTGCTCCAGAGGGTCATAACTGGGGACGAATCGTGGGTTTATGGTTATGACGTGGAAACCAAAGCTCAGTCATCTCAATGGAAGTTGCCGCATGAACCAAGACCGAAAAAAGCGCGCCAAGTTCGGTCGAATGTAAAAGTTTTGATTACCGTTTTCTTCGATTGCAGGGGCGTTGTGCATCATGAGTTCTGGCCATAGGGTAAAACGGTCAATAAGGAATATTACCTGTAAGCAATCCGCTAGAAACGCCCGGATTTGGGGAAGAACAAAAATTCGCTCTTGCATACCGATCACGCCCCTGCTTACACATCGTTGTTTGTGTGCGACTTTTTGGCCAAAAACAATACACTAATGATGCCACAACCACCGTATTCCCCAGATCTGGCCCCTGTGACTTTTTCTTGTTCCCGAAACTGAGGAGACCCATGAAAGGACAACGCTACGCTACGATTGACGAGATAAAAACGGCATCGAAGGAGGAGTTGAACAAGATAAAAAAATTTGAAAAATGCTTTTTTGAAGTGCTTCGAAGATTGGAAAAAACATTGGCACAAGTGCTAATATCTCATGGGTACTACTTTGAAGGGGACAAAATAGATATTAATGCATAAATAAATAATTTTTGAAAAAACACAAAATTCGCGATACTTTTTGAGCACACCTCGTATGGCAAGGCGAGTTCATGTTTGCTTTATACCTCTAAGAGACTACCATCGATACAATCTCCATTCTCACTAAATTCAACGCCTTGCAATTCGAGCATAATATTCTGACCGAACGGTGCCACTAAATGGTGTGTGAAGTCCACATTTTCCGGCATCGCACGTGGGTAGTTGAGTTGGTAAAGATGACCGCTGCTGTTGTAGTTCAAACTGATGACCCGCTCACGTCGCTCCAATGGTGTCACTGTAACGATTATGCGCAATATGCAAACTCTCAAAAGGGTTCTACATAAGTATAAGTAAATCTCGTTTTTTCTCACCTGTGCGATAGACAGCTTGGAAGCCTTTGCCTCTCGGATGTTGTCCTGTGCGAAATTGTATGCGCAATTGTTCACGCTCGCTAACGAATATACCCTCGCTCAATATTTCTTTGGTGCGAAAGGGCCGTAGTGGTCCGCTACCAATGTCCACTTCCAAAACTGCGTCCACATTCAAATCGAACTCACTGAATTCGAGCCAAACGCGTCGGCCAGCTGGCGCTTGTATCACGTAAGCACAGTTCAAGTTATGTAGTAAAAAATGTGGATAGTTGGGACTGAAGACGGTGCCCTCACGTGAAGTGAGCGTCTGTAGCGGACAGCCAGATATATCGATTGCTCTCCAAGTGGCCGCGAATCCCGCACCATTAACGGAGTAATCACTGTGAAAATTCACCATTGCCTCATTTGAATTGGAAACAAAGTCAAATTTGGACATATTGGCGGTGTGTGTGCCACACCAACGTACATATGGCAGGAATGATTGTGCATTATCTACTGGAAGGGGCAACATCAGTTGGTCAGCCTCCTCTAAAATACTATTGCGCTTGCGGCGATGTGCCTTGGCTTTTCGTCGACGATGTTTGGGATTTTGATATTTCGTTACGACGCCAGCAGCAGTGGAAATCCACTTATTACCACTGTGCGCTGCTTTTGTAAGCACTTCTCTTCTAAATCGTTGATTTCCACTGTGCGTTTTTCTAGCGCCTTCGTGCTTCCGATTTAAAGTTTTCCTACTATGAGTTTGCTTTGTGTACCTGTATTCATTTTTGGCAGTGTTGACGTTTGGGTAGCTCCCCCGCTTTTTTGGTGTACGTAGACCTCTTCGCAGACTACGTTTCGGTCGTTTACGGTATTCCGATGCGAATTCACCTATGTCCACTTCATTGTCCGTCGACGATAGTTGCTCTTCAGAAGTTAACATGGCCATGGGTTGGGGATTGCTTCCAGGCTCCAGTGTTATGTGCGAGACTAATTCGAAGTCTTGTATGCTGACAAAATCATAGAGACACTCATCCTGTGGCTCAAGATCTATTTTTTGGAATTGAAGTATTATGCGGGTACGATCTGGTGTTTTAATATGCACCCAATAGTCCATATTTAGGGGATATGTGTTGGGGTAGGCTTTTTAAAACGGATTAAAAAGATAAACATTTCGTAAATGGTGGAAGCGGATTTCTTAATAATTTGCAATACAGCAAACGTTTCTTACGAACTCAATAAGTTCTACAAAAACTAGTATTCTCGGCAATATTGAAATTTTTAATCAGCTATGTTTCCGAGCCGACTTTCTTTTATTAAATTAAATAGCTTACCTGGTGACACTAGCCTGCCCTCGGCACCTGTAACTGTTAGGTTGTTGGCGGAAAATGTGCCAAATGAATCTTTCGGTTTTTTACATACATATCCACCGACTTTACTGCACTTCTGTGATTGCCAATACAAACCCGAAGGCAGCATTGGCGTTGGTGACATCTTCCATTGTAGCCCCAAACAGATGGCATCTGGGGGGAGTTCCTCGAATTGTCCTTGGCCAGGCAACCAACCCTACAAGAGAAAAGAGAAGATAGATCGAAATCAGTGCATAAACGTATCTACCAGTTTAGGAAGAATAGAGCGAATGACAACAGACAATGTCTTCGCCACATTTTTTTCTACTTTTCTTGTGCTGTTCTGATAGGTTTGATATCTATTTCCAATACTGTGAAGAACTCAAGGCGGATGTGTTTTTTTGTTAGCGGTGTCAATTTCCAGCATAAATTGGTTTTCTAGCCGTCGATAGAGAAAGTAAACTCTTGGTGTTCGAGGGTCGTTTGAAAGGTCCGTGGAAAGTCAGAGAGAGGGCACCACTAGCGCGTATCTGGGTTAGTAGCATCTCTTAGAAGAACACACACCAAGTTCCAGCCAGATCGGTCTATTTCTTTGTGTTTGGCAATCGTTTGAATCGAGGAAATCGGGTTCCAACTCGTTTCACATATCCCAATTCTCAAGACTTGGCTCCCTCGGACTGCTATTTGTTCCCCAATTTGAAGAAATGGCTAGCGGTAAAAGGATTTTATTCAAACGAGGAGGTGATTGTAGAAACGAATGGCTATTTTTCAGATTTGTTCTATTCGGAAGGGATCAAGGAACTAGAACAGCGTTGAACGAAGTGCATAAGCCTAAAACGAGACAATGTCGAAATATAAAAAAAAGTTGAGCCTAAACAATTAAGTATTTTATTTTTTATTTTTGCACGGACTTTTTAAACGACCCTCGTACGTCGTTCGGAGTTAGGCGGCATTCTGTCTTAATAGATATATGCCAACTTAGTCGGTTTTGACCGGCGAGAAACCTGCGTGTCGGCCCTGCTGACCAATGTTGGCATGTCTAAACATTGACGCTATTCCACTTAGCGACTACAAGAGGAGCCGAGAGCATCACGTAAGAGACAGTATAGCCGAATTTTTGAGTCTTAACGATAACCAAGTCCTACCCATAGCATATGATCCCGTAACCATACTCAAATAATGTGGTAAAGAGATCAACCGTAATTAGAGACTACAATATGTGGGAGCATGACATCTCAGTGAGGACTTCTTCCTTTCCTTGATAACCTCTTAAGCAACTTTCGCCGAGTTTAACAAAGCGCGCCAATCGTTTCTTTCTCGTGCTAACCGACACCAGTTGGACACACCAAGTGTAACCAAGTCCTTCTCCACCTGATCTTTTTAACGCAGAGTATAACTTTTCTCTTCCTCTGCTACCACCAGCAGGGACCGCATCGAATACTCCCAGAGACGGAGCTTTTGTACCCATTCAGACGACATGACCCAGCCATCGAAGCAGCTGGATCTTTATTCGCTGCGCTATGTCTATGTCGTCGTAAAGTTCATACAGCTCAATATTTAAGGGTTCACAAATCTTCCGCAGAATCTTTCTGTCAAACACTCCCAAAGACGGCTTATCGGATATTGTCATCGTCCAAGCTTCTGCGCGAGACGTTAGGTCGGGCATGAAGATAGCCTTATAAAGTGTTAGTTTTGTTCGTCGAGAGCGGACTTTAGTACTCAATTGCCTACTTTGTCCAAAGTAGGCAAGGGTTGGCAAGAGAGATTATCCGCAATGTGCTTATTACCAAGAGCAAATAATCCCAAAGTTCAGAGGGTCAATAATCGCATGAATGTACATCTAAATCAGTGCAGGGAAATACCATCTGCTCAAATTCAATTTCCACTTCCTAATACTCATTACCTGGAAACTCATTCTTGTATCATCTGTCCACTCGAATTGGCCGCTTTTCTCCAGCTCCGCACCAAGCCAGTAGATCAATTGAGGCGAATAGTCAATTTGATTTCGTATATTCGATGTAATAAATCTGCGGAGAGATATAGAAAAGGTAGCTACGAAGAGAACTTCGTGAGAGATTCTCAAAATTTACCTGTGTTCATCAGAGGACGACACCGATGACAGACGTGCGCCCATGCCACGACATACTTGCTGCGCCGTCCACCAATCGACTTCGGGATAGGAAATGAACAGATAACAGGAACCATTATAGTATTTTAAACGTTCGTTGGCGCATTCAGAAGCAGCTAAAAGTAGGAGAATTGCAGAAAAGAAGAAAGTGTAATGTGAGTGATGTTGTGGGTATCCAATGCACAAATCACTGCGCTTTTCAAAATGCTCAATCAAAAAAAAAAAAAAAGAAATCAGCAGCAGTTTAAGTAGAGTTTAAGTTGGCACGCAAATGATGTACACTCACGCACAGCTAGTTTGGCAATATTCATAAACGTGCAATATATTTTTGTTAAATCTGTACATCTGCACAAATTTAGCATCAATAAAAATCGCAAAGGTATGTCTGGCTCGTAGGATTGTGCTGTTGTGGTGGTATTTGGGGTCTCAAGTTAAAAAAAAATCCATTATTTTAAGTAAAGGGAGACACATAAAAGTATTTTCAATTACAAACTACACATACATACACCTATTTAGACATACTTAAGTGTCAAACATCTCACTACGATATGCAAAATAAATGTGTAAATTCGATCCGAGCTTAAGGATGTGGCTGGAAATGATGTCTCGAAGAAAGCAACACTTAACGTAAAAGGAAAGAAAAATAATAAATAATACTTGTAGTACTCCTTAGCCGACACTCACTCTCTGGACAATGACTAATGCCATCTACGAAGCCAATGAGAGTCTTCCTGTCGTATCTGGAGTCCTTAACAATGCATCTACGGAAGCTTTGATAGAGGGCCTGTATTCAACTGGATCAACACTGGATCGGCAGCCTATTAAACTGTCGAATAGTGATGGGTGAATGAGCGTGCAGAACAATCTCGAAAAAGGCAAGCAGAGGAACTCCACAGAGAGGAGTGCATTCTCCACTTCTAAGTAAAACAGAGTCTCATCAAACTTGGGAATAGCGAACCGAAACTGACGGCATTTGTTGATTACTTGGCTGTTATCATCTCATGTAGATGTCCTCAAATGATGAGTGAAATACGCACAAGGAACCTTAGCGAGATCTACAAGTGGACGGAACAGGTCGGACCAGAGGTCAATCCAGATACGGCGGACTTTACTCCTTACAAGGAAGTACAACATTCCCAACTGGTCACCTCCGAAGGTTGGGAGTTGACACCAAGCACATCGACTAAATACCAAGATATTGTTGTGGATAGCAAGTTGCCATGGAGATTAAATGTGGAAGAGAGAGCAAAGAAAACCTCTAATACCTGATACGCCTGCAGAAGAATGCTCGAAAACTACAAACTTTATTTTTTCACTCTTCAGAAAAGACTGCAAAATATTGGTTGGAAAACTGACGGGGCACTGCCAGTTGCTCTTTGCTCTTTGTAAGACTCGACAAATGTGCCTAGGATCAGTATATTTTTCTTCCATGAAGGATTTTGCTGACGAAAGGCTGAACAGATTGTTAAAACTCGCGAAGGCATTATATGAAATAATATCTTCGACTCCAAATACATGGCACTGCTAACACAATGACCTCTATAGGTTTAAGCCAGCACTACATACCTATCAAACAAAAAACAGCCAAAGCATTTTTTAGTGTAAAATGTAACCTTGACAATGAGCATAAACTTGAAATTGTTCGATCGATACACTACGAGATGTCGATCACTACAGCCATCTACCGAGAAAATAATGGATTTATTTTTCCCGAAACTGATATAATATAGGATTTTCCAATAACAGGTGTTATTGCTGAATGGATTGCGCTATCGAGAGATGATTAACGATTTTTTTGGCCGAAATTGGATGGTATTGATCTGGACAACGTTTATTTTCAACAAGACGGCGCTACGTGCCACACAAGCAACGAAACCATTGATCTTTTATGGGAAAAGTTTCCGGACCTTGTTATCTCTCAAAGAGGTGATCACAATTGGCCACCGAGATCTTGGGATTGAGCACCTTGTGACTTTTTTCTTTGGGGCCATGTGAAAGGGAAGGTCTAAGCCAACAACCCAGGGTCGATTCAGGACCTCAAAGATGGAGTTCGTGAGGCTATCGAGGACATAGGGCAGTCACTTTGTAATTCGGTTATGGAAAATTTCATGAAAAGGATATGTAAGCGTGTCCTGTAAGCGTGGTCGTGGTGGTCATTTGCCTGATGTTATTTTCCACTATTAACGGCATACCTTCCTCTTTATAATGAAATAAACATCCGATCATTTATATTAAAAAATAGCATTTTTCTTTGAATATCAAAATAACACCTCTCATTGGAAAATTCTTTACAAGAGCAAAATCGAATGAAAAGAACAAAAATGTGAAATATGTAGGAAATTAATAAAAATATTGAAATAAGTTTCCGTCCTTTCTTAGCCAAAGTTACGAATTATTTAAACAGTTAAAGAATACTTGATAATATGTGAAGTATGTGTCATAGGAAGCTACAACTTTACTCCATCTTTCAGGCAGCATACGAATTCCTAATGAAGCACGACTTCCCGCAAATGCTTTTTTTTCAGGACGAACGTAGACATCAACATTTTGGACGTCAGTAAAAAAAGGATCTTTACGCTTCAAACGAATGTCAACTACTGCGATCGATACCGCACATATACACCTTCAAATCACCATTATATCACCACAGCGAATACAAAAATAGTACCAGCAGTGACACCTCTTTTAAGAGGGCGGAAACTTATTCCCATAGCCAATGATTAAATGAACAATAATAAAAAAAATATAAAATTTTGTTCTAAAATATAGTGGTTCGCTATCTTCATTAAAAATAGTTGTGGTTTCTAAATATCGTGAAATATTTTCGACTAACGGTTAAAGTAATAATGACGTGGATTGATACATAGGTACAACCAATGGTTACTATCTTTAACTTAACATTATTTTAAACAAGAGGCTAAACCGCGATTTATCCTATATCATTTGATATTAAAGTTCAACGACAAAATATTTTTAACATTATGATTATAAATATTAAAAATGCACACAAAAAAGAGAAACACTCATGCAAGATTTCTATTTCTCCACAAAACTTAATTAAGCAAACTTTTCTAAACAAAAATTCTATACAACTCAAAACATTGAAAAGTTAACTGCGACCACTGTGTGATTGTATGCATTTGTTGGCCTGTATATGTAAATAGATACATATACCCTGCGGGAATTCATTTGTTTCTTGTTGCTCTTTAGAAGGTTTAAAGAGTGCCAGCTTACTGACTTGACCACTCCAACCTTGATGCGATATGGAAAATTCTCCTCCAGGGTATGTATACCACAACAAAACACATACACACATACACGCGGCACTGGAGAGACTTACCACGGAACGTATAACTTCCTGGTAGGATGTTCAGTATTTGAGTATCGGAGTTTTAGTTGCAATACGAGGCAAAAGTAAAAGTATTTTACAATAGGCATACACATGTAAAGGTGAGAGAGAAATTGTGATGTGACATGTACATGTGATCGCAGTAAGCAGAAGAGGTGGTGAAATAGAGTAAGAGTGGTTAAAGCTTTGTGGGGGAAAAATGTTTGCAGCATTTCGATATACGAGTATGAGTGTATGCGTATGAGTCTAATGAGAAGTGGTATCAATATTAAGAAAATACAATTTTGTGTATTGCCGAATTTTTCAATTATACAGTTATAGATAGTAAATAGGCTATATAAAAATTTTATACGTACAAACTCATAATAGTACGCATATACATACTTATGTACAGGTACATACATATATTCTTCATAACGCATACGAGTATGTGGTAGAAAACACATTCACTGAAAGGCATACACACAATTACAGGTAGTAAGTAAAAACACAAATAAATATTATAAGTTTTAGAATATTTTTTTCAAAGTAAAAGTAAAAAATTTAATATTATTTTTGAGCCAATGGATACATTTAATAAATTTAATAAATTTTACTTTTTTTTTGAAGTGAAATTTCTTAGGCGTCGATGGACGAGCGAGAATGGAGAATAAAATTTCAAGGCCATGCAACGCTTTGGGCATTTTCGTTCTGCGAGAGAGAAAAAAGATATACACTGCCTACTTTTTGGCTCTTGTTTGTTGGTGCAAACTTGTAGGAAATATATTTTTGGTGACTACTTTTTGGCGTTATATTTCCTTGGTGCCTACTGTTTGGGACGTTCTTTGGTCCTAATTTTTTTGGCGTTTTTTTTGGTGTCTACTTTTTGGCGCTTACTTCCGTTTCCTGGCTAGTGCTTGTGCGTACTATAAAGTGATATCCATTCCGGTGTCGGATTTCTTGGTATTGCCTTGCGGTAATTTGTGCCGTGGCCGCGGTCCTGGAATAACTGCGTTTGTGCGGGTGATAAACGCTTGGAGTAGTGCACGTTGTTGCTACGGTTTGTGTCCGGCATTTACCTACACCGGTCGACCCTTCTCCGTTTTTTGTAAATTTTGTCTATTTGTATTCTCTGCAAACGTTGTGAATTTATTTAGATATATATTATTTCTCTCTCTCTCATTCTCTCGCGGGTATCCCTCTTTCTTTGTCTGCCTTGAAAGTTTCACTTCTGTTATGTGTACTACGCTACACAAACTTTTTTTTTAATTCAGTTTCCCACTTGGTGCCATTAAATGCCGCTAGTTGTGGAAAAGTATGAACAGCATTGAATTTAATTGACAGGGGGAGTGAGAATGGGCTATCCGGTGACTTGACCAAACATAGTGTTTAACTGTTCGCTAAATAGCAAAGGTCTGGCGATTAACGAGGGCGCTTTCGCATATAGACATCCTACGCAGAGACGACAGTTAATAGACATACATAAATAACTTTGAAGTAGCCTTCAGCTTTGTCATCCCAGAAATCCAATGGAGAATTTATCCTGAATGGATAGGAACTTAGAAAATAAAAACCACATTTTATAAGTTCCTCATGCCAGTCGTTTTGAATAGCGCAATAGCAGGTACGGCGACAACATCCGACGAGGCGGCCCTTGAAGTGTTCGAGATAAGGATTCTATGCAAGGCTTATTATTCGTTACGCATTAGCAACTTGGGACATTGCAAATGATGGAGCGATAAGCTGCTTACGGTTTACAGTGACAAAAGATCCAAAGGTGTAAAAGGGAGAGGAGGACCCCTGTGCAATGGAAAGACTGCCTAATCATGAGGAAGAAGAAAAAGACCGAATGGATCCGAGCAGGATGGGTACGTTCTGCCCAATTTTAATGGAAACGTAATGTCGACCTCGCCCAATTAAATATTTAAAACTTATCACGGGTGGTTACTTGAACATCAAATGTCGGTCATCTAGGGGGTTCCCATAGATTCATACTTCCAGAATATATTAATTTCTAGTTATGCTGTTGGGAGGGAGACATAAATGTTTTTTCCGATAGTCAAGCTGCGATCAAGGCCCTGTCGTCGCCGTGTTGCAACTCTCTACTTGTCAACTCCTGTAAGGAGGAAATCAATCGTCTCGAACGTGCAGGAAACATTTCCCTTATCAGGGCTCCCGGGCATAGGAATATATGGGGGAATGAAATTGTCGTTTTCAGTTATTCTCATCTCAGACATCGGTGTCCTCTTGACTGTTGTTAAAGGGAAACTGCACAATTTCTTTCTTAAAAAACTCAAACAAGATGGAGTTCTATTTTATCGTGGACTGCCTCAAAATCACTTTTGCCTCAGTATGAAGAATGCAGTATGCTTAAAGCGTTAGGGATCCCCGCCATAACATTTTCAGGCGAATAGCTGTATTCACCGCCCACTGGCATAGGCTGTGGGGATCTCGCAGAGAAACAGACTGTTGAACATTTTCTTTGCAAATGTCCGGGTTTGGCGGCTAGGCGCTTTTGGTTACTTAGCGTGCCTTTTGGTGATAGCCTTAGGCAGTTTTCCAGCCTAGATCCCTTTTCTCTCTTCCACTACACGGCCACGATAGGTGGTACTTGCTCGTCGATTGCCGCATTTGGCTACTGCTGGGACTTGTATTTTAGTTTAAGAAGGTAGCTTTTGACTGTCTAGATTGTCTGCAACAGCAGGTGTCAGCTGTAGTAAAATCTGCTAGGTTCTATAATCACGAAAATAAAGGCATCACTGTGGAAGTGAACTTCGAGCGACAACCAAAGGCTCTCCGAGACTGTCCCAAGTGCGGTGTTTTTAAGCTACGTTCTTCGCGTCCAGCTACTAGAGCCCTTTACCTGCTGCGACCGAATGGGAGCTTCTCAGTTTAGGTTAGGTTAGGTGAAGTGGCTGCCCTCCGACGCACCTAGTTCAGTTAGAAGCCCCTTAAAATACAACATGAACTATCTTCTCTTCACTCTACTTGGTCCTTTCTAAGCCATTGTGTGGTCTTTAAAAAGCTGGCTGCAATGTTGCCCAGAAAAGCGATATCGAGTAATGTTAATCGTCTGCTACACAGAGCCCTGCACCCGCATAGAAGTTGTTCGACTTTCCTCCTTCTCCTTTTCTATATCCTGAGTGCATCTACCATAGTCATTGGATGGTGCCCCTAATCTACTGGCATGCATTCCTATCAGAGCGTGCTCAGTTCGGGCCTACTACGATTCTTAGATTGTTCCCACTTAATTTAAGTAGACTCTTAGGGTGACCCATGTTTCATTCGGTCCACATTTGTCTACTGATATCGCAGGTATTTGATTGTTTTCAGTTGGAATTTGCAAATGCAATGGTTTGTCTGTCTATTAAAAGTTTACATGTTGCCAAGGGCATGGGTATGTGGACCTTGTCCTGACTAATTTCTTAAAAGCTTACTAGTTTAAGACCGATTCAGTTTTCGACAGGTTCAGCTCCACTAGGACTGCTCGCTGAAGTCATTTGATTTCGGCGACGATTTATTTGAGTAGGATCCCCTCTTGAGATCTCTGCTTTCGGACGGTATGGCCCATCTTGGTTTCTCAGATTTCGGTACTTGCTTTCCACAATTCAGAGATAATTAGAGAAGTGCGCGGCAGGCTGATAAACTCTCTCCTTAGCATCCTTAGAAAGGAGTTTTAGCATCATCAAGCAGATTTTGTTGAGTCAAAGACTTTTGCCATCCCGATGGCTATCCGCTAAAAAGTGGCGCACTGGTTTGTCGTGGTTTATGCAGTCGTCCAGAAAACTGGCACTTGGTATTATGTAGACGAGAGTTCCAGTAAGGATTGCAAGCTAAAAACAGGATGTGAATCTCTTCTGATTCTACAATGTCTAATCAACAAACGTGATGGAGAAAAAGTTATAGCTATTCAGTTCGAAGTGTGAGGATTCCTCTCCTACTTTTCTCATAGAAATAAAAAAATATATCTACAATAATTTCGCTTCCAATAGCATAGTTCCCAAGCTCCTGGTTTTAATTTTTGAATAAACCAATGTACCAATTGCGTTTCAGATCCCTTAGTGGTTAGAATGTATGCACTTTCGATTACACTTTTGCATAGAATGTACGAAGTAGTGTAATGGATTGCATCGCAGCTGACATGAGGCGTTGTATGAGCAATTTCGAGTATGTATGCGGAATATGAAATGAAGAGAGTTGTTAAAAAATACTCACTATTCTCCATATAAGTCTTCGCTTTGTAACCGCCAAAGTGATGCGAGTAGTCGGATACGAAATGCAAACCCAAATAAGAGCCAGTCGACACATGACGCAGCAGTTTCAGTTTAGAACTCCAATCGCCGCATAAACGTTTCGGTAATGCGTTCGTATCCACGTTGCCTTCGGCTCGCATCCGATTGTGATGATTGGCTGGATAGTTGGGATTCCCTCGGGGATAGTCGGGTGTCTGTATTAGGTAATTCGTATGCGGCCGATAGAGGCTCGAGAAAATGTGCAGCAGCTTCTGGTAATTCGTTTGCGCGAGATTGTAGTTGTTATAACTATTCGAATATAAGTAGTTGGTGTTGATGTTGGTGTTGGTGTTGTAGTTTGCGTTCGTGTTCACATTTGCATTCGCATTCACATTCACATCCATATTTATATTATTTACAGCATTCGTGTTGGCATAATTAGTATACGTATTAGAATAAGCGTTGGCATTAGAATTACTAGATGTAAATGTAGATGTAGATGTAGATGTAGGCATAGTATACGATGAACTAAGGCTAGGTTTCTCATAAGAACTTCGCTTTCGAAAGGTTTTACTTATGTTAATATTACTTTTATTACTATTATTTATATTTATAGTGTTTTTGTTTTTGGAAGATTTTGTAGTTTTGAAGTTATCATAGTGCGTTGGTTCGGTAATTTCCAAATAGTCATAGGTACAACTGCAAAATTTTGAGAAAGTAAATTGTACGATTAAAATGTTTTCTAAACCTCATACTCACCCCGCTTCATTCTCGATCACAAGCTCCTCAAATTCGATGACAACGCGATAGCCTGTGGGTGCTGTTATTGTCGTGAAACAATTCGCGTTGTCAGGATATTGGCGCGGAAAGGAGGGACTCCAAATTGAGGCACGTGGATGCTCCTTTGTCAACGAGACAGTCTTATTACAATCGTTTACCCAGCTGCGGCGTAGAGAGTCTGCGGGTTGTAGGTGGAAATGTTAGATATGTATGCGAAAAATCAGTAACAAATTTGTAAAGCTGAAATTGAGATATGGCAATGTCAGAACGTTCTTCATAGTTTACATTTTTATAATGACAAATTTCACGAAGAAGCAACATTTGGAAGTTATTAAGGGCTTAAGTTATTAAGGGGTGAAGTTATTAAGGGGGTCTGACTACCCCAGAATTTTCAAAAAATTTGATTTTTTTTTGCATTTTCTTAAAGTATAATATCTTAAAAATATTGTGTGAAAGTTTGAAGTGAGTCCGACAAATGCTTTTCGAGCTATTTTACAATTAACAAAGGGCGCTCGGGCGCTCCGGAGCACAGAGCAACACTTTAAATGCGTTTTTCTCGAAACCATGTTTTTTGGACTGGTGATCACTGTAACTTAAAGCTTGGTAGATTTCAATAAAATTTATACTGCTTTTGAAAAACATAAAAAACTAGTAGCTGATCGAAGAATTTTTTTTCAAAAATTTCGATTTTTTTAAGCATTTAATTGTCGGTTTTTTCTCGAAAACCTGAAAAATATTTCCTGAGGCCATGAGAAACACGGTACAATTGAGCAAGTCAATCGTATCAGCTCCGAAATAAGGAATGCTTTTGAACGACGGGAATATTGCTCAGCCATATTTCTTGATCTAGCTCAAGCGTTCGACAGAGTATGGTACGAAGGACTTGTCTACCAAATCCAACGCACACTGCCTCAAAGCTCACACAAAATATTAGAATCTTCGGGTGTTTATGGTAAGATATAAAAACTACTTAACTGATGAAGTCGATATTAAACCCGGCGTACCACAAGGCAGTGTACTGGTTCCGCTTTTATATCTAATATACACAGGCAGACTGGCGCATCAAAGTGAATGAGCAAAATTGTAAGCATGTGACTTTTACGCTAAATAGAAGCGACAGCTCCAGTGTATTTCTAAACTCCACACTCATACCTCATTCTAAATAAATTACAAACCTTCGTATGGACAGGCGCCTGACATGGAAAGGCGCATTGAGTGGTGCACAGATGAAGCTTAAAACGAAAGATCTTCATTGGCTAATCAATTCCCGTTCCGGGCTTAGCCTTGATCACAGAGTCCTTCTCTACAATACAATCATCAAGCCGATCTGGACGTATACTTCACAACTATGGGGTAATGCAAGTGCCAGTGCAAGTGCAACGAAGGCAATCTAAAATATTCAGAATGTTCACTGGAGCGCCGTGGTACATAACCAATGAAAATAGCCATCGAGACCTAAATGTTCCATTAGGGGCAGCAGAAATAGCAGTAATCCAACAAAACAACTACCAAAGGCTGAGACTCCACCCAAATCCATTGGCTCGGTCGCTGTTGCATACCGTCAATTCGTCAATACCGTCAATTCGTCAGAAGAATTGACCTTCCATAACAACCTTAAACTTCTTCAAGCAGCTGTAGGTACTATAATTTAGGTTACGGGGGAGCCTGCTTTAGCGGCTTAAAAAAATCGATTTTTTCGTGGATTTTTTTGGGAAGTAAAGAAATATTCGATTGAAGCGAAACTTTCAGGTTTTATTGTTAAATATTTCAACAGTCTTCTCAAATTTTTTCATTAAAATATATATCATATTATGTACATATAGGTACAAGCATTTTGCCGAGGCGCCTCGAGTGTGCAAAAACCCAAAAAAAAAATTTATTTTAGTATAGTATAGCTAGCTTCTAGTTAAACCAAGAAAATTAAACAGAAAGTGAGAAATTCAACAATTTTTCGCTAATTAAAAAAAAATTTTTTTTTTGGAAAAACAAATTCACTTTAGATTGTTTAAAAAGTGGGTTAATCATAAATTTTCATAAAGTTTTTTAGGTTCAACTAGAAGGGAATTTAATTCCGAGAACAATCAATGTTATCTCGTTTCGATAGAACGTTTAACTTTTTCCCTATCTTTCCCGCCAATTAGAAAAAAATCGTAAAAATGAAAAACCGATGCTCGACGCTTGCTCACAATTTCTTCTGTAACTCCGAAAATATTTTGAATTTGCTTCTGAAATTTTGAGGACACATTCTTGGATAGTTTGGGAAGACATTTATGCAAAAAAAAAAATCGATTATTTTAAGAGTCGAAATCTTTTTGTGAGTATTAAGATTAATAAATAATAATAACAGTATCAAAAAAAAAATTATAAATCTTCAAAATTAATTATTAAAGTAAATATGTTCTTTTCATTGTAATTTAAAAAAAAAAAAGCGTAGGCCGCAATTATCGAGACTTTTTATAAAAAAAATACCAGTCTAACGGTTAGACGCGATAATTATAGGTTCATTATAATATTTTTTCTGTCGAAATTCAGGACACTTTTCTGCATTATTTTTCGGCATAATTGCGGTAAATATTTAAAAATGAAAATATTTACGAATATAAAAATACGGACGCAATACAGCACACGCGGTTGCTATTATGAGCGTCGTAACGCGTATAATACACAGACGTACTAACATACACGCAAACATTCGTAGGACGCTTGGTTTGAATTTTTTATACATATGTATGTGTGCTATACTATGGCCCATATTTGTGTTCTGAACTTCCAGCAAAACAATGCTTATTAATATACACATATGCATCTACATACAACCGCACACACAGGCCACTCACTTTATTCCTGTAAATGCGTATGCCGTCCAAAGGTAAAATTCTATGCCTAGCGACTACAAGAACAAAATGCATTAATAGGCGCAGGCGTAGCGGCCATCATCCTAGTTGCCATAGCGCTGAACAGTCGCGGCGGCGCCGAACAGTTTCAACTATTGTACTGTGCAACAAAAACTCATCATCAAAAAATTGATTTATAAATTCGAGCTCATAGTTCTAAGAGCAAGTACTTTCATTCATAAAACGAGCCGCCCATATGCTAATTTTCTCGACAATTCGAAAATAGTCAATATTGGAATATTTCGCGTAGAATTATTTGCCAGTATTCAATTTTTGTCAAGTCGAGTGCCCGCGGCTCCGTAAAATGTTTGCACCCATATATGTATGTAAATATATGTTTCTAAATGCTCGACAACCGCAGCTGCCTGTTCAAGGTTACTGTACATTAGGCCGGGTCGATTTGTGGGAAGGCAAAAAAATCGCCCATTGCTCTGTGAAAATCATATTCTAGGGATCAGAATAAGAAATTTTGCCGAAGGAACCATACCTCTAAAACGATTTCTGATGGCAATATAATTGCAATATACGCTAATTTCGCACGTATTTACACATTCGCCCATCAGTCGTTGCTCAGATAGTAACGAAGCAGCAGCGAAGGCAATCTTATTGCCAGCCGCATTCTGCACGACAATTTCACACATCTTCACCGATTCGTCCAATCAGTCGTTGTTCAGACGGCAAGGATTTCTCATTGGTTGATTTTTTTCGTATATCACCAACACAATCTCACTTTTTATATAATTACCACTTACAGTGTACGCCAACGCATGAGCTGATTTTTTCAAATTCGCTGAGAGCCGGTAAAAAAAATATTTTTTGCAATATTTCTCAAAAATAATTTATCAAAAATTGAAATTATAAATAAACATTTATATGTACTATATAGCACCAAAGTCATTGCTAAAAAGCTGAATACTATTTTTTACACTTTCTTTTGTGTATGTAGTTCGTTTATGGCTATTCCGCTCTCAGTGAATTTGACATAATCGCGGTATGTGCGACGACCCATTTGTGCAACTTATTCGGGTGTTGTTTGGGCAAGTTCTTCTTTTTCGTGCATTCCTGTTTGTATTTTCACATTACTCTCACGCAACTGCGCCAGAGTTAGGTCACGCCTCCCTGATAAGCACAATCTTGTATTTTATCGTTCTGGCAATTATCGAACTTTTTTTTGTTTGACACTGACTTTGTTCTTTTTTTATTATTCCAATACAAAATTTCTTTACATTTTCCAAATTCCGTTACCTCTTTTCTCCGATCATTATCACTTATCTCTCTCACACATTCATCAACTTACCATCGCTCATCGCTCGCTCGCATATCACGAAGCTTTTCGCACTGCAATCGCGATCATTCCACATGAAAGTGCTCGTTAGTGGACTTCGATTCGTTTGTATACCCGGCGGTGTGCGAAAAAAGCGCCGCAATTCTATGCAGTCTTGGCTGCTGAGACCATCATCGTTGGGCTGCTTATTGTAGTGGCTGTGTTCCGTCCATCCTGGAAACCAGTCTATTCGAATGAAGCAAGGGAAGAAGAATGCAATTAGTGATAAGTGACTTGTAGAAGCGCACAGATAGAGATAGTTTAGATCTTCCGATATCAACGATCTAGAAATGATCTTTGGATTACTAGCTCCCCTTGCTAAACCAACCACATAATTAGTTTTAAACAGAGAATATAACTTAGGTGCTCTCTTATACCGAGGGCACTTAATTACCATAGTTTTAAGCTACCTCAATAAGAGAATATAAGAGAGGTGCTCCCTTCTACCATGGCACTTTTTCACTCTTAAAACGTAGGCGCGTTCTTCATGTTGCCTTATAAGGACTTCGTTGTTAGTAGATGTTTATTCTCCTTCAGGGAGTACACATCTTCCGGTTCAACCTTGTTTGCTTTGAGATCTCACATACTATGTTTTAGTCCTATCTTCCACTAGCTCAAAGTGGATTTTTAAGTGCCAGTTTAATTTCTTGGAATGTTGGTGAGCCTCACACAATTTGAGATAAGAGTTTTAAACATTTTGTGCTAAATAAATCAAAATGAGATGAAGTCTGCTCTGTCATCTGGATAGTACAGCGCAAGTTTAGAAGGAATGTAACATGAAGGAGTCCAGTGTTATAATTGCAGGGATACTCTGTTGATAAAGTTTCCTTCTGCTAAGGTTTTCCTCGACATGTTTTACAGCTATCGTGGTGGATAAACCTTGGCTCGGTGGAGACTACAGTCTCAGTCTGGTAGGAGGCGGTTCGTTCTCATCTCCATCTCTCAAAGATCAACCATCTCTATTTGCGGATTAGGAGTTTAACTGCCACAGAGAAGTACGTAATACGCTGATCCGACGACTTCAAGGCTAACGTAGTAAGTTGAATATTTACATATCTAGACTCAAATAACTGTACAAAAATTGGGAGCTCAAAGCATTCCAATAGATGATTCCGATGTTGTTGGAATGATGGCTGATCTATGAAGTGCTTAGTGCTTGTGCTTAGAATTTTTAAGGGCTCTATAAATTAAATCTGCATCGAAGTTGGGACCTTTGTCTGCACCGACGGCTCAACGATGGAGTTGGAAGCCTGAGCAGGGGTTTCTCTAAATGAGGCAATTTATCTATTTCCTTAAATACTACCAGCGTTTTTTAGGCAGAAGTATTTGCGACCCTACAGGCATGCAAAATGCTTAGGGAACCCGGAATCAAGAGAGATATTAACATTTTTTTCGATGGTCATGCCGGGATTAAGGCTCTGACGACGCCATGGTGCAGAGCCAAACTTGTCAACACCTGTAATGAGGAGATCAAATCTCTTGGGTGTGCAGGTAACATTTCTCTGATCTGGGTTCCGAAACATAGGAACATAGAGGGAAATAATGAGTTGATGAGCTTGATAGTCAGGAGTCGACTGGATTGGTAAGAGAACTCCTACCCGCTCATCGGTTTCCTCCTGACTTTTATTGAAGGGGAATTTCACAATTTATTTCTAAAGAATGCGCAGAAAAGATGAATTCCATTTCTTCATGTGTTGTTCTGAAGATCTTTTGGTCTTAGTTCAATAGACGGAGGACTAAGAAAGTCTTTCGAACTCCGCGCCATTCAATTTCCAGACTCGTAGCTGTATTTACCGGTCATTTGATGGCCGGCACACATGCGGAAAAGCTAGGTTTACTATTAAACCCCCTTTGCAGAAGCTGTGGTGACCTTTCAGAGAAGGAGACTGTTGAGCACTTTTTTTGCAAATGTCCGGATTTGGCAGCTAGCCGATTAGGGTCACTGGGTGCTCCTTTCTTTGACAGCCTAGGGCAGTGCGCCAACCTCAATTACATTAGTTTTCTCCATTGCATCAACAGATTTGACTGGGGCTGTAGATATCTGCCCGTTGGAGGTCTATCAAAATGGCACTTTAGTGCTACTTGGGGAGTGCCATAGTGGTACTTCAACCATTTCATCTACCCACGTACCTAAATTGTGTAATACTACGCATAACTTTAACTTTATAACTTACTTGTGTATTGAAATAGCAGTCCATCGCTCCAGCGAAAGTCTCCTTCATAGTTGCTATCCGAGCCGCCTACCCAATAGGCGTTTTGATCTCCATAGCCTGGACTATGGAAAAGTAGCTCATTGACTACTTGTTGTTGTTGCTCATTGCGAATGGAAGCTAAATGTCCGCCCAAATTCACACAGTACTCTTCAGCATCTGGCCATGACATGGCCATTTCTATCGCAGTTATACAAAACTGCTGCATAGCAACCCAACCGAACTCGCAGCTGGCAACGACTTCGGGATTGGGTAGCGCCGCATAGGATAAGTAAATCGTGGGCAGTGTTGTAAGGGGCGTATTGGGATCGACACCGGAAATCTGGCCATTCTTTAGAGGTATGGAGTTATAGTGCAAATGTGATGCCTTGAACAGATGTATATTCAATGTGTTACCAGTTGAGATTAGAATGAAAGCACGCATGCGATTGACATCGTTTATGCAGTAAGACCAACGAATGGAATCGCTTTCGAATATCTTAATTATAACGCCATCACAGCTGCTAAAATCTTTCACTGGCGGCATAGATTTGCCACCCACGCCGAAGGTAAAGTCCTTTACTTGGTTTTCCATGAGCTTTAGAAATCCATCCAAGGAACTCGTAGAGCGCTTGTTAATATGCTCTCGCGTCTGATTGTGCGCGCTCCACGTATCAGTTCGCGCCGCCGCCTTGGGCTCAGCACGCTTGTACACGCTTGAAGTTGTGCCGGATTTTTTTTTGCTGCTCCCACTGCTGCTTTTTACGGTCATATTTATGCGTTGGGTGTCGATTTGTACGCCTTGACTGGTGTAGATATTGAAAGTGTCCTGTTCGCCAGCAGCATTTAATTGAATGCCATCGGTTGGCTGCAGCATGGCGCTGTCATTGTTGGCCACCAGTGTTAGACTTATGCGATTTCCATACGGCAGGTGAATACGAAAGTAGCACTCGAGCGCATTGCGTATGCTTGGACGCACATAATATTCATCGGTCTGATTGCTTGTCGTCACATTGTAGCAGTAATCGACCAGCTTATAGCTGAGACTGAACATCGGACTTTTGTGGAAGTGTACTGTGGTGCGGCTGCGCACATCGAAATGATAACTGCGATCGACGGCATTCAGCTCTTCAAGTTTGCCACACAAACGCGAACCATCGTTGAAACGTATAAATCCGCCACTGTTGCATGGCACATTTAGGCGCTGCAGTTCAACGAGTATACCCGCCGGTGGGATGTCGCCCTTTTCGAGATTTGGAGGTGTTGATGGGTTGTCAGTCTCGAAGAGCCGATATGGAGGAAAATGTACGGTGCAATCGATGCTGTACAATGGAAGTGCTGTATAATCCAACGATCCTCTGGTCACTTCGCGCAACAACAATTGGCAGTCTGTGTAGATGAAGAGTAGAACGAATTTTTTTTAAGTAAAATATGTAACTATAACGGTATATACATATGTATACATGTGATCTCGGTAGTCTTGCGTAAGTGCACTAGCCTGCCATCCCTTGTGGGTTCGAATCCCACGTGAATCACGGTCCACGCACTTTTCCAAATTTACCTACTTTCCCTCTTTCTAATAATTTTCCATCCCAAAAACATTTTCCAATTCACTTATTCTTTCCATCCCCACTCCCGCACACTAATCAGCGCGATATTTGCATTGTGGCTGATGAAATAAGAAAAAAAAAACAAAGAAAAGCATTCAGGTACACATTGCAACAGTGGCGCCAGCAAGAGGAAGCGGACAACCGCGGAAATAGCGCAGACATATTAACTTTAGCGTAGCCCCCAACCATCTGTGCGATCCTTCTGGCAGGAAAATGTAAAACACAGATGGCGCTCCATGCACTAAGAATGGGTTGCTCCTAAGCTTAGGACTGGTAGCGGTAGGCTAAGCACCTACCCTGTCAGAAATCAAATAGGTTAACGTAGCCAACGCAAAACAAATGTCTTGTCGACGCCCTATGCTCCCGAGAGGAGTGAACAATGAGTATAATTGCCGTTTACACCCTTTATCGGATGTTTATCCGAGCTCCTCGTTCGTTTCACATATGAAGGAACTTACAGTTTTAAGCCGACTCCGAACGGCAGATGATTTTTTATGAGTTGCTTTTAGGTAGCAGAAATACACTCAGAGGTTTGTCATTGCCTGCCAAGGGGGCGACAGTTATAAGAAAAAACTTTTTCTATCATTTTGGTGTTTCATGCACGGTGATTTGAACCTACGGATTTTCGAATGGTAGTTACCACCAACTAATTCAGCTAAGGCGGCCGGGGGGTATGGTTAGGTTAGGCTGGGCACACTTGGACGAAGATAAACGGATTCGTCCTTTGTGATATCATTATGAAGAAAGTAAGTTGAAGGAGAAACACGATGGGATGAAAGAAGAAGGCGAGAAGAGGTAGTAGTGCAATGATTGGGAGGATGGGTTTAGAGTGTGTAGATTATGACGCGTTTGCGTTAACCGCCTTATGCTGCTGATGAAGTTCATCAGATTTTTAATGTCAACGCCTGCTATATCTGCAGGTATAGCAAAGAAGTAAAAGCCAAGATGCCTAGATCTTACCCCCGCCAGAGCAGGGCAGTTAAGGAGAAGGTACTAAGATGATTCCACCTCATCCTCCATACATTCGTCGCAAAAAGGGCTCGAGGTAATTCCAAGCCTCACATCATGCAAGTCTCCTCGCACATAGTGTTCTCTGAAAAACCCACTAGATTCGAGAGTTGAGATTTTGTTAACTTCAGAAGCTCGCCCGAGCGTCCCGATCCACACGTGGCCAGAAGGATTTTGCGACCTTACAAAGTTGTGTACTTGCCTAGCGCTCGCTGAGTTGGCACGAAACCCACCTCTCCAGGAGCAGACTGCATGTAGCCAGGTGGATCCCAATTCTATCCCTTTGCGGGGAAATCATTTCAAATATTCATTGTCTAGCCAGCTCATCCGTCTTACAGTTTCCCGCAACGTCGCTGTGACCAGGAACACAGATGAGGCTTATATCAAAGAATTCAGACGCAGTCGAAAGTGAGGCCACTTTCGAATGCACCGATACTGACCCGAGGTCTCTAATTGCCGCTTGGCTGTCGGAGTAAATATTTACTTTCTTGACTGTTAGTACGCATGTGAGCAGCCAATTAGCTGTTTCCTTGATTGCGGCTTCCTCTGCCTGGTAGACACAGCAATAGTCCGGTAACTTGAATTTGAGGCTGATGGGGAGCTCCTCGCAAAGATCTCTTCCGCCAACCTTTCCTTCCAACTTCGATCCATCCGTGAACAAGTTCACCAAGCTCTGTCCCAAAGTGTAGCCTCCCGTCCACTCTTCCCTTGATGGAATATGGGTGGAGAAAGTTCCGGTTGGACTAACCGAGAGTATACATTGATCTGTTGACAGGGAGGTGAACTCAAGGATGCTTGAGTGCCCATAAGTGAGGTTGAGCCTATAGCTCGAGCCCCGCCCCTTCGGTACGCGCAGCAGAAATTCTGCCTGACAGGACACAATCCGTGGCCTATCTAACAACTACGTTCAGATATCCCTGCATCAAATTCTACAGAGTATCCACAAATTTTCCTCTAACAATTAGTGCCATGTCATCCACGCAGTATACTGAGGAGAAATGCTAAAACTATGTGCTTACTTTAGCAGCTGTTTTGAGACAAACCGCCATGGCAAGTTTGATAGGTTTAAAAAAAATGCCCGTTACTTATCATAAATGAATTGCGAGTACCACAAATTTTATGCAAAGTTTTAACAAAAATCACCATAAATAATAAAAGTCCAGTGATTAGACTTAAGGCCAATTTGTTAAGTTTTCTACTTGCATTTATTGTTGGGAAATTTTGCTTTTCGCACATTTTTGTTTTTGTACGGCCACTTACCTTTACGTAGTTGAAATTTAAAAGTTTTTTTGAACACGACATGTTGTGCTTCAAGTTTTATGTTGTCATTGTTGTTGTGGCTGCTGTTTCTGGCATTTTCCATGCTATTGTGGTTGTTGTTGGTGCCATCAGCATTGTCGCTTTCAAAGGACGCACGAAAAAACACTCTGCAAGAATTCAAAGGAAAATGTGAAGAAAGCAGTAGAAAGTTTTTTAGTTTGTAAACGTTGAAGCTCAAGTTTTGGCCATAAAATATCTTTTATTTGAAGTTAAATGCGAAACCGCAGCGGTAAGGAAAGTTGAAGCGTAGAGAAGTCAAGTTTGGCTTTGCAATATCGAATTAAAAAAAGTTTTAAATTTGAGTCATCAGAAAATAAATAATCCATTGGTTTTTTTTTCAAGAATATTTTCAAAATTCTTCATTGTTTTAAATTAGTTTTCAAAAAATAGCATTTGTTTTAGTTTTTTCAAAACTGTCGCACATAAATACTTCAAACCAGGCTCGCTTGAAAGAGCAATTCACCCACGCCCACTTCCAAGTACATAGAGTATTGCCCTCAATTTTTCTCAAAATTTGCTTATTTATAGGCTGGAGTAAAAATAAAATGTAAACTGGAAACTTTTTGAAAGTAAAATGTAATAATTTTGAGATGTATTCAATGTTGAACATTCTTGCATAGGGTTTGTTCAAACGAAATATCTTCGGTTCTTTTTAAAATTTTTATAATTTCTTTTTAAACTTTTTTGCAAAAATAAACAAGACTGAGCTCAACGAGCTAGAAACGACTGGAGCTGTGTTCGGATAACTTCGAGTTTATTTAATCAAAATAGTCCCCTCGATACACTGTCTTGATGCGATCTAAAAGCTTTTCAAAAGTGTCAGATCATTGACCGGAATGTCCAGGATTTCGGTACGAGCCGTTTGGATGGTCTCTACGGACGCAAAACGTTTTCCTTTCATGCTACGAACTCCTTGTGGACAATTCCCTTGGAATCGTAAAAACAAATGAACGTCGACTTGATTTTTCACTTCTCCAAACGCGATTTTTTGGGTGGTGGCTCCTCTGGGGCCTTACATTCGGCACCTTGACGCTTAGCTTCAACTTAGCCACATTTCATCACCAGTTACAATGTAGTAAAGGAAGCTCTTGTCTTTTCTCGCCTCATTAATGAGGTCTTTCGAATATTGAATTCTGAGCAATTTTTGGTTCTCAGTTAACTTGTGTGGAATGAAACGTGCCAAGACTTTTCGTAAGCCCAAATGATCAGTTAAAATGTGATAAATCGATGTTTTGGAGATATTCAACTACGATTCCATGAATTTCAACGATGATTTCGGTTCATTTTGTATAAATTAAAACACAATTTCGATGGAGTTTTCGGTCAGTCGGTCGGTCAGGTTGGAAGTCAGCTAGGGATATAACTTCCAACGCACTAACCAGACAAAAACATTTTTATTTTGGACTTCACCTTGTATAACTTTTCTTGTTCTTGCCGTTCTTTATTAAACTCCACTTTTCTACTTTCAACCGTTCTTTATTAAACTCCAATCTCAACTAAAAACTATAATCTTACAATCTACCCTAAATCCCTACTTGCGGTGTAGCTATTGAGTTTGTGTTGGTGTAGTTGCGCCGGCAGCTTTGTTTGTATGTATTCTCAGCTGCATTCCTCAAGCTGCCAAAAGTCACGTACGTAAATTGATGATCAGCTTGACCGCTGTAAGATTTGTGGAGTAAGCTGTGCGATCTAATTACCAACGGCCAGTAACGTGGAAGTGATTGTTTATTTGCAAAATCCAAAAGACGGGCAGGCGTAGGAGTAAGCTGTGCGATCTAATTACAAACAGCCAGTAGCGTGGGAGTGATTCAAGGGAATCATCAAATCTCTGTTTTAGCTTTGCAAGTGTGCAATGCGCTAACTTCTCCCCTCTTAAGACGAGCCGTCCTCGACTCGTGCCAAAATTTCCT
This sequence comes from Anastrepha fraterculus, assembly GCA_037575425.1. Classification (NCBI taxonomy): domain Eukaryota; kingdom Metazoa; phylum Arthropoda; class Insecta; order Diptera; family Tephritidae; genus Anastrepha; species Anastrepha fraterculus. The sequence continues at coordinate 2,140,006 of JAYXIM010043968.1, forward strand.
CTACTGCCCTCTGAGTTTTTACTTTATTACTTGCTAATTTGTTTCTGCGGTGGATGAAAAAAATTGCTATTGCGATCAATAATAATGGAGGAAAAGAAAAAATTGTCCAGAACAAATTACGATTACGATTACCCTCCTTCAATTCGTGAATGCGAGAGATGTTGTCGATATAAATTTGGTGCAAATATGGTAGGGACAAACTCGTATGGTGTTCCAAGTAATTAATGGATACGGTTTTTGGAGGATGTGGTTGGATATAAGTCGGTTCTCTTTTTGCCACGTAAGTTGTATCATTTATGGTGATAGAGTCACGAAAAAGAAGCAGATACGTTCCCCTTATTTCCAATTTTCGTTGATCAAATATTGTCGTTGGTTGCACGTTGTTAAGAATAATGATGCCCTCTTCTATTTTTTGAACTGATGGTATGTGATATGCCGATTCTGATGAACAATTAGCTGTGTTATTATTTAGCATCTGACCCAAGCAATCTGAGTGAGCCGGTTTGCACACTTTAGCTACCAAAGTGTCATTGCAGTTCTCGAGTGGTTGAAACGTATCGCTACATTTTGCCGCAAGCGTGGTCTCTAGCTTTACGATACTATTATTATGGACTACAGGATAGATTTTTAGGAATTGACAGAAATTTGTAACCTTAGGAACCTTAAGAATATAGTAAATAACATCAGAACTTTGCAAAATTTTTACCTTAGATACTAAAAGTAAATTACTTAAACTAAAGGGTAATTGTTCGGAATTGAACGCTTGATCCATCTCTTCGTCATCCAAAATAAGTGGATTTATGATATTACTTTTTGCCAACACAATGGAGAGTGCTAGTCTGTTTAGTTGGCTGATTATATGGTTATTTCTTCTTACCAAATTTTCACAGAGCAATGTTTCCTCGTCTTTTAATATCCAATCCGTTTGATTTCCGCGAAGTGTATTGATTAGGTTGGTAATTTCGTTAATTCTATTTTGTAAATCGGAGTTAATTCTAATCTGCCTATTGTTGTTTTCTATTAGCATGCTTTCCTTTGTCAAGAGCAGTTCAAAATCTTCGTGGTCCGGGGTACCGGCTATAAATTTCAGGGCGGACCCCAGAAAATCTATTGACCTTGCAATTCTCTTAGGTATTTCCAAAGTGCGAATTATGTGTAGTATTTCCTCACCTTGTTGTTTCAAAATATTTTCGTTCACTACCTGATTTTTTGATTTTGATGTGAACCATCGGCTTTCGTAAGCTATCTGGCGATAATCTGTTAGGTTGGTGGCGTGCACGAGGTAAATGAATTCATTATAAATAGCCACATTTCCCCGAGGGATGGTGATAACTTGTGAGGAGGTGTAGTCAATTAAATTGGCTCTAGTGACGAAGACTAGGGCAAGCGGCAATCTGAAATTGATTTTATCGTAAATTACTTTTATGAATTTTTCTGCCTTCTATCTGTACTGTTGTACCTAAATCTCTTTCTACTATTTTTTCCACGAACACCTTCTCAAATTTATTTCCCAATCGCTTATTTCGTCGAAGAAACACCCTTTCACCAGGCTGGTATGTTTTGGTTATTCTTTTCTCATTCAATCTATTCAATACTAAATTCTGGGCTCTTATTAATTTATCTCTAATTTCCCCAAATTTCTCCGCTGGGCAGTTCTGCAAAATTTCGATTGGTTTCGAATCTACAACCGAGTGAATTGTTCTGTTGTACTTGTAAGCAGCAAGCAAAATCAGATCTTTAACCTCGCTTATCTGCTGCTGTGCCTTCACGCATCTGGCTATTTCCAAAAGGGTTGAATGAAACTTTTCGACCTGTCCGTTGCTTTCGCTATGTAAGGTGGGTACGAAAAACTGTTCTATGGAGAAATGATCGCGTAGCATGTTTCTAATTAAATTTGAAGTAAACGCTCTTTCGTTATCTGTGACAATTGTTTTAGTGTTTTGGAACATACCTAATACCTCTAATAAAGCTTCTTTTATATCAATGGTACATCTTGAAATAACAGGTTTAACAATTGCAAACTTTGAAAACCTATCAACAGCAGTTAAGAATAGCTGCTTTCCAGTAATTAAAATGTCTAAGTGGAGAATTTCTCCTGGGTGCTCTGGGATTGGAGTTTTCCCAATTTCCGGATTTGGTGGTTTTCTTTGGTATTTATTTTCCAGACAGATCTTGCAATTTGATACAGCTGACCTGAGCATTTTCCTCATGTCGGGAAAGTAGTATTCTGATAGAATTTGCTTAAAATTCTCGGACAGAGATCGATGGGCACGGGCATGCTCCGTTGCTATTGCTTCCTGTTGATCGTTCGGATTCGTTAGATCGATTACAAATTTTTCTGTATGAATAAATTTAACCCCGGGAATGCTTCAACAAGAGGTCCCTGGATCTCTGATAGTGTCGGAAGATCGCAACAAAGAGCGTTTGTAACGCTAGGGTTTACGAGTTTCTTAAGATTATGCAACAAATTTACTATTGTGTCGTAATTTATAGTATAACGAATTTTTTTCTGAAAAATTATTTTTGTACTTTGGTGATAATGATCCCCCTTCGTCAAAATGAATTGTCTTTTGAATTGGTTTACTGGATACTGGATAGTTTTAATTGTGTTTGAGAGCGATGACTCGCTATGTGCTGTAGCATCTGTATCAGTCATATTATTCAAAAACTGACGGGACAGAGCGTCTGCTACGACGTTGTCTCTGCCGGGTTTATAAACAAATTTTGGCGAAAATTCTTCTATGAACGCACGCCATCGCTTCATTTTTGTATTAGGATTTTTGTTCGAAATAGCGAAAGTTAAAGGCTGGTGGTCTGTGAATATTACGATGTCTTTAATACCGTATAAGTAATGTCGAAGGTTTTTAAGGGCCCACACTATAGCCAAGAGCTCACGCTCGTTGGTTGCATAATTCTCTTCTGTTTTTGATAATGTTCTTGAAATCATAGTAATGGGCCGACCATTCTGGGAGAGGACTGCGCCTAAAGCGCTAGAGGAAGCGTCTGTTGTTAGTTCGAATGTTTTGTCATAATCCGGATAAAACAGCAAAACATCTTCCGATGCCAAAATGCTTTTTACCCTTTTAAATGCTTGAATGGCCTCGTCATCAAGGACTATTTTAGTGTGTTTGGACTTGTGGGATGACACATGGCCATTCTCCCCCCGAAGATACTTTGTTAATGGTTTGACGATAGACGCATAATCCCTTATAAACCTTCTATAATAACCTGACAGACCCAAGAAAGAGCGTAATGCTCGAAGTGTTTCCGGCTTCCTATAGTCGATTATGTCCTTGACCTTATTTGGACATGTTTTTATCCCCCTTCGAGAGACAATAAAGCCAAGAAACTCAACCTTATCTTTAAAGAATTTAGTCTTTTCTGCTGAAACTCGCATACCGGCCCTTTCCAACTTCCCCAGTACCTTATCGACATGTTGAATATGAGACTTTTCGTCCCTTGAAAAGATGATTATATCATCCATATAAACTTGGCAACTTTGGCCAATGTCGTCTCTCAAGACGTCATCAATAGCCCGTTGAAAGATACTGGGCGCATTTTTTAACCCGAATGGCAATCTATTAAATTCGTATTTGCCATTGTTAATGCTGAAGGCTGTTTTTTCGCGGTCCTTCTCCTCAAGGATTATCTGGTGGAATCCAGACTTTAGATCTAAAGTAGTAAAAAATCTGGAACTGCCCAGGTTTGCCAATATGGTAGAAATATCTGGTATAGGATATTTATCCGCAATCGTTTTTTCGTTTAATTTTCGAAAGTCGATTACCATGCGGAGCTTTTGTTTACCATATTCATCCAGGCCTTTTTTATTCACTACATGGACCGGAGAGTTATACGCCGAATTAGATTTTCGGATAATTCCTTCTTTCAACAGTATTTCTATTTCCTTATTAATGAATCCTGCCGCCGAAACCGGGTATGGATAAGATCGGGTGTAAATTGGTTCCGAGGAAGTGGTACGAATTTTAGCTTTGACCTTAGTATTAAATGGCAAAGCGCGGTTAGGTTCGGCAAAGGCCTTAAAATTCTTTTTAATCATAGAGTCAAACTCGTTTTTCACAAGAGCTGGGACCGAGTCCTTGTCCAAATATATGGAGTTAACTTGCTCACATTTGACGTTATTTAATTTTTCCTTACCACCCTCGTAATATAAGTATCCGGATGTCGTATCAATTTTAGATTCTATCTCCTTAAGGAAATCGTATCCCACTATACCATCGAAGCCCTTTATATTAGGAAGAATGAAGAAAGTTGAGACTTTCCCCAAAACGAAAACCTTACATTTTTTTTCTATGAGATTACATCCGTTTATAGTTTTGACCGTAAACTGTCTCTCCACAGGGATAATTCCCTTTAGGAAGCTCAAATTTTTGATATAGTTTTTTGAAGTTCCTGTATCAATCAGTAACCTAAGCTCCTGCCCCTCCGACGCCTTCTTGGTAATGTAAGGTAGGAGCGACCTTATACTAAAAAATTAACCTCGTCTTCCATCGCGAAATTGGAAGCGATCTCGACATCCGAATCACTGTCACGGTCCACAGTAATTTTCTTTTGTGGATCCGCCTCTGGGGTTGTCTCCAAATGGTTGGTCCGTTGCACTTTCGGCTTCCGTGAATTTACTGAATCTCCCCTTCTGTGCTCCCGTTTATTCACGTATTGATTAGCATCCCTTTTGGGGTGCCCTCCCACGGCATTTCCCTTTCTATAACTCTGGTTGGACTGTGTTGTACGTCGGAATGCGGAGGATCCGCGGTCTACATCCATTGGAGTAGGGGTGTCCTTGAGCATTTGGGGATTGCCAGGATAGTTATTGTGGTATTTTGGGCTAGTGGTAGTTGCTACGTTGTTAACCGCAAATGTTCTGGCGAAATCATAACGCATGCGGTTGTTCGCTAACTCCTGGGCAGTAGCCAGTGCAGAAGGCAAATCTTTAGGATTGGCAGAAAATAGAATGCCGCATAACGGCCGCTTTAGGCCAGAAATAAAAACTCTTAATGCGTTTTCTCTAGCTCTATCATTGAGCGTGGCGGCAAGCTGCGTATTGTTTGAATGAGTCATTATATTTTTATTTGTTATGAGTGTTAATTGCTTGTCTACCGTATCATAATATTGGCAGATTGACAAACTTCCCTGCCTCAGAACGCTGAGCTCTGTTTCCAAAACATGTAGCGGTCTTTTGTCCGCGTATGCTTTGTCCAATCTAGCTATTATAGCTTTAAAATTTAAAACAGTTGAGAAGGAAGCGAGCGTTGCATTTGCGGGGCCTACTATCTTGTTTCTAAATATCCCCATGGCAACATAATATTGCTCTGAACCCTCTTTGTAGTAGCCAATGGCGAATTCTGCTGCGGAACGCCAGGCCGGATAAGAAGCAGTATCCCCCTTAAATTCTTGTATAGATTTTATTAAATCCATATTTGTGTTGCCCCCGACCACAGTTGGATTTATTTCCACGGGAATGTAACTCTCCGCGGATGGCGGCTCTAAGCGCCGAAGAGTTTTCATTACTTCATCTAACTGGACATTCCATTCTCTTTTGTTTTGGTCATTTTGTTGTCTTAAAATTTCTATTACCTGCTCCCTAGTTACACTCATGTTAATTTTGTTTTGCTTTTTTTTTAAAAAAAAAAGGTAAGAAAGAGCCGAAGGTATTTCGCTTTACAAAAACTTTATATAACTTTTCTTTAATTGCACTGGATCAATTTTGTTTTGCTTTTTTTTTTTAAAAAAAAGGTAAGAAGGAGCCGAAGGTATTTCGCTTTACAAAAAACTTTATATAATTTTTCTTTAATTGCACTGGATCAAAACCGAACAATTACTTACAGTATTATTATTTCACGTATTGCAATCATTTCTGCTAGTTGGGTTGTCCTGCTAGTTGGGTTGTCCTGCTAGTTGGGTTGTCCTGCTAGTTGGGTTGTCCTGCTAGTTGGGTTGTCCTGCTAGTTGGGCGCCACTTTTCTTGTTCTTGCCGTTCTTTATTAAACTCCACTTTTCTACTTTCAACCGTTCTTTATTAAACTCCAATCTCAACTAAAAACTATAATCTTACAATCTACCCTAAATCCCTACTTGCGGTGTAGCTATTGAGTTTGTGTTGGTGTAGTTGCGCCGGCAGCTTTGTTTGTATGTATTCTCAGCTGCATTCCTCAAGCTGCCAAAAGTCACGTACGTAAATTGATGATCAGCTTGACCGCTGTAAGATTTGTGGAGTAAGCTGTGCGATCTAATTACCAACGGCCAGTAACGTGGAAGTGATTGTTTATTTGCAAAATCCAAAAGACGGGCAGGCGTAGGAGTAAGCTGTGCGATCTAATTACAAACAGCCAGTAGCGTGGGAGTGATTCAAGGGAATCATCAAATCTCTGTTTTAGCTTTGCAAGTGTGCAATGCGCTAACTTATACCTTAAAAAATTCTGGTTTTTAATTTTTATAAATTTGTTTTTCTGAATTCCTTTACCGTTGAAATTGAAATTTGAAAGGTCGAGCCAAAAAGCCAAGAGAGATTTGGTAATTCCTAAAACACTCATGCTGAAAGCCCTCTCCTTCACTTGCTTTGTACAAGTGAGCAGCTAATCAATTGTGATTACTTTCGCTTGAAAACTATTACAGTGATCCGGTAGTCTTAACTTTAGCTTAAAGAGAGCTTATTGCAGAATACTCCAATTTTGCAATTTTGATCCATCTTTGAACTTATGAATGGCCATCGACAGGAGGGACTACGCTATCGGCATCTTTTTGAACATAGAGGGGGCGTTTGATAATACCACTTTTGATAGTATGCGCAGCTCTGCTAATAGGCATGGCGTAGACCGGGTGCTAGTGAATTGAGGAAGAACAGAGGAAGATCTGCTGGTGTCATGCCGGGGTTAATAGAGGTTGCCCCCAAGGCAGTGTGCTGTCTCCATTGCTCTGGTGCTTGGTAATCGATCCTCTGCTCACCACCTTAAACGACACGCACAATCATATGTGGACGACGTTGCCTGTTTGGTAACAAGCCCTTCGCTTATGAACATCTGTAGGAAAGCGGAGAAAACTCTGGATGAACTTATAAATGCCAGAGATGAGAATGTAGAGGAGCTTTACTATTAGAGGAGCACATACTGATCACCCTCAGCGGGAATGAACTTGAACTTTCACAGAATTTTGTAGCGCCTGTAGTTTAGAATCCGCGCCTTAGATTAAGTATCGCAGTATGGGCTGCTGCAGCTTTGTCTGAATATCCGAGGGTAAAATATTTAGCAAAGCATTAAGTTCAGTACTAGTATAGTGATGGCTCATAGTGCCCCCCTTAAGGACAACCCTTCGCTCCAAATCAACTAACATAGTTTAACCACCTTCGGCTTCGCCATCAATGTCCGTTAGATAAGGACTCCTTAAAATGTTATTGATATTCTAATAGAAATCTACAGCCACATTTATGATTTCAAAAGCTAATCAAATGCTCATCTTGTATTCAAATCAAACTCGAAATTGTTTACCTATTTCACATTAATCCGTACAAAAATATTCAGCAAAGACGTAAAATACATTGAAGGACTTGTATCAATACGTCACAGCACTTGAGCCAAGCCACTAAATTCACTCTGCGTAAATTACGTATAAATAACAGTCAATGGCATTGTTCAGTTCGGGAAGTGTGCAATCAGGGACGCACATCTCAACAAACACATCTTCCAGTAATTAAACGCCGTTCACTAGCAAATGATGATTTAATCAAATGGACACGTGCTCCTTCTACAAAGGATATCAAATTAACTGCTCCTTTTTACTATTGTTCGCTCGTAAAGGGCAAACCGCAATTATGACGCGTTAATTATCTGCACGTTACTCCTCTAATAATTTTGAGAATTACTCTTCTCTGCAACATTCCACATCAAGTGAACAATGTGGCATGCATGAAGAAGCAGAAGATGATGATGATGAAGGAAAGATGCTTATATGGTCCAAAAATGTGTGGATGTATGCACAGAAATGCCTAGACAAGTGAATATTTCTGCGCGTACCTATCCGTGCAATAAATCGGACTCACTAGAGTTTAGCCAGAACTAGCCCGTTTTGGCAAGGCACTAGTCCCCTTCCAATGCTTGTCAAGCGTAAGCACAGATGGCGCGAGAGTATTTTGCGTAATGACTCTTTGCAACGCTAACTCACAAAATCAGTGTGGCGGCATCCATTAAGTCCTGCTACGAGATGAGTTAAAGTTTCACCGATGTTTTCACTCAATGCATCCCATCGCCTAAATAGGAAACCCTCCAGTTGGTTTTGCCCGCGAAATGAGAAGATTCGGATTCCCTTAAAAACTTGTGATCTACTCCTGGAAAGGTGGACTTCGCATCAACTCAGTGAATGCTGGGCTAGTACATAAACCTGTAAAGTCCCGAAATCCATCTGGCCACGGGTAGATCGTAGGTGCTCGAGGGAAATTCTAAGGTTAACCAAACTGCTACTCTCGAATTTTCTTTCTTTCTGGATGTTCTTTCCGAACATTGTCCGTTAGGTATCTACTCGGTGAGATTCGGCATTTCTTCAACTTCTTTCTACACCAGCTGTCTGTCTAAAATGAGGTGCGATCATCTCAGTACCTTCTTGTAAACTGGTTTGCTTTAGCCGGGTTCCTTTAGCCCCTGTGGATGTTGCACCTGATGAGTTTCATTAGTATGAAGCGGTTAACACAATAGTAAGTAGTCTTCGTTCGGTTTTCTCCGCAGCCCACAAATACAACCTGTTTTTTCTATGGTTTCTTTCCTAACTTTCCTCTTTTATTCTCTCAACGAGATTTCGAATTCTATGTACAATATTTGGCCGACGTCTCTTTGCACAAGAATGTGTCCTAAATAAGTAATTCAATTCAGTAAGTTATCGTTTTAGTCAGTAAGAAAGTTTATTGACTTTTTGAAATAAATAAAAAATAAATAAATTGCACCGCAATAGATGTAATGTGTGTTTCTCGTCCAAGTGGTAACTTGCATGGGCAACCATTTTACCTAACTTATCTAAAATATCTCTGAATTACCCATTTAAGACTTCGTCCAGGGCATGCCGCAGAGCTTTTGGAAAGACTGGGCCGTATATGAAGACGCATATTCTTGAAAATCAATGTAAAAATTGCTATATATTGATGAAAACTATGAAGGACAAGAACATATCTGCTGAAGTTCAAACAACATGCGACGCTTTAGTTCATAAAACATTGTTTTTAAAACTTGGAAAAATTGGAACATATCCCATTTTCTTAAAACGGCTTTCTTCTTACTTTAATAATTAATAGTTGGGATTTAAACTTATCATTTTATAATTGTAAATGTAAAATCTGGTGTATCTTAAGGATCTATTGGTGAGTGCATTCTCTGTTAGGTGTTTGACCAAGCTCCTCCTCCAATTTGTGGTGTGCGTCTTTGGTGAAAAGAATTCAGAAGGTGTGGCCAAGATCGGCTATTAACCAGCTCCCAGCGAATTTGAAATAATCAGCTGATTCGCTGTCGCCCCGAGGTCATGAAAGTGGTCTGTTTATGAAAAAACTGAGATTGTGTTGGTGATATACGAAAAAAACCAACACAGTCTTCGCTCATGGTGCTTCATGGTCATCTGAATAACGACGAGTGTGTGAATACGTGTGAAATGAGCGGGGTTCTAGAGCGGCCCATACCGAATGATATTCACGTACGAATAGGTGGGCCGCCGAGGACCATTTTACTACCAAATTTCTACACCAAAATCAAGTAAGATCCATTCTTGAATATGCATGAAATTTTGAGATTCATATAAAGGGAATTGATAGAATGCCGAACGAATTTTCAAAATTTGTCTTTCGAAAGTGGTAGATTTTTGACAATATGCCTAACTACGAGTTGAGGAGCAGTTTACTGCGTTTATGATGTCTGATAGCGGAATTAAGAATTAAAAGTTAAATAAAAAAATAATTACTGATGATAAAAGTTTAACTATCAATAAATATTGCAAAGAGGACAAGAGCCAATTTTTTGTATTATTTCCTCTAAAATACCCGAGTATCTATGGAGTCCTATTGTACTGATATAGATTGGTCGGTGTAAGTAACGTTGAATGGGTAACACACTCTGTAAACCCGTGAACCATAGTGTTTGGTAGGCGTTGAGATAGCGCCTCAGCGAACGCGATGCTGCTAACTACAACAGGAATGATATTTGGTGTGTAGCACTTAACAGAGTAATATTTAGATCCATTGTACAGGCCCTATGCTAGGAGATCACTATGTATTTTTCGATGACTACCGAATCATGACTGAGTTAGATGTTAGCCGCTTTGTAGTGCTGATGAAGTTCATCATTTTAATATCAAAACCCTTGCGAAATCTGCAGGTGTAGTAGATAAATGAGAGCCAAGATACTCCAATCTTAGCCCCATCCATGGTACCTATGACCGAATCAATTCACGTAAGGGTCGAATATTGTAACGTGAACAAAACCTACGACGAAGTTGCACACGAACCATTGGCCTTGAAATACGCTTCGACTGTGAAAGCACCGTCTGTTTACCGTCGCCTGCGACATGGCGACTAAATAAAAAAGCTAACGTGGTCCCTTCTCCGCGGTTGGAAACCTAACTCTGCGACCGAACGCCCTGTATACTGTCGATAATAAACCAGTGTGCGCTCAACTATTAATGCTTACTCCATTTTATGTTCTCTCTCGAGGCTTAATGGAAAACACCTTTCCACATTAGTGTTCATATAACCAATTACAGCTGTAATGAACCTGTACCTATTCAGAAGTGTCTCTCTGCATTTTTGTAGTTAATCCCATAGAATAGAAATCACATGTGATCTGCAAGGTGGTAATCTAATAGATGAAGTAAATAAATGTACAATCCCAACAGAGGCAGTAGTCTTAAAAATAGTTACCAAATTAAATAGAGAAAATAGTAAATCGTTTTGGAATTTTTTTTCTTTCTGTTTATGCTTTATCTGATACCGGAATATAAAATACCACTTTTAATAGTTCACCGACACATAAAGGTTTCCAGCTCTTATTTAATGATGTGCTAGGGGGCCTTTCGGCCTTGACAAATGACCCATATCCTGGAGACGACGGCTTCCATTTTATATTATTAAAAAACTGTGCTACATCGTTTGACCAACCATTAACAATAATCTTTAATAAATCGCTAAATGTTGGGATAATTGCCTTTAACAGAGATTGTCAAACCTTCAGCATAAGCAGTGACGTGCCAACCCTCTCTTTCTAGGGTTAGCAGGAAGAAGTTCACTGCCAATATCCAGAGGAGAGGGGAGAGGACATCTCCCTGAAGAGCACCTCTGTAGGCAGTCTAACCAATAACCAAAAATTAATCTGGAGATACACTTTTTGAATTGTGACTTATGTACGAGTATCTCACCGTATTGTTTACCAACTGTTATATTTAAGCTTTAGTATTACTAACCCGAGTTGGACTTTAATTGGTGAAAGAATGAATAAATGAATTGCTGGTAGTGAACTAGTCCATTTATAAGACTGCCGCAGTTTGTACGGCATCAGTTAAACCAAAATTGTCTATGTGTTTGTTATTTATACACTCACATACATACACGCATACATGTATCATAACGGTAAGCGTTTAAGGTCATTCGTTTAAAATTCAAAGGGAATTTAGTTGGCTCACCTGAATTCGATGGTGTCGTCCTGTTCGCATAGTTCATTTAACATCCAAAAGCCCAAGGACTCTGTGTGCACTTCGTTTACCATTTCGTTGCGGCTCCTCCTACTCCCTCTGCTATCCATACCTGCGTCTCTATCAGGCTGGTTTTCAGTGGTAGTGCCACTACTTGTTTCTCGTTGTTCTTCTTCTTCTTGTTGGCTGTTCGCATTGCCATGCCATTTATTTTCTGGGCACATTTTTCTAACATTCCAACTGCTATTGTTTTGTGACCGTCTATGGGTCGCTTTATCCCAGCTTTGTTGCAACCATTTAGTAGCAAACGCTTGTTGTTGCTGTTGCTGAAAATGGCCATGTCCACTGCCGATGGCTTCGTAATCATGGCCGAAAGCAAAATTATCCTCATCCGACGTTGATGTGACCGAATCGAAATCGTTTCTCTCCGCGTCGGACTCCCGGCTGTCAACATCGTCACCATCACGGTTGGCGTCGTTGCGCTGAAGTGAGCTGAACCATGAAATTGGCAACGTGTTGCTTGCTGAATGGTGATCAACAAAACTGCCACGTTCGCGGCCGCTTAATGTCGAGAGTGTTTCAACGAAAAATTCCCCCGTGTAGTGTAGTTTGTTGGCATTACCATTGCCGCCATTGTCGGCATTGCTGTCCCGGACGTCCTCCTCGCTATTCGCTTTCGCTTTTGTATTCGTATCCTCCGTGGTGGCTTCGGCGAAGGAAGAGTCGTCTAACGGTTGCCCTAATGTAGCATCAGTTCTTGTCGCCCGTTTTGCTGCCTTGGGCGTTGTTGGCCTGGCGTACGTCAATAGTCGCACTGAAAATATGAGGAAAATGCATTTACATATTTTTTTCTATCATTTGCTACTTGCCGTTAAATTATGGTTAAGTATTAACCGTTATGCGATTAAAGAAGAAGATACTAGTAAGTGGAAGAAAATGGGAAAATCGCAATTTGAGTTTGAAAATATTTGTATATAAAATATTTCCAGCGCCTATATGAAAAATACAAGGTGGCGTAAAATTAAGGAATTAATCCGATTTCGTTTTTACCAAAGAAAAAAAATAAGGGCCTATGCTACACTGGGAGAAACGGATAGTAGTAAAGAAAAATTGAGTGTTGGAAATATTTATTTTGACCTTTACGCGTTTCGTTGTTTGTTTACGGCAGCTGTGTAGTTCACAAGTATCAAACATAAAAAAAATAATAAATAAAAAAATAGAAAGGTTTCAAGAATGATTGACGTACGACGATATTTGCAAAAATTATATGTACATCTTCGTACTGGGTGATTAATTTTGCGGCTCCTTGTAGATACATATATTTATGTGTGGCTGCAATCTTAGCTTGACACAAATTATATCTGGAAGAATTTGAACCATTACAAAGGTTTGCAAGGTGTTAGCGATGAATCCCGTACTGCATCTATTACCGATTGAGGCTTACTACAAATAACTAGCGGCGCTCAGGTTAAGAGAATTTTCCCACTTAGTCAATAAAAGAAAGGGACTCGCAAAAATCTTTTCATTCATACCCCATACACAAGGCTTTTTGGTTAGTCAGGGACACTAAACCCTAGAATGACCATTTAGACATTCACCACAGCTGTGAAACCCATAGTCACGTATGCATCCTTGGCATGGTGGCCCAAGGTTAAGCAATGAAAAGCAGTCAACGAAATAAATAGGCGGTGCAGTTGCATGGTATGTGTCGGCACTACAGGGGCTATGAAAACATGACCAACCGATGCATTGGGTGTGCTCCTGAACATACTACAGCTTCCAATCGCTCGAGTGCCGTAAGATTAAAAGGTATATCTGAACTTAAAAGTGAGAATATGAAAGAACATTTAAAGTTCCTAGAAGGCTTCCTACATAATCCACTTCTTCATAGGGATGAACTACTATCACCCAAACCAATACTCTTCAGGAACTTCTAAGTAATTATTAACGAGCGTAGTGGAGAACTAATTTTATCAATTTCAAACTCAGGATCTCAGATATGGTTCACTGATGGGTCCAAATTGGAAAATGGTAGAGGATTCCTGGCAGGAATCAATGGGCCTAAATTCAAAAAATCGATTCCGATGGGACTCTTCCCAACAATATTCCAGTCAGAAATACATGCTATTGAAATATGTGTGAGAAATGCCTTCGCAGGAAAATGAGAGGTACCCACATTTACATACTTTCGATAGCCAAGTGGCTCTAAAAGGCCCCTCTATCAACAACTATCACCTCTAAATTGGCAAATGGTTGCCTAAACTTTCTCAACACGTTAGGGAATCTCAACACAGTAATACTAGGCTAGATTCCGGCATATGAAGGGCATGAGGGAAATGAATTGTCTGATAACCTTGCAAAACAAGAAGCAAATATGCAACTTACTGGTCCTGCGCCTTTCTGTGGACTCACAAAAAGCCACATTAATGAATTTCTTAGAAAATGGGAGGAAAGGAAATTTGCTGCACGCTGGCCAAACTGTGCCGATCAGCGTCAAGCCAAACAATTTTTAAGTCCCAGCAAAGGAATATCTGAAAAGCTACTCTCACTAAGCAGAGTAGATCTGCGCCTTTTAACAGGATATCTTACTGATCACTGCAGCCTGATGTATCATTTAATAATATTGGTCTATCCGAAACCAATATCTGCCGCTTTTGCGAAATGGACATAGAAAGTTCAAAACACAGCCTTCGTGAATGCCTGCACCAGGCAAAAAAAGCCTACACCACCTTGGTGATACCGTAGTATCTCCATGCAATCTTTGGAAAAACAAACCAAAAATTCTGCTAAAATTTCTAGGGTTACAAAAATAGGACTTGCACATTAGATCAACTCTGGTCGCAGCGCGTAATGATCTTTTAATAATAATAATAATACCCCATACAACCTAGTTTGGTAACTCCACAGAGCTACACTTAAATACATCCTTTACCACAACTTTCCCAAACACAGAAGATTGAAAGAATTGGGTAATGGACAATAGAAGTGGAGTCAGTTTGATGCGTGAGGGCGTTCCTGAGCGAAGTGGGTATTGGCATCGTCTGCTGCCATCTATCAAACGACGGCAAAACAAATTTCAGACTGATTGATGGTTTAGTTTGGATTGGGCAGCTATTTGGGTAAGACGTGTTTCGTGCCTTTCGCTAAGATGGAAAAAGAGCAGTATTATTCGTTAATTCGCTTTTTGTTTTTGGGATAGGGAAAAATGCGAGGAGATGAAAGCAACGTTGGATGCTGTCTTTGGGACGCTTCGCCAGCTATGACCACACTTAAACATTCGTTCAGCGAATTTAAACCTGAGCGAACATCCGTTTTTGATAAAGAGCAATCAGGACGCCCGGAAGACATGGTTACCGTGGAAATCATTCAAAAAGTCCACGACATGATTCTCGCTGATCGACGAACGAAAGTGCGCGAAATAACAGAGGCCATAGGTGTGTCGACCGGAGCGGAATTAATATTTTACATGATAATTTGGCGCTGAAAAAATTGTCGATTCGACGGGTGCCGCGATTTCTCACAGTTAACTTCGAAGCAGTGTTTGGAGCAACTTCAGCGAAATCCGAATTTCTGCGTCGAGTTGTCAACGTTGATGAAACCTGGGCTCATCATTACACACCAGAAACTAAGCAATAATCAAAACAATGGATTTCTCCCGGTGAATCTGCTCCAAAGAAGGCGAAGACAGACCCATCGACCGAAAATGTAATGGCGACGATTTTTTGGGATGCGAACGGGGTTATATTTTTGAGTTTTTTAGAAAAAGGAAGAACGATAACTCGACAATACTACAGGGAGGTATTGGGCCGCTTTCACAAAAACTTGAAGAAGGCTCGGGCGAATATCATCACGATAACACACCAACACATTGATTCGGAGTTGTCGCCGCCAAACTGAATGAACTGTGTTATGAATTGCTGCCGCGCTCTCCGTATTCAGCCAATTTGCCTCGCTGCCACTGTTTCTTGTTCCCTAACATGAAGAAATGGGCCGCGGGAAAAAAATGTAGTTGAAACGAGGAAGTCATCGCCGCGACTGAGGCGTATTTTGAAGATTTCGAGAAATCCTACTTTATAGAGGGGTTAAAAGGGGACTATGTTGAAAAAACCAAAAAAATTGTTTAAGAAATGGTTTCTTCATTTGTATTAGGTGCGCAACTAAGTTCTTGCTGTGTTTTTGATGAAAATACAACTTTATTCTAAAAAAATGGTTACAAGGGAATCATAGAAAGTATTACCCATCGCTGGCTGCTACTTTTTCCCATCTTTCTGGTAGGTTTCGTATACCGACGCGGTAAAACTGTCCATCTTTTGAGGCTATCCACATATCAAGTCATTTTTTGATGTCTTCATATGAATGGAACTGCGCAGGTGATAATCGCATGGCACAATATCTGCAAAATATGGCGGGTGGGGTAAGATTTCCCATTTCAGTGTTTCCAGGTAGGTTTTAACGGGTTTGGCTACGTGAGGACGAGCGTTGTCATGCTGTAGAATCACTTTTTCATGCCTCTCCACGTATTGCGGCCGCTTCTCGCGCAGTGCTCGGCTCAATAGCATCAATTGAAGTCGACACCGATACCCAGTGATGGTTTCGCTTGGTTTTAACAGTTCATAATAAATAACACCAACTTGGTCCCACTAAATATATAGCATAACCTTCGAAGCGTGAATATTCGGCCTAGGCGACGACGTAGAATCATGACCATCATGACGTTGTTTAAAGCAGCATCTCCATAAACTTTATATATTTTTATTTTTATTTAGTAGAAAAGTTATTCAAAAACAAATTCGGATGATTGATTTTTCGCCATCTTGTATAAACCCTTGCCACCTTGTCCACCCAAAATTCTAACATATATTTGCTCACCCCTTAGATGAGCTCAAAGTACTGTGTGCTCCCATGCATTTTTGGTTTGTTTTGGACGACCTTTGGTATCAATAAACTTCCAACTTTTAAATGCAGATATAAAATAAAAATAGCTTCATATAAATTATTCATCTACGCTTATTGAGAAAATTGAAAAGGAAAACTAAATTTAGCATAATTTTTCAGTCGTACAAAATTGCCAGCTCAATACATAATTTAGTAAATCCCAACCGAAGGAAAGGTCATTTCACAACTAAGAATAATTTCAAGCTGCAATGAGAACTCTAAAATATTTATTACCCAATAATAATTTGCTGCGCGCCACATTATCGAGTTATCAAATTGTAAATATTTCGAGCACGTACATTGAGAAGGCGAAAAATAAGACAAATACACTTTAAAGTGCACAACTACAGATACGTAAATGTGAATGTAAGTATTCGCCTTTCCATAATACAAAATTTTACAGCAGCGATGAAATGAACGCAAGTGCAGGGCAGCAGACTAAGCAGGCGCCAATTAAAGGAACGGCACACACCTAAAAAAAAGAAAAATGTCCTAACATAATGAATATGAATTAAAAATGAGTACAACATGAACTTTGAACTTTTGCCTTTACTTTTGCAGCCGTAAATAGTATAAAATAACTACGTTACTCGTATATTGTCTGGATAGCAGAGAAATTTATTTAAGTGCCAGTGAAGTGGCTTACTTTGTGGATACTGAGGTGAATTATCCAGTTTGTTGGGATTCCCTTGCATACAAATTTGTATCTACAGGGTGTGTTTTATGTTCCAGATCTATTTTGTTCAGAATCTATTTTATTGGGTTGTCCGGAAAGAAATTGCCGAGTTTTTTAAAGAAAGTAAATACATTTTTTTTAAAACTTAGAAATAACTTTGTTCGATAACCTTTCGCCATCTTTCCGGCAAATTCATTATTCCGCGCTCATAGAACTTCTGGCCTTTATTTGCAAAAAACTGAACCAAGTGTGATTTTATAGCCTCGCCATTGCCGAAAGTTTTACCATTTAAGGAGTTCTGCAAAGACCGAAACAAATGCTAGTCTGACGGTGCAAAGTCAGGGCTATCTAGTGGATGCATCAAAAGTTCCCAGTCAGGCTCTCTCAGTTGTTGGTGAGTGACCAAAGATGTATGCGGCCTAGCATTGTCCTGATGAAATGTGACGCGTTTACGATTGATCAATTCTGGTCGCTTCTCGTTAATGGCTGTACTCAATTTGTCCAATTGTTGGCAGAAGACACTCGAATTAATCGTTTAGTTCCTCGGAAGCAGCTCGAAATATACCACACCCTTCCAGTCCCACCAAACTGACAGCATAATCTTCTTTTGATGAATATCAGCCTTCGAAGTGGTCTGTGGCGCTTCATCATGCATGGGCCATGATCGTTTTCGATTGACGTTATTGTAAACAATCCATTTTGCATCACCAGTGATAATCCGCTTCAGAAACGAATCGACTTGATTGCGTTTAAGATGCATATCCCAAGCGTTGATTCGGTTTGTTAAATAAATTTCCTTCAATTCGTGTGGTACCCAAATATCAAGCCAGTCCAAAACTCTTTATATGCTCATGAATGGTTGAATTTGGTATATTTAACTTCTCTGCAATCTCACGCAAAGTTACATGACGATCCAATCCGATTAAAGCCTTGATAACGTCTTCATCGACATCACTTGGCCGACCTGAACGTGGTTCATCTTGGATCATCTTTCATCTTGGGACTCATTCCAGCAATCCGAAACTTCGATAGGCATCGGAGAGCATCACTGCACAACTTCGTTCTCTTCCGATCTGTACCGAATACGAAATTCGTTGCCGATAAGTGATACACTCAAACTTTTTCGCCTGGTTTCCATGAAATACGGCACGATTTTACCCAGTCGTTTCTTTTCATTTTATCTTTTGGGACATGAACAAACTAAACGCCCTCTTTTGTCCACGTTTTGTGGCACAACAAAAACAGTATTGCCTACTAACTTTTTTAGCAAAAGTTTTCATTCCTATGCTTTCGAGTACTTTTTCTTTAACTTTTCCAAGAGGACGTGATGGATTTATTAAGTTGCTCAAGATGGCCGACACAGGGCAAAAATTAGACATCTTACATCACCTTTAATTATTGCTTCGTAAGTTTGAACATTTCTGAATTAAATTTTGCGGACGTCGAGAGTGATCAATAATAACAGATTTCTGAGCATTTAACTTAACAGCAACGTAATGAAAATACTTTTTTTCATAACCTCTAGTCAGAAAGAAAAGAGAAAGCACAAATGTTAAATGAGCTTTTTTCATTGACGTTCCCTGATTGCAGCGCGAGCACGACGCTTCATAAGGTGTGACTGAAGTTCAGTCGCCACAACATTCGTATATCATGTGGCGGTACACAGTTTGTAGCCTGTGTCATTATGGAACCGCTGTATTTGAGGATTTTTTTTTTTTTTTTTTTGCGAGGGACCTTAATTTTTTCTGATCTACGCTTATTAATTCACCTCTCACATTAGTAATGGGAGAGTAGAATTCGTTGGATGGAGAGATGTTATAATGTGAGTGGTGTGGTCCCCACTACTCGAACTTTTAAGGAAGTTTCCACGTGAAATATTTATACGGCAAATATACCTGGTTTGTTCAACAGATCCCTTAGTTTTGTGCGAATAGTCATGGCTTTAATACTTTTAGTATAAGATATGTTGCGCTCATCGTCGGCTTCGATGTCTGATTGGACAGTAAATAAGACCACAATACCTTTACTTTTTTTGCCATGGGATGAACATGAAAGATGGCGTATAAGACAAATAGGCAAAGTGAGGCTTTTCCAAATTCGCGAACAGGTACATTCGATTTAAATGTCCGGGTTCTGGCGGCTATGCGCTTGAGCGCTCCTTAGCGTGCGCTTTGGGGATGGCTTAAAGAAATTCTCCAGCTTAGATCCCTTTTCTCTCCTGCACTACAATAACAGCACTGAATGGCTGTAGATGGTTTTCTCTTCTCTAAATGTTTTCGCAGGTTCACATTAAGGTATCAAAACTGCACGTAAGTGCTACTTGTAGTGTACCTGGAACACTCTTGCCATCTAACCTACCTACCTACATTCGATTTCTATTGTGGTGGCACACATGTTCAGAATATATGTTTATAGCTTCAAGTATTTCTTACTTCCTTATTATTCCTTATCTGCTCTGGAGCATAGCGCCTCGACAAGACTCTTCCATCGTACACGGTTCTGCTCTCTTATTTTTGCGCCGTCCCATGTGGTCTCGCCCTCTGCTAGCTCACGAACATCGACCATTTCCAAGCATTCTTTGGACAACTGTAACCTCTGCTCCTTTGCGGGTTCCAGTCCATTGCCATTATCGTGTTGCTATCTTTTGGTTTTCTAAGCGTGTGACCTATCCATCACCACTTTCTGCGTTTGATTTGCCCAAAGATGGGTTTGGCCAGAATATTCTACATGTAATGCGGAGGCATTTGCTGACTAAAAATTGTAGCCTCTATGTGGTGGTGTTAGAGATCTATAATGTTTCACTTCCGTAAAAGAATACTGACTTCACACACGAGCCGAATATTCGCTCAAACGCCGCATATTCTTCTGCTCCACCATATGCTATTATAGTGCAGCCGAGGTAGCAGAAACTTTCGACAAATTCCACAGGGCACCCCTCAACCATTCTATGTCTTGCTTTATTGTGGTTGACTCTCATAGTCTTCGTCTTGGCGATGTTGACCTCCAGTCCGACAGTGCGTGCCAGCGCGACTAGTTTGTCCGCCTTCGCTTGCACGTCAGTGAGTTTGTGAGAGAGGAGGCAGATGCAATTCCATACAATGCCTTTTTTGTGCAGGGTTAATTGGCTCATGACGTCGTCTGGGACGATGGCTTCAAGTATATGGCATATTTAGTTGGTTTTTGATATAAACAAAGGTTTGATGTGCTCAGCGATTTTGTGTTTTCGGAAAAACTTGATTTTATTTTTGGCCGAAAATAACCACGTAATCTTTACACAACCATCATACTCACCGGACCGGTACCCTTCAGAGTTTCTCTACATCTTCTTCTTAGAACAGAAAATCTTACGAAAATACGGAGATTTGCCACAATTGTGGAGATAAAGCCCGCCTCGTCGAAAAGCTCAGGCTATACCAAAGCGCTTTTTGGGGGTTCAAATATTGACACAAGTGTGTTATATATCAAGTTGATTATTTTGAGTAGATTTTTTACACAAAAGATGGAGAGGGATGGAGAATTTAAAAAATGCACTTAAAACACTCGGCTTCCACTCCAATAAAAAATTGATATATTAACAAAATTGAATTTCAATTAAATGTTATTATATGAAAAGAAGCATCGCTTTGCAGCAAAAAGCACGCCCTGTGTTATCTCATAAATTAAAATGATGATTTAATTTTCTAATAAATCTGCACTTAACATTAAACATTGACTCAGTGAGGTAGTCGGAATAAGTTCTTCAATGGATATAGAATGCACCTACTCACACATACCAGGAAATTCACAAACACCATAAGTGCATAAGTGTGTAATTACATTGTGGAATTGAGTGAGCTGCTGCCAACTTAGCTGTCAACTCGAAAATATCAAATCCCAATTTACTATGCCCATCCAAGTGGGTACCGAATGCTTGTTGCATTTGCCTAACGTAAGTCTGAGTGCATAGAGAAATAACCTGCAAATTGGGAATATTGAAACGTACGTACAAATGTATGTATGTACAATAGGGTTGGCCATTACAAAAAAGGTTGGCATTACACCTTTTCCTGCGCTCCTCCTCCTATTAGTTGCATACATCTTTTTGTTGTTCCACAAATGGGGGGACCTAAATGCCACTTCCGAGCGGCAGAAGGTTTTTTACGAGGGTTTTTCATGTTTTCATGGCATAAGTACTCTTGATTGGAGGCGTATAGTGGGGAAACAAAAGCCTCTCCAAAGTTCCTGGATCTGGGGCCATGTTAGGTTTTCGTCGACTCCGTTTTCGTCAAAACGGTGACGCCGCCATGAAACTTTAGGACGTCCTCTGCGGCTTTAAACTTGGAGGTTCAAGTTCAATGCCATTCTGTTTATTTCGTTTGTAGGTCGAGTCAAGAAGCACCGAAAGATTTGGTAATACATAAAACACCCATTGTATTTAAAGCTCTGGAAAGTAAAAGGGTAGATAGTCAAGGAGGAAAATAGAGAAGTAACAAAAGGAAAAAGATGGGATAGAATAGAGGTAGTTAAACCTGTGAGAATTTTTCAGATTCTTTGGTTTATCAAATCCATCGAGTTTGAGAGAACGCATTTTAATTGTTCTCATGACATCGGAACCTAAAATTCGTAGCTTTGCTCTAGCAAATGCGGGGTACTCACAGAGAAAATGCTCAGTGCCATCCGCCTCCTTTAAGCAAGACAGGCAAAGCGAGTCTTCAATGAGTTCAATGGTGACCATTTGCTGACCACATAGACTGTGTTCTGTAATAATACCGACCATGAACCGAACGTATTTTCTTTCAAGCTTTAGAAGAGATTCCGACAGTTTTCTGTTCGTGCTTGTCACAAAATACTTTGCAGTTCTGCATCGTTCTAGACTGGTCGCTGTGGGGAAACCGTTGGCCATTTCATCGGCAATTTCATTGCCTTGAACACTGCGGTATCCTGGAACCCATAAAAGTACAAACTTTTTCCGTCTTCCAACAGCATAAAGCTTCTTCTTACAATCAATCTTTGAGGTTTGCTTTTCGTTCTTCAGGACATTTAGTGTAGCCTGACTATTACTAAAGACCCCACTCTGCTTCCCGCTTCATCTCCACTCAATTAGTTGGCTTGCGAAAAGTATGCCAAATCCATTTATCAACCTGCATTTGCAAATCAATTGATTTGTGTTCACTTCTTGCCAGAAGTTGATCGTTCGAGATCCAATTGTGAGGGTTCCATAAATGCAGGATTGTTCTAAGATATCGATTAACAAATATTTGCCAGCTTTGTGTGTTAGATGCTGATACGCGCCAAGCTCGTCACCATAGAACTGCCACAGAAGAACTGATTTTATATTTGAATTCGAAACTCTTAACTTATAAATTAAGTGGAGAAGCAAATTTAATGGGAACGGAGACAAAGCAAAGTATCTCATGTCAACAAACAAGGAATCGATACCTCATTTATTTCTAACCTTCTAAGTCATTTGACAACTACAATGTTTGGCTATTTAAAATTTTATAGAAAAATTCTCACTCGACAAACGAAAACCATATTTCATAAATCGCCCATGTCAACCTATCTCTTGCACGATGTATTGTTAATCGAGTCTCAGCGAATTTGAAGGAATCAGTTGATTTGCTGACGCAATAAGGGATATGACGAGTTGGTGATATAAGATAATATCAACGCGACCACTACCTGTGTTACCCGCCTGAACAACCACCGTTAAAATACGTATGGAAGGAGTATGCTTAATTGTGCAGTCAAGCCCCTATGACGTAACGGGCAAAGTTACTCTCACAATTTTACTTCGAAGGGCCAAATCTTGTAACCGAACATTATTGCTCCCTTGAGTACCTAGGAAGCTTTGCGGCAGCAATCATACTCATTTGAAACCATTTCATGTGGCTGCTGATAGTTGCATAGAGAATAAATACAAATAGGAGGCCTGCTTCATATAGGTAAGATCAATTTGAGAAAGGATTGGTTTCGCTTGGTTCTTTTGATTGGTGCGAAGGAATAGGTTATTAAAACGCATTGTGAAGTCGAACAAAAACTTTTGGGCGCTTCTAGTTCACTATAAAAGGAAGATTAAAACTTTCAGGAGAACTTCAAATATCTACTTCTAATTGCCATAGGGAACACTTTGTTAAAGTCGCTGAGTATCTGTTCTTTATTGGCGGGTATACTTTATCCTTCGTGGTAGAGTTTTGCTGTACGCTCGCTATTTCGTTAGACCGAATTAGTTTTAACAGAGACGTGTTTTCCACACATGCATCAGCATAGTCGAAGTATTTTTGGCGTAGAGTAGAGCTTCCTTTTCTATAATTATCTACGTCTGCAAAAAATTAATGAGAATATGCATAAGCTAAGTACTGGCCAAAGACCTCAAGGTGATGAAGCAGACCGCGTTGCGGAATGTAGATATTTCTGGCGAACAACGACAAGCCAAATAGTTTATCTTCCGAGGCAGCAGATTTTTTAATTTAAGCGGAGGAGTTCATAAATACTCTTAGTGAGGAGCCGTTATCTACGTAATATTCTGTGCCCTCACATTTTTTGAGAGCTGAGACTTGTAACCTCATCCTAACTAAAATATGCTACGAAATACTCAGTGCTTACGTTTAATACCAAGGATGAATTATTAGGGATAGTGGACTATATCCAATGATGTTTTGTGGCCTCAATATAATATAATAAAATGTTGCATGAAGGATCTAATATGCCATTTTCATCTGGGGAAAGAGTAAAAATCGAACATATTTTTTTGATTGCTGCGTAAATTTTAGTTCCACTCACATTTTTAGGTTCGATGAATAATTTACGGAAGTAGCTGGGAGGGTGAGTGTGCTATCACCACAACATTCGTGACGATTACGGAGCCCACAATGGATATGAAACATAAAATGAAAGCTTTTTTCTAATAACGCTCGACGCTCGGCGGGCATTTCGATAGCATTTCTGCAATTTAAAAGGCTGCTTGAGGCTGGCTATATGGACCGCCATTTATATAAAAGAACATAGGAATGAAAAAACCAACAAAGAACATAGGAAGAGCGCGGCCTTAGCCTATCAAGGACCGATAGACTTTATAGCTTTTGAGAGGAAAAAGTTCTGGGCTTTAAAGAAAGTGTTGGCAAACCTGCAACACGCGAAATAAGGTATGAAACACTAAGGCTATGGCAAGACCGCTGGATTAACAAAACACGCGGCAGATGGACGGCTAGGATAATAAAAGACGTCGCCACATGGAACAGCAGGAACTTCGGTGAATACAACGCGAATGCTTTTGGGGCACGGCTATTTCCAGAAATACCTATTCAATCATACATTATACAGGTTTGCCACCGAAGATGGCACGGAACACACATTCTTCCAATGCATGCGTTGCGAACTAGAAAAGAAGTGAAGGAAGAGTAGGTGGTTTCGCGAAAAGACTTCTCCGTATAAAAAAGCGGGACCTGGACACAAACACATATGTATAGACTTTTGTAATGAGGAAGATGAAACGCCACTCTGAAGTAATACAAAAGCGGTTCCAGAGTGGGCGAAGGTTCCAAACGAGGGGGAGTTTTTTAGTCCCCGGACATACCATTACTGCCACTTCATCCGCATAAAAAAAATTAAGAAAACGTTTTTTCTAATAGCAGTCGCCCCATGGCAGGCATACAAAAAGTGCCATGCGGAGTCAGCCTAAAATTGTAGGTTCCTCCATTTGTGGAACAACATCAAGACATTTTTTATTATTACGACGGTTGCCATTTATATTTCCTGCTCTAGGCATTTCTAGTGTTGTCAGACACCATCTGACATGTCTAATGTTTTCAACGAGATCTTCCTGCCACATACAGTGAGATTCAGCCATCTTTGGACATTGGTATGACGAGCTTCAATAAGATTTTGCTTGATCGCCTTGTGATAGAAAGGTGTATTTGCGTTGGATCCCACACAACTTAAAAACGCCCTAGAAACTCGACTTTTCAAAGTTCTTCGAAAATTAGCTCATACGAATGCAAAACTATTTTTTTTATTTGGGCGAATATTTTGAAAAACAATAAAAACCATATTCACCGTTGTTCACTTTTCCCTCGTTCGCCAGAAATTTAAATATTTAGCAACCCTCGCATTATTATTCAGGAAACTTTCGTTACTAAAAACATTTTGTTTTTCCCTTGTTCACTCCTATCAGGAGCTTAGGGCCTCGATGAGACTGTTCCATCGTACACGGTTCCGTGCTGCTGTTTTTGCATCGTCGCATGAGATGTCGCCATCTGCTAATTCGCGCAAGATCGACCATCTCCAAGGGTTTTTTGGTCGACCGCGACCTCTGCTCCCTTGCGGGTTCCAATCCAGTGCCTTTCTCGTGTTTCTATCTGGTGGTTTTTAAAGCGTGTGACTTATCCATCGTCACTTGGGTGGGTTCCTCATTTCTTGATCTCAATAGCGCGTCGTTGCTGATGGTGTACGGACGGAATAACCTACAGATTATGCGGAGGCATTTGTGGACGAAAGGCTGTAGCTTCTGTGTGTTGGTGTTAGATACCTGCAATGTTTCATTTCCGTACAAGAATACTGACTGAATACACCAGCTGAATATTCGCTGTTTAGAGCGCCTGGAGATTTGCGATCTCGTCCATACTGTATGTATTCGCTCGGACGCCTCTCTTCCATTGTTTAGCCTGCAGTTGACATCTTTATTTGCACCGCCGTCTGCCGTGATGGTGCAGCCGAGGTAGCCGAAGCTTTCGACAAATTCCAACGTTGCGTTATTGTGGTTAACTCTCATAGACTTGGTCTTGGCGATGTTGACCTCCCGTCCCACAGTGCGTGCCAGTAGTCTGTCCGCCTTCGCTCGCATGTGAGAGAGTTTGTGAAAGAGTACGCAGATATCATCGGCAAAGTCCAGGTCCTCAAAGTGTCTGGTGAAACGCCATTGAATTTTTTTTTTTTGTGCAAGGTCAGTTCGCTTATGACGTCATCAAGGACGATGGCTTTAGCTTTAGATTATTTCTTCGATTGTTGCAACTTGCAAATGATTAAGACCAAAATCAGCTTAACCAACGGTGTTAAAATAAAGTCTTTTTCAAACCTAATTTTGTGGAGCACCCTAATACATTTATTTATGTACGTGCATGGCAAACAGTAAAAGCAGCACAAAATGGAAATGTCACATCGACTTCGACATCGATTGCAGTGATGACAACAAGTGGCAGGGACATTTATGCATGCCCTTTTATTGTGTATAGACAGGTCCGTCAACTTGTGTTTGTACGAGTATATGGCGACAAGCAACTGTTGGTGGCATTGCTCCGCCAGTGAAGCAATTAACCTCCGGCATCCCTCAGCTACTGCTTTGGGCAATTTTGTTCAGCAAATCAGTTATTGCTACAGGCGAATTCAACACTTGACATGAATGTGAACAATTTCAATGCATGCACGCTCGTATTTAGGCTGACAGGGTTGGCAAGCAAGATGAAAGCGGCTTTGTGAGGTTCACGTTTGTTTAACATTGCATTGCTTGCCCAAAATGCTTGCGTCAGCCCGTGGTTACGCTTTGGTAATGAAACTATGATTTCCGCCTGCATTAGGTCTACTTAAAAACGTATCGAAATTTTGTTTTGAAATATATTTTTCTAATTAATGTTTGTTACTAGGTTGTTCAATAAGTTTTGCGGCTCGATAGGGAAAACACACTTGTATGGTTTGAAATACACTTTATTATTCAGACTGGAGACTCCCTGAGCATCAATACAACTTCTTCCAACGAGATTGCGATTTATGAATTCCATCCCTGAAGTGAGAGTCTGGAAGGGCTGCAAAATACGCTTCCACAGCTGTTATGACTTCATCATTTGATGAAAAACGCTTTTCACGCATGCATTTTTTTAGGTCTAGAAACAGATGTAAGTCGCTATAGGCTAAATCTGGTGAAAACGTTGCATGCTTCAACAGTTCGAACTTTATTTAATTCATGGATTTAATCATTGTCAAAATGCTCCTGTGACACGGTGCCTTGTTCTGATGAGAAACAATTTTTTTCTTTTGCAAACTGGGCACTTTTTCCCGAATTTTTTTCTTCAGCTGGTCTAAAAGCTTAAAATAATATTCCGAATTTATTGTTTCACCAGTTTGTAAGTAATCCCAAAAAAAAAATTCCTTTCGCTTTCCAAAAAATTGATGCTAACACCTTCTTGGGCGATTTCTGGAAACGAACGCGTTTCGGTGCCGAATAACCACTTTTTAGCCGCTTATTTTGCCTGAGGATCATGAAGATAGACCCACGCCTCAGCAATGATGATGAATCGATGCAAAAAACCCAAAAAATCTAAATTATGCTTTCGAAAACGCACTGAATGTTGCTGAGAAAGTCACATTCGAATATGTTTTTGTTCCATTGATCCATTCTGCACACAGCTTTCCAATACCTCACACTGCCCAATGAGATGCCTATGGCTTCTCTGGTGTTGTTGCTGTTTCGAACCTAGTTGATGTGGGCTGCCTTCAAGGCTTGTACGACCGCGTTTTAATCCAGTAATCTATCTTTCTACTGTACTAGTACTAATAGAGGGCGAAAAGCCTTATACCATTTCAATATCCGTTCATAAATTTCCTTTGGTAGAAACCTTTGTCAGTTTGATGTATTTCGAATTGGCTTTATCAAAATGACGTACAGTGCTAAATCTTCTAGCTTAGCTCAACTACGCCCCATACGTAGTACTCTAGGGGACTAAGATCGAGGTAGCTAGGCAGCCATAAATTCGGTGTTATGAGGCCATGGAAATTTTCAGTCATCTACTCTTGTGAAGCCATCGCTTTGTGTGAAGGAGCAGAGTCTAGCTAAAAGATGTATGGTCTGTCACCGCGTATACTATCGAGTTTCACTATAGCCTTTAGAATCTCCATCTATGCAGCAGAATTCTCTCGAAATCTTTGAGTAAAGAAATGTAGTGGCATGACATGTCATTTGTTGCTCACAAAACCTAAAACCGTAACAGTAACTGGGAGCTGCATGTGCATGACAACAGAAGCCTCTGTACGACTGTAGAACATAGCCTTCTGTCATTTCCGCGTTTGATATTTTGGTTTGGTCAACTTATTTTTCGTATTTAATTGATCGGATAACTCGCTATTCTGTTGTTTGCTCCGACATAAACAGTCCTCTGCGCCTAACGCAGAATTTATACTGGAGATCTTCATGGGCAACTGGACAGATAAGACCCTCAAAAACATTTAGCTCTCTCGCAAGGGCCCTCATTATTTTCAAGGGTCCTCGTCAATGATCGCTTGAAATTGTTGAATAAATTCCGAAGATCGGCTGATGTCAGAATGTTCTTAGTGTTTTTTGCGTTTTGCAACAGATTCTGCATCGCCGCCTGATGCTTCCAATTCACGGCGTATCTTATTCATGAATGAACGTGCGCTCTTAGGAAAATTAAAGGTTTCTAAATCGGTTTATTTTGCACATATAACGACTATAACTGTATGCCTCTTCATATCTTGAGTTAAGTTCTAGTCATCCATGACTTATTTGAAAAAGAGAAAACTTAAAAATAATGGTTTCGGGAAGTTATAGCCACATACATATATGCATGTCCTCAACTATTGCATGCCGCCTGTAACTTAACCAACTCTAAATCTATACTTAAAGTTGGGTTAGATTCGATTAGGTTGCAGCAGTTGTCCGCTAAGGGTCACACTCAGGCTCATATCTCACGGTGGAGAACTTGTCTTTTGGAGAATCTGGCCTCTCCTCCAACCAGTGCGATCTTTTCAATTTCAATTTCAATTTTAGAAGATCCCTAATTTCTGCAGTACTTAGATATTTCAACTCATTGAAAAATTTGTTTAACTAAAATGGTGGACCTACGCCTGGATAGAGCAGGACAATGACACAGAAGATGAGAGCTCTTCTCTTCCTCTTCATTATTTGGACAGTTTTTGCAGAAGTCATACATCTGCATGCCCATTATCTTGGATCTTCGATCAAAAAGAAAACTTATTTCACGATTTTTAGTGTTTGTTCAGCAATAATAATAAGTTTTTGATTTTAATTTATTTGCTCAAAGTTAGAAATTAGTTTTTGAGTTTGATTTTTTGTTGGCAAAACAAAA
This sequence comes from Anastrepha fraterculus, assembly GCA_037575425.1. NCBI lineage: Eukaryota > Metazoa > Arthropoda > Insecta > Diptera > Tephritidae > Anastrepha > Anastrepha fraterculus. The sequence continues at coordinate 2,169,358 of JAYXIM010043968.1, forward strand.
ACTCAAAATATTGCATCCATTACTCTTAGATTTCTTCAATGGATTCGCAATACAACAACAGTTCCTAACCAAGCAAGGAAACTCTGTTCTTACCGCCAATTTCGCGAATTTAAGAACGCTTCATGGCAGTTACAATATTATGAAAAAAAAATATATTTATAATAAATTATCTAAACCAGTGATTCTAATAAACCACTCCAAAATCGCTCTGTCACTTACCCTGATACATCAAACCGCAATTGATGCCAACAGTTGACGTTTCGAAGACCTGATGTTCCAGTTGCAAATCTATAAACAAATGATGTCCAATATGTGCCCCATTCCGTGTACGCCCATCGTTAATATCCTCGCCATTCGCCTCCGATTGCTCCTCTTCTTCCACGTCTACCACATCGTTGAGAAAATCACTGAATCCATCGCGACAGCTTCTCGTATTGGTGAGGGTGTTCGTTTTCGCCTCTTGGGCAATTAGCGCTGCCGCAGCTACTACTGCGCCTGTAACAGATTTTTCTGTTATTCCACCCGATTGCTCCACGCCTTGCACAATCCGCGCTGCCGTCACCTCGTGCGCCACATTATCGTATGTGTAATCAGCGGCGGCGCGGGTCGCTGCAGACTCGGACACTGACGCACCGCCTCTACTGCCTGAGGATAATTTGTTTAAATTGATGTTAATCTCGTCCGTGTTGGTTAACTCTCCGATACCGGAAACTAATTGTTGTTCGTTGTTGTTGATGTTGTTGTTGCTTTCAGCTAGCCTCACATCCTTGTTATTGTTACTGTTATTACCGTAATTGCGGTCTGCCGTGTGCCCGAAAGAATGCTCACCATTGTTGTTTTTGCTGTGGCGCTGATTCTGCGCCGCCACCATTGAAGTCGCAATCGAAGGGGCAAGCGCGGGGTAGGCGGCTGTGCTGGCCGCAACATTATTTGCGGTACTCACGTTGAGCGCCACGGGTGGCAATGCTGCTTGGTTTTGTTTGGCGTTGGGTGGACCTGGCGAGCGGCCTGGCGCTGGGTCACTGTTCATATGGCCGACCGTCTGAATGGCGAATAGTCCGAAAAATAAAAGACATATAACTAATTTCATCATTATAACTACTACAACTACAGCGTGTTGTTGTACTCTGTGGTTGCTGTTGTTGCGGCTGTGGGTGTGGTTGCCACTGGCGTTTTTGTTTTTGTTTTCGTTGTTCTACTTGCTTTTGTTCTTGTTGTTGTTGTTGTTGAGATTCTTTGTAGTGCTGTTGGTTGTGGTAATATGGCGACTGCGTGCGTGACAGTCGGTATGGTTGTTGTTGTTGCAGTGGTGGCCGACGTCTTCTCAATTGGATTTCCATAGACGTAGGATACGCTTTAGCGGTTACAAACGGAAGATGTTGTTTAGCTCTCTGCTTGTTGGTGAATTATTAATAAACGGCAATTAGTAAATGGTTGGGCTAAGTACCTCCGCTTTTGCTTCCTTTACGCTCTTTGTGATATTTATTTTCGAACCATTCCTTAATTAGTTACACAGTTTGCATTGTGATTTTTTCCTTAAAGTTTCCTATAGCTTATAGATTTTTACGTTTTGTGTAATCATAACCACCACTTCAACCGCGTTCGATGCTTTTGCTGGCAATCAGTTCTTCTGCTGTTATTCTCACCGATTCTAAAACCCATTTGGATGCGTCGGCTTGTGTTGGCATTTCAGCGGATATTCTTTTTGATTGGAAGTATTTGTTAGTTCTGTATGATAGTCAACGGCGGTAGCTGCAAATAAATAAATGAAAAAGGTCAAACCATTAATAGAGAGAATTTAGAAAAGTTATTTTTTTCTGAACGCATAAAAGATATTTGATTCGAAACCGGTATTTGGTATATCTTTGAAACCGGATTTTTTTAGTAAAACATATACCACCACATGAGGAGATTCTAGCAACTCAGCTTGAAATACAATGAGTGGCAGGTCCAATATACCAGCTACTCTTCCCAATCCCGCATTTGATCCCTCTGTTTACCCATATAGGAAACGTTTTGGAACTCATTTGTCTAAACATTTCTCTTTTAATTGTTCGTTCAACATCACACGAAAAAATTCTAAGATTTACTAAATCTCGTATATTTTAATTATCAGTTTAGGTCAAACTATTTACGTTTTTAGTATTTAAATTTTTAATGATAAATGTTTTAAAAATATCCTGAAATAAAAGTACATTTCACGAAACTTAAATTAATTATTAAGAAAAGTAAAATTTATGGAACCAAAATATTATAAGACCGATGTTATTATATTTAAAATTACGAAATATAGTTCTTGGGGTTAGTTTATATTTTGGAGCTGAGTAATTTGAGTTGGATCCTCCTTTGATTGTGACTTTTTTAAGTTGGCGAGGCATCGATTTGATTAAGTTTTTTATAATATTCTGATAAATTTTTGACCATTCGACATTAATCGCACTTCTAAGACTTTTAGCGCCATCAATGTGCCTGCCATTTTTGAAAACCGATTGACACACGTATTGCTCATACATTTTCGATTGGGTTAAGGTCAGGGCTGTAGACAAGTCATTCTAAATTGGTGCTTTTTCACTACCAAAAACTCTTTTGTTGTCATGCTGGAAAATCCTCTTCGTACTTCGCCTAGAAGTTCTATATACTTGACACTATTCATTTTGTTGGATATGAAACGTATTGGCGTTTTGCCTTTGACACTAATGGCGGCCCAAACCATGACAGAACCCCCTTCGATATTACAAGCCATTCTCTCCTCTTTGCACTGACGGTTCTAAGATGAACTATGGTATGGCAGCTGGCCGCTATTCGGAGCAGCTCAAATTATTCAAATCAATTCGACTTCCTGACTATGCCAGCGTGTTTCAGGTGGAACTATTAGCAACCAGAGATGCATACAAATCAGAGACCTGCATGGCTCACTGTTTTCTTGAGTTGTTCATACGCTAAATTTCTTGCTCACATTCAGTCAATTGAACCAAAATATTTGGTCAAGTGCAGTCAGCTCATGCAGGCGAACGCGTAGTTCAGCTCAGTCAACACCTATGATCTAATGTCTTCGGCTCAAATCTAATCATTGAACAAAAAGCAGCATTGAATGAAATTAGCATCGGCCTTTGCGTTCAAACGATCAAACTTGTTCAAAGAAGTAATTGTCATTATTGTAAATAGCACATGTTCGAGCAAACGAGCGTTGGCGTACAATGTACGCTGTAAATTTCGTTTCGTATTTGAAAGGATTAGTTGGTTTCAGCAATGTTTCCTTATTTACATTATTTTCTTTCGTGTTTTATTATAAGTTTTAAGAAAAAAAAAAATGAAAATATAGTGTTTTTGCTTTAAAATTTTGCTTTTACTTTGCTATCGTTAGTTACAAGCAACAACTCTATAGCCCTTTTACTCTTGCTCAAAAAAATGAATGTATAGCCGAACGAGCAAATACCCGAAACGGCTGCTATGAAGACGATTGGTGATAACATCGGAGAGCTAAAACGCAGCACATGATTTGATTGAGCTGAAATAAACAATGACAATAACTTATTTGAACAAGTTCGATCGTTTGAACGCAAAGGCCTGTTTTTTTGTTCAAGCGAAGCGTATGAATGTTTTACACTGAGCCGGTGCAGTTCTCTGATACAAATCACAAAAATACTAAAAAGAAATTAATGTAAGACTAGCTAACTTTTTAGACAGTCAAGCAGCTATCAAATACTTAGATTGCAATTCCAGTTCATCCAAACTAATTTTACAGTGTAAGAGGAACTGGAATTGCGTGATCATTGGCTCCAAATTACTCTGACATGACCGTCGTACAACATCCAACAACATAAGATGGTCTCACCCAAGCAACCCACGTCTCGCTGCAACCCTTTGAACTCACTTTAAGGTAGCGGATCATGCAGCCAGACTAAAACTTCCTTTCAAACCCATTTGTAGAAGCTGTGAGGCAGAAGTCCCCGGTCTAGCTACGTAGAGAAGACTTCGCTATTTCGGTAAGCCTTTCTTACAGCAAATTATTGAAATCTTAGTCATAGAGATAGAAATTTTGCTGCTATACTGGGATCTCACGAAAAGGATCTGACTCACACAAAAAACGAAAGAACAAGACACGATAATAGTGGTAGTAAAATGGCTCTAGTCACTAATTAGGATTATTTCAACAGAAATACTCAACCACTTCAACAACAATAAAAATATTCCAAAAATTGGTACTTTTCTCAAAAATGTTTGTCCGTCCCGTTGTTACATATCGTTCTACATATTCTAGACTAGAATTCGCTCTCAAAATTCGTTGCACACGACAGGTAGTAACTTCCAAGTGAAGACTGTATTTAATTACAACCGGGCTATTTGATTTATTTATAGCTAAACGTGTGATTTCCCGAACATCTCTAGCGTTAAGTTTTGGTTTTCTATCACTTATCTTGGTGCGGCCGTACTTTTCTTTCAAATGGAAGTAATGTAAAACCACAGTTTTGTTTCTTTTCAATTTTGAAGCGATCTCTCGCATTGTAAGACCTTTCTCTCTCCATGCTAAATTTTATCCCTGCTCAAACTCAGACAAAGTTTTTTCGCGCGGCATATTTTTTTGTTTCTAAACTAAGACAACCAATTTCTCATCATGTTGGCCTCCTTGCTGCGGAGATGAGGCTTGAGTGGTAGTTTGACCTCCATAACATGAGGGCCAACTCACGACGAGTTGGGGATTGGCTAACCATCCATCCGCTTTACGGCAAAATTGGTGGCCATCCAATCACCATGCGAAGATCACCGTACCGACGAAGATCCCTTGTCATTCCTAAGCCCCCGGTAACCCATTATTTCCTTTCCTTGCCCACCCCCTAATCCAGGGTGGTATGCGACACCATGCCCATTGGATGGTTTGCAGCCAGGGGATTTACCGCACCGGCTCTATTTTAAGGACGCTGCAAACAGTGACCGAAATGCACTCGGAGGTTTGCCATTGCCTGCCGAGGGGCGACCGCTATTAGAAAAATGTTTTTCTTAATTTGGTTGTTTTCACCGAGATTCGAACCGGCGTTCTCTTTGTGAATTCAGAATGGTAGTCGCGCACCAACCCATTCGGCTACGGCGGTCGCCGTTTAATAATAAACTAAAGGCAAAAACCAACAAATGCAAATAGTTCATTTATCTATAATTAACATTATTCAACATTGTTTTTAAGTTATTTTAACAAAAATTAAGATTTTTCCTAGTTTATTTTGTAAATGATTTCGAAATTTACTGTTTGGCAACACTGTGTGGTGAGAGAGCAATCCTGAGAGGAATTTAAAAAAATCCTGCGACAAAATCTACGATAGTACGATACGGAAGGGAAGTAATTTTTCATTTAATTGAGGCTCTCATTAGTTTGATCGTAACAGCTGACAGGGGACTGCGTTTACGTTGGGGACTGTTTGCAGCATAACACCGGGCCGCTTTAGGGAGTAACCGTGGTGGACCATTTGAATTCTACTTTATACCACTTAGACCTCTGCGCTTGCCTTGTCGAGCAGGTGGCCGTACGGCATGATGAATTCAAATACTGGCTCAAGCGACCAAACTCTACTGCTACGGGAGCAGGTTATAGTGGTCGTAGTGCTACACGCTACAATATTACCCTATGTTGCTCTAGTGTGGTGAACTGCATTGAGAAATACGACACACAAAACACCTATGGAAAGTATTCAACGTCTTGGTGCACCCTGCACTATAGGGGCAATTAGGGGGTTAAGTGTGTTTTGGTTCTATTATAGAGGTAGGGCACACAGAGGCGACTGGCAGGAACTGCCTAAAGCCTAAATACCGACCATTGTGGTAATATTCCACTCCTGCACGAGGTGCCCCTGCTTTCGACCGAAAATGGCGGATCTAGAGAGGCAAACTCGAAAAAACCCGTAATCACAGGTGTTATTCGTACCGTGCCTAAGTGATGAATGGCACTACGTCAGTGTGTCTTTTAACGGTGACCTCCAGATACCGGGCGCCCTCTGGTTGTAATTAGCCTTACCGCAACACCGGGGCACTGTTGCGGCTCGACCTCCATTCCCCTTTACTCGTGGGATTCACTTATGTCTGAAACAAACGATAAAAACAAAAACAAAGAAAAGGCAACAATGCCTTCTACAAACCAGGTCAGCAGTGACCTTTCGGCAGCCACTGTCGAACAACAACAATTGCCGCAGGCAACAAAAGGCAGCGAATGCCCGACCTCTGCCATAGCGCAATTAGAGATGGAAGTAGACGAAATGGACCTAGGGCCCATCGGGAAAACTTCCGCTCTATCACCAGAGGCAGAGGAGAAACTCTTAACTTCTCCCTCAAAAAACACAAGTTCGGCTAAGAATGGAGCGGAAATGGAAGTGAATCTGCGGCTCAGCGGTGCCGCCAGAAAGCGACTCAGGTACCACCTGGGTAAAGGTCACTCCATTGAAGAAGCGCGACAACTAGCACAGCAGCCAATGAACTTAAAGCGTCAGCGCTCCAGCAGCACCACCCCTAAGCAAAGATCTCCCAAAAGAGCTAACTTAGTGGAAAGGACAACTGACCCATCAGAAGCCGAAAGGGCAAAGGCAGCAGTGCCTAACCTGGAGGTGAAAGAAGGGACGGCTAAAATGTCCTACAAAGATGCTGCATGTAGCACCAAGCTGGGTATCATACCACCTGATTATCCGGCAACGATATGGCCTACGGATAAACTAAAGGCCATTCAACACGCTATCCTGGACAGCATAAGGAAAAAGCAGACTGGTGGTGCCAAGCCAATCTTTAACAGCTGCACCTTCCGCGCAGGATACATAGTTGTCTCATGTGGCAACGATGAAACAACCGACTGGTTAAAGGCAGCAATGCCTAAACTTGAACCATGGAAAGATGCGCAAATTAGGGTCGTTTTAGAAAAGGACATACCAAGGCCTTTGATCTTCACATGCCACTTTCCAGATCTGGACAGCACATCCACAGAGGACATCCTCAACCTCCTGGATGGGCAAAACTCTGGCCTGAACGTTCAGGAATGGCGGGTACTACGTAGAGTACAAAAGGGTAAGGTGACGGAGCTAACCATCGCAATCGACCCTATCTCCGCCATTGTGATCAAAAAGCATCACTACTGGTTGAACTATGGGTTTAGCACAGTTCAACTTAGAACTAAGGCCAAAACCCCGGAGAAGGATGCTGAACCAGAAGCGCCCAAACCTCCCGCATTGCAGCGGACCGAGGAACAACCCTGCACTTCGGCATCGGCGATCGCAGCAACCGCAGTGAGCGTAACGCAAACCGATGAGCAGCCATGTTGCTCTAAAGATGCGCCACACGCCACCAAGCCTGCACCAATGTCAAGTGCTCAAAGGGTAGAGGAAGGCATAAGAATGCGACCCCCGCTTCGTGCCGACAAGAAAAATAATGGTCCAAAGAGGACCAAAAAAGGCGAGCGTCACTCTGCTGAGGAAGCGGCCTTGCTGGGTAGCAACAGAGGCAAGAAAAAGGCAGCCAGTGCCAAAAAACAGAGGCGATAATGCCACACGCTATCCCAAGCAACAATAGAAGGCAACTCGGATGCCTTCAATTAAACCTCCACCATGCAAAGGCTGCCTCGGCTGAACTAGCAAGGAGGTTTAACAAACAAAACTTGGATATAGCTCTAATCCAAGAACCGTGGGTACGTGACAGAGTCATTGAGGGACTCCAAGATGTTAATGGTAAGTTAATCTATGCCAACAATGATCGCCCTAGAGCGGCAATCTTAATTAGCAATAATTTAACTTTCATTCCCATTTCGCAGTTCACTACCACCGATCTCGTTGCGATCTGGACCAAGGTGCCAACAGACAAAGGCGAGCACGAGGTAATCATTGCCTCTGCCTACCTTCCAGGAGATGAGGAAACTGCTCCAACAAGGGAACTTGTAGCCCTAGTCAACTACTGCAAGGAGAACCACCTACGCTGGATAATAGGATGCGATGCGAATGCCCATCATACGATATGGGGCAGCACAAACATCAATGCGAGAGGTGAGTGCCTTCTTGAATTCTTACTTAGATATAATGTATCAATAGTAAACCGAGGCAATGAACCAACATTTAGGAATGCAATAAGGGAGGAAGTACTTGATCTTACCCTATGCAGTCCAAATGTACTATCAGAAGTCTCAAATTGGCATGTGTCCGGGGAAGCATCAATGTCGGACCACAGTCTTATCAGGTTTGACTTAGGTGCTACCTTACCGCACATAACAATTTACAGAAATCCAAGGAATATAAATTGGAATGTCTTTCACTTTAACTTAGAACATAGTGCTAACTACTCTAGGCATCACCTGGTGCTTAAATCTGAGCTTGAGATGGAGGCAAATGAACTCCACTCAAACATTACGTCTGCATTTCATGAGAGCTGTCAGGAAAAAGTGAAAAAACCACGAAGGGATGTCCCCTGGTGGAATAGTACGCTTTCAAGACTACGCCATGAAACCAGAGTATTATGGAATAGAGCTAAACAAACAGGGGACTGGGTCTCCTACTCAAGAGCTCTAACCAACTTCAACAAAGAATTGAGGAAATCTAAGAGACCTTCCTGGAGGGATCACTGTGATAAGATTTCAAATCTTCCTAATGCTATCCGCCTCCAGAAAGCCTTATTAAAGGATCACTCAAACGGCATATGTACCCTGAAAAAGCCAGATGGTAGCTACACTAAAAACCCAGAAGAAACTAGCCAACTTCTACTGGACACCCATTTCCCGGGATGCCATGCTTTACATGAGTCCACAATGTTGGTAGAACCTACCACTTATGCTGACAGGAAGGACCTAAAGCTGGCAAATAAGCTATTCCATGAAAATCGGGTACAATGGGCTATATCTACATTTAGCCCATACAAATCTCCTGGACCTGATGGGATATTCCCTTGCCTTCTGCAAAAGGGAAGCCAATACATTGTCCCTACTTTGTCCAGACTATATAAAGCAAGCCTATTGCTAGGTTATATTCCTACGAAATGGGCTGAGGTAAAGGTCGTATTCATTCCAAAGGTAGGGAAAAAACCCGAACAATTGCCTAAGTCATACAGACCGATTAGCCTCAGCTCATTTTTCCTAAAAACAATGGAAAAAATATTGGATCAGCACATACGGGAGAATAACTTGGTTAATTTCCCACTGCACCAACTTCAATTTGCCTACCAACAAGGTAAATCTACTGAGACTGCAATACACAGTCTGGTAACCATTATTGAAAAAGCTATTGAGTCAAAACAAATCGCACTTTGCGCTTTTATTGACATAACAGGAGCTTTCGATAATACGTCCTATGAGGCAATCAACAATGCCCTATCTCAAAAGGACGTACCTAAACCCATCAGACGATGGACTATATCGATGCTGAAATCCAGAACGATCAGTACAGAATTAGGAGGAAGAATAAAGTCTATCAAGGCCACAAGAGGTTGCCCGCAAGGGGGAGTACTCTCTCCTCTTCTGTGGACACTAGTAATAGATGAACTTCTCCACAAACTGAACAACCTAGGATTCCACACCCAGGGCTATGCTGATGACCTGGTAGTATATATAGTGGGCTGGCATGAAGAGACCATCTCTAACCGCATGCAACAAGCCCTCAACATAATAAACAAATGGTGCACTGACAAAGGGCTCTCTATCAACCCATCTAAAACTGCGCTAGTGCCGTTCACCAGGAAAAGGAATATCAACATCAAATGTCCTGTCCTGAATGAATCGACTCTACAACTCTCCACAGAGACGAACTACCTTGGTATCAACCTTGACAAAGCGCTTACCTGGAACTCGCATCTTGAGAAAGTTACTGTAAAAGCCACAAGGGCATTCTATGCCTGCACAAGGCTTTTGGTAAAACATGGGGGCTCAGCCCCAGAATGACCTACTGGA
>JAYXIM010043975.1:0-25211 GCA_037575425.1 Anastrepha fraterculus
ATATTATATATATTATATATTAATATTCATTGTATTTGGGTGAATTCTTCATGATTTCTGAAAGATTTTGAAACCAAAAGAGCTAACGATATCGAGATGAGCTAAAAGTTAGCTATTTCCGTAGTCGACTACGAAATTCCCGGCAGGGTATAACTAATGCACTCCCGATATGAACTCACAAATCGGTTACTCAATTGCGATTTATTCTGGTGAGTTATTGTGAATACGCCCTTCAAAACTTATAAACTTTTTTAGATCCGCAAGGACATTATACCCACAGGTATGCTATGACTCACATTCGGAATTTATATTGAGGACATAAAAAGAGATACGCATGAGAGACATGCTTGGAAACACCTTATAGGTAGTGCTGGGCTCTCTTAATTTCCAAACATTGGCGGCACAAGACATCTGGCAACGGTTCTGCTAGTAGACGTCTGAGTAGTAGGCAACTCTTTGCCACAAAACTCTTTCAAGAATTTTTGGACAATTCATATACGAGTATACCTACATGTAAAAACTGTATATGAAGAAACTGTGTAGGAATTAGTAGCAGCCAAACAAGAATAAGTCCTCGCTCACATACATTTATCAAATGTGTACAATCTCACGAATTGTTTTGTACGGGAACACAGTGCAATGAATCTAATTTCGTTCATCGACTAAATTTTGTAACGTGTGTGGCACATCTACACTCATACACACACACATGATACATGCGCTTGCCAACCACAATTCCTCATATAGTTTTACGACATTTGGCGGCATACGCGTTATGGCGCTCTTAGCTTACGACCAGTAGCAGCAGCAGCGTGAATGTATACACGCCTGCAAATGTACGTACACACTTAGATACATAATCGCTACATGCTTACTTTTCTGCATAGAGAGCTATCTAACGCGTTACGTTTTTGTTTAATGGCTTTCATACTGATTTTATTCGATCAGCTTCCACATGCCTGCACGTTGATTCATACTTTCCAGCACATGCAGCTTTTACATACCAATGTACCTATGCGCATACAAATGTAAAAGTTAAAATAAAACTATATTCATTTTGCGGTCGCATGCGGCTCAGTTTATTTGAGTATAAATAAATGTTCAATTTACGATTTACAAAACAACCAAAATGCGGTTGATGGTGTTCCTAAAAATACAATTTTGTGTGCATATTCATTGACACAATTTCTAGCTTTCATGTGTTTGCTTAAGCTGGAACTTTTTTGAAATCAAGAAATTTTTGGTTACTGGAAATTTTAATTTGTTGTTTGTTATTTCTAAAAATTGGAAAGTTTTCGTATATTTGGTTATATTGGCGAACTTTCCACTGTATTCCGTACCCACTAGAGGGCACATCGTTACCAGATTGTCCACCGCGGAGGTATGGATATACTTGTAATATAAAGTACTCATCAAATTATAAATAACATATAGAGTGAGTGACAGGATTATAAGGACGCCACATACTGATAAGTTTTGACTATGTTTTGATTAATTAATTTTAATTAATTTTTCTATAAAAACTTTTCAGAAAGTATCAGAAACAAAACACAAAAATGTTGTACAAATCTGAGTTCCCGGTCAATGGTTATTAGCTTTCGCATGCAACCCCCGCTGCATACTGATAAAAAAGCGCACAGCCATAACAAGGCTCGAAAAGGAGATCAGATGTCCGCTGAGAAAGTAGTCTTGCTGAAAAGCAACCGAGGCAAGAAAAAGGCAGCCATTGCCAAATGAAGGATCACTAGATGATCTGGCCAATCCAAAAACCTCGTATCAGCAGAAGGCAACTCGGATACCTTCAAATAAATCTCCATCACACAAAAGCAGTCTCGGATGTGCTTACGAGGAGATCTAACCAAGAACTCTTGGATGTAGCGTTCATTCAAGAAGCATGGGTATGTAAAGGAGTCTTTGTGGGACTCCAGAACGATATATGCTGCCAACAATGACCACCCCAGAGTAGCGTTGATAATAAATAATCAACTAACCTTTATCCCAATTTCACAGTTTATTACAGAAGATCTGATGGCGATTCAGGTAAAAGTGCCAACGAGCAAAGGTGATTATGAGGTAGTACTTGCCTTCACTTGCCTTCCAGGATATGAGGTTACTACACCAACAAGAGAGGTTATAGCCCTAGTGGAATACCGACAAAAAAAATGTCTCCGGTGGATCCTCTCTTGAGATGCAAATGGGCACCACACAGCGTGGGGGAGTACCTTCTTGAATTTGTGCTTAGGTAAAATATATCTACCCTAAATCGAGGCAACGCACCGACTTTCATTAATGCAATTAGAGGAGAAGTCCTTGACATCACTCTCTCGAGTCATAAAACTTTGTCCGAAGTTTCAAATTGGCATGTATCAGAAAAAACATCTATGTCGGATTGCATACATATTAGGTTTGATATAGGTGCGACCAAACCACAAATGACAATTCACAGAAACTCCTGAAAAAGCCAGATGTTAGCTACACAAGAAATTCAGAGGAAACCAGTCAACTTCTGCTAGGACCCTCACTTCCTTGGATCACTAGTGCTAGACGAGGTCTCTGCGCCGGCAGAAACTTCTACATCTGTTAGCGTCGATGGCTTAAAACTAGCAAACAAGCTATTCCATGAAAAGCGGGCACAATGGGCGATATCAACATATGAATCTCCTGGACCTGATGGGATATTCCCCTGTCTTTCACAAAAGAGTGCAAAGCACATTATCCTAAGCAAGCTTACTGCCAGGATATTTACTTATAAAATGGGCTGAGGTCAAGGATGTATTTATTCCAAAGGTAGGGAAAAACCCGAACAATTGCCTAAATAATACAGACTAATTACTTTCAGCTCATTTTCCCTTAAAACAATGGAAAAGATAGTAGAGTAGTATATTAGGGAAACAATCTAGCTAACTTTCCACTGCATCGACTTCAATTTACCTATCAACAGGGAAAATCCACTGAGACTGCAATACACAGCCTGGTAACAGTTATGGAAAAGGCTATTGAGTCCAAACAGATAGCTCTATGTGCATTTTTTGTCATATCAGGAGTTTTGTTTTTGATAAAACTTCCTATGAGGCAATCTATAATGCCCTATATCTAAAGGAGGTACCTGAACCCATCACTAGAAGGATAATATACATGTTGAAATCCAGGACAATCAGCACTGAACCAGGAAGAACAATCAAATCGATCAAAGCTACAAGGTGTTCCCCCAGGGAGGCGTACTCTCTCCTCTTTTGTGACCTATAGTTATAGATGAACTTCTCCACAAACTGAACAACCTAGGTTTTCACACTCAGGGTTACGCTGATGACCTAGTAGTTTATATATTAAACTACCATTTCGGATCGCATGCAGCAAGCCCTGACATTAATAAACAAATGGTGCAGGAAAAAAAACGCTTTCCATTAACCCATCCAAAACCGCACGCGTACCGTTTAATAGGAGAAGGAACATAAATCTTAAATGTCACAGTGCGTAATGGCCTTCTAATAATAATAATAATAATAATGGTTATTAGCGTATGTTTTGGAACTATGTTTTATGAATTGTGAAATTGTTTATTTTGTGGTGGATTCCTTTCAGCCTAAGACTCGCCAGGCATATGAACTTTATCGAATGAAACATTTTCAAAACCTATGAGAGGCCTTCCATTTTCGCTGATAACCATTGCAAAGGACTTTGCGTACATTTCATGTGGAATCTAAAATTTGCATACGGTTTCGTAGTCCAATAACGCTATAAAGCATTCTAATGAATAGTAGACTTACCATCATCTAAGTAAAACGAAATGTGGAAGCTAATGACGCTACTTACAATCAAAGTTAATAAGAGGAAATGCTGAAAAGTGCGGTAGAGGCTGTACAACGAACAGCGGCACTCTGAGATATTTCAGCCTACTGCACTGTCTCAGCAGCAGCCGTTTTTGTGATCAGCGGGGAGATAACTGTCGACCTCATGGCTCCAGATAAATAGATGTGTGGGATTCCAAGAAAAAACACGCCACCACTAGTGCCACGGAACGGAGATGCCAAGCCATGTAGCAGTAGCAAAACCGATGAGACACTGAACCAAGTGGAAGATGGACAGCGCAACACATTCCAAATCTATTCAAAATAATTTCGGGTAAGTGAACTATTGGTAAGATAAGGTAAGCGACCCCAGGTGCATATCCCGACTAGAAATTTTGGTAAGGCGGTGATTAGGCGCAAATAAGGCAGACCGCATTCCAAATTTGCGCCTCATAAGGCAGCCAAACTAGGCCCAAGTCCCGAAAGTTATCGCCACACATCTACCTCATTAGGCGCAGGTTCGAAAAACCGAACTTCGGTAATACTCCGGATGCCCTTCTAAAAAATCAGTTAGGGATTCCAATTTATGCCTAAGAGAGGCACTGCCATAGATTTTCGTGACCACAACCAAATTTGGTATTGTTCTGGCATGCCAATCTTTGCCTTGCTTAACGTGGGCCTGGTAAGGTAATAGTGAGGCGTACCTCAGTAAGGCCTGCCTAATTCGAGCCTAACTGATTCTTTGGCATGCCTCACTGTAATTCTAGTCGAGATACTGCGAAGCACCGAGCGATGATGCCGAACACACGACAGATAGCTCGAGGAGCAGATAGGCGACATCCCGCCGACCAATATAATCAGTAAAGATACATTAAAGACATATTACGGAAAAACCGATAAACTTTGACACAGCTAAAACTCACAGACATAAACATAAGAAGCAAATATGGTGGACCCAGACGTGGGTGAATAGAACTGGTGCATTTTATGGACGCCATTCTGAGCCCTCTCGAAGTAATGCAGAAAGTAGTTCCGGGAAGGGAGTCTCCCGCAAAGAGGAGGAAGGATTATTTTAGTGGCTGCACCACTGAACGCAGTAGATTATGATTGCTGTAAGTGCGAAGGCATTGATTGATAGATTACACCGTGCAACAGTAAAAGTTATACAGGAAAAGTTTCATATGGTCGTGGAATTGTAGATTGACGCATACTAAGTTTCTTATTTTCTCATCAAGCTAGTATTTTGAAGGACATTAAGTTTCAAAAGACCAAACAACAAAAATAATTGACTTTTGCAATGGATTATCACAAAATGGTCGGGAAAATCTAATAATTATTTAAATAAAATTTCAATACGGACATAGACACAATATAAAATAATTTCCAAAATCTACCTAAAACTTGTCTGGCTATGTTAAAATGGCTTAGATAGCTTCATCAATTGCTTTAGAAGTGAACATTTATGAGCTGCTGGAGAGTAAATGAGGCAGATTGATTCTCCATCATTTGGTTTTCAGTGATTTCAAAAAAGATATTTAGTTCTGGCCGCATAACTGAATCTCGAATAAACAATATTCTCTAAGAACTCAGTCAAAATTGCTTAGGTGGTCATACAGCCAATAAAAGAGAATAAAATATCTGATTTAACTGCAATGTTTTCTTGGAAAATTTATATGTATTTTGGTATGTGACTTTAACTCGATCATAGTTTGAGCTTTCTCTAATGCATCTTATTGCTGGTGTGACTATCATCAATTGCAAATAGTGCCAAAGTGAATGATTTTGCCATTACCGCTGCTGAGATTAGCACAAAAGAAAACCACAAAACAAAAAATGCATCCCCGCAAACTGAATAGTCAGCCCCGGAAGTCACTCGCAAACTTAGCAATAGTATTCCTGCATTCAGTAATGTGTACAACATATCTATGTATTTGCGAATGCGCTCATAGGCATGTATATGTGTATGGGAAAATTGGAAAGTAAATATTTGTGCGTTGTTTTGCTATTTGGCAATCATTAACGGTATTAGCTGGTGTGGCAACAAAACAAATCGCTGCTTTGTAATCACTTTCGACGTGATTGTGCCCTACATTCGAATGCAACAACAGCAACTAACTGCAGAAAATTACAAGGCAATAATTTCTTACTTGAGTTTGCGTTAAAAGTTTCTTGTGTTTGATTTCCTATTGAAGCAATTTTTCCGTTCTTTCGCTTGCTGTTTGAGTGTTCGACTTTTGTGAAAGTACCGTGCAGATATATGTGTGTGTATGCACGTACTTATTTGGGAAATGTTTGCTCTCTTTAGACATTATGGTACATTTTCGAACTCACTGGGGCAGGCAGCTGTGGAAAGAAATGTGGTTGTGAGACATTAAGTTTTCTATATACTTGTAATGCACCCTCTACAATTTAAACGAGGAAGAAAATATGCAGCACTTCTTAGGAAGATGTTCGGTACTGAAGGAGATCAGAACAAAATACATAAACGCAGCGAAGCTAAATGAAGCAGAAGTAATAGATATACTTAATGGCCATAACTGGAAAAGACTAACTTAAAGCAAGTTATACTCAGCCCTACGCTATGGAAATTTTCTTATTACAGAGTTAAATTTTTGATTAATTTTTGAGTTGTGACAGACAACATTGTTATTGCCACAAATTTGTTATTTCTTTCTTTATGTATTTATGTATATATTTAAACGAATTATTGTAAAAATTATTGAAATGTAAGATGAAATATTTATAAATAAATAAAGAATTACTACTACTATACTCGTAAATGGAAGAATGTATTCGATTCTACAAACAACATATCGAACCTTACTACTGTAGAATTTTTAACTTGCCGCTCGCCCGCAGTGCATCAAAATCTTCTTCTTCCAAAACTATAAAAACTACGAGGGGTGCATTTTATATATCGGGATTAGAGAACAAAAACAAATTTTAATCATCGAAAATTACTTTATTGTTTTTCAAAATATTCTCCATGAAGATCTATACACTTTTGCATGCGTTTGAACCAATTGTCGAAACACTTTTGCCACTCTGAATGAGGTACTTCCAAAACATGCATTCTGAATGCCGCAACCGCTTCTTCAGGTGTCGAAAAACGTTGACCTCTCAGTTTGTTTTTTACGTTCGGTGCCAAGTCAGGACTATACGGCGAATGACCCATTAATTCGATGTTTTGGGTGCTTAAAAAGGCAGTTGTTTGAGCCGATGTGTGAGAGCTCGCATTGTCCTGGTGAAGAGTGATCCGTCTTTGGCGATTGGTTTTCCTAATTTCTTGGAAGACAACTGGCAAACAAATGGTTGTGTACCACTCAGAATTTACTATTCTGCGTTGTTCTAGTGGTACGGTTACGACATGTTCAGTTTTTCCGAAAAAACAGGCGACCATTTGCTCGGAAGTGCTTACGAAGCGAACCACTTTTGTTGGATTTGGCTCATCTTGAAACACCCATACAGTCGACTGCTGTTTACTTTCGGGCTTATACACGTAAATCCATGATTCATCACCTGCCACGATGTCATAGACGTGTTTCGAAGCCCTGCGATCGTATTTTTTGAGCATTTCCTCCGACCAATCGACACCAGCCTTTTTTTGAGCGATTGACAAATAGTGTGGGATCCAACGCGAACAAATTTTTTTGACAGTCAAATGCTTATGCAATATTGAATGTATGCTGGTTCCACTAATGCCTAAGATTGTCTCAATCTCACGATAGGGCACATGACGATCTTGCAATATCAGTTCGCGCACAGCATCAATGGTTTTCGGAACAACAACTGATTTTTGACGACCTTCACGAAATTCGTCTTGGAGTGAACTACGACCACGATTGAATTCACCATACCATGGATAAACAGTGGTCCTTGATGGAGCTGCAACGCCAAAAAATGAGTTAAGTTCATCCATGCAATGTTGCTGAGTTAATCCACGTCGAAAGTTTTAAAAAATAATCGCACGAAAATGTTCACGATTTAATTCCATTTGTGGACCGAGATGAATCTTTTAAGTTACTGTAAACAACACAAATAGCGCTGGTATTTCAAAACGTTCTGAGTACGTAAAAGCCAAAAAATGTCAAACTTTGCGATACAGCTGTCAGTTGCCAGATTGCAACACCAGGGTTGCCAAATCCCGAAATATAAAAGGCACCCCTCGTATTCCAAAATGACCTTTTGGATTTTTGGTTCTCTTGGTTTTCTATTGTAAATAATTTCTCTACAGAGTCCGCAGTCCCTAGTCCGAGGTGCTTCCCTTGTATATTTGCTTGTGATTGCCAAGAATTTGTAGCTCTCGAAAGTCTGATTGAAAATCTGTAAATGGTAGTCCTAGCATTTTTTTCTGGGTGTTATAGGAATTCTTGTTGTTCATCAGACGAAAGTTATCTAGCCCACTTGGCTTTGAATTGCTTTGAATTGCAAACATTGCAATTACTAAAAAAATTCTTTTTATATAATATGCTTCAAAAACACACAAGCAAAATAAGTTAGAAAATACAAATTTTTTTGGCGAAATAAAAGCACCTCTCATGATCTTCCAAATGCCAGTGGCCGATCATTGTTGATGTAATTCTGAATATGTCTGCTCGTGGCTTTCTTAACCAGTTAACCGCGTCACTCTTTACTTCCGGCGATAGGTCCTCACATTATTGACGGATATTGTCTTTAAGAGCTGCAAGAGTCTGAGGCTTGTTGACATAAACCCGCGACTTCAAAAAGCCCCACAAAAAGAAGTCTGAAGCGGTCAAATCAGGCGACCTTGCTGGCCAGTGCAAATCGCCAAAACGGAAGATTAGGCGCCCGGGAAATGCATCCTTCAGCATATCGATTGTGGCACGTGCAGTGTGTGCCGTTGCACTGTCCTGTTGGAACCACATGTTTTCCAGTTCCAATTCATAAAGTTCCGGCAAAAACAACTTGTTGATCATTGCTCTGTAGCACTCACCATTCACAGTAACCGTTTGGCCCGCGACGCCTTCGAAGAAAAAAGGTCCGATGACTCCTCCAGCGAATACAGCGCACCATACAGTGACTTTGACCGGGTGTAGTGGCTCTTCGTGGGTTACACGCAGATTTTCAGTGCCCCAGAAGTGTAAATTTTGCTTATTTACGTACCCGCTAAGATGGAAATGGGCCTCATCAGTCATGATTATTTTTGATGCAAAATCATCTTCCTCTTTGTGGTGATTAAGGATGGCTTGAGCGTATGTTAGACGCGATTGGCGGTCAGCAGCTAACAGCTGATGCACCGTCTGGACTTTGTACGGAAACATCTTCAAATCTTGTACCAAAATTCGCTGCAAAGACCGTCGACTGATACCCATTTGCGTGGCACGTCGTCTGGTCGATGTCGACGGCGCTTCCATGACATCCTCGGCTACAGCAGCAATATTCTCTGCAGAACGGCTACTCCGGGATCTGCCACGCCTGGCAGCATCTCGTGTTGTGCCAGTCTCTTCGAGGCGAGCGGCTAAACGTCGCAGTGTTTCACCAGTAGGCGTTGGACGGCGAGGAAATCAAATAAATAGTCAGCAATATTCCGCGTTCTGGGGCAGTGTAGCGTAACATTGTTTATTAACGTGTATTTCGCATGTGTTTACTACACAAATCTCAAAACAGAACTGACATTAGGGGCCAATCGCAAAATGTATAGCATTTTCTGATAGGAGGATTACTTTAGCGCCACCTGTTAATTACTGCCCTTCCATCTTGTGCCTTGTCATCAGGGTGATTGGTGTGATAAATAGTATAGTTAGGAATTTCTATCTGTGAAATGTGTTTCATATATTAGAGCTGCGTCTATGGTTTTGTTTTTAGAAATGTTTTTAGTTCCAGTGCATGTGGCTTAGACCATTAGCGTTCCACAGGACAATTCTTAATTTATCTTGTTTGTTCATTAAATTTAGCGAAAAGTAACGTCATCATGTTTATCATTGCAGACATTTGTGAGATTAATTGCTTCGTCATATCTTTCATATCTTTCATCTCTGAAATTTCTTTGTTTCCAATAGTTTGTGCATCATTTTTAGCGCTTATGACAGTGTTGGGTTGTCATATTGTCTAGTGTAGTTTGTGATTAAACATTTTCTTCTGTGTTTCTAATTGTGGTGGGATTTTTCTGTCTGAGACTTGGAAATTGCTGTATTTTTAATGATTTGTATATCATACAGCCCTTGTAATTGGCTGAGTGGTTTTTACCACAGAAAGCACATTTTATTTCGTTGATGTCCTTTACTGGACATTCTATGGCTTTATGACTTCCAGCACATATGACGCGCACAGGTGTTTTGAAACAACAATTTTTTGTGTGGCTGTATTTTGGTCATTGGTAATTGGTATCGATACGCACATATTTTTGGTTTTGCCCTTTATACCACATACTGTTGTCGGTACTTTAATATTTTTTATTTTTGTTGTACAGTGTGATTAGGCTGTGGTCCGTGGAATCATTAATCGTCACTTAAGCTAGAAAAATGGTACGCGGGCAGTAGAAGGGTTAGTTTTATTTTTTAATACATTCAAAATACATTTAAGCTTCCGTTCTTTTAATTTTTTATACTCAGCTTCCAGAGAAAAGGGGATCGAAAAATAAGAACAGATCCCCAGCTAACATTTTGGTGTGTTCAATGCATTTGCAAATTTTTAACTAACTATTTTTCTACTGAAATGTTCTCGTTAAGCCCTTTGCTGTTTCCACCCTCCTGCATGAGCTCATCAATATCATCTGTGTGCGCTGATTCAGCCCATCCCACCAAACGATTTCCTCATTTATTTTATTGTTGTTGTGTGATTTGGTCATGAACCATGCCAATTTGCCAAATAGTTCAGAAAGAATAAAATCCGTTAACTTTGACCCACTGCATTGAGATTTCAACAAATAACTTTGATTTTATTTCCTTTCTTTTTCTATCTAAAAAAAATTACTCCCAGTTGTAGCATTTCGAAGTTTATCACGGTGTTGAGTGAAAGAGTTTCCGCACATTAAAATGCATACATATCTACACTATTTGGTTTGTGTTAGTAATTTGTGGAATTTTACACATAAACAAATAAATACCTCAGTGTTTTAGGTATATCTGCTGTAGGTACGAGTATATACGCGTGTATTTCACTGGTTCACCTCTGCAAGGCCGAATTAGCTTTTCGCATTGAGAAGTTTGTTGCTAATTTTCGTGTAATTTACGCTGATTGAAGCTCTATATTCCAGTTTTGAAGAGAAAACCTTTTCAGCTGCATTTGAAAATAAGTTTTGTATACCAACTTTTAGGAAGATGCTTAGAAACTTGTTTTATGGCCACGCTTCACTCAAAACTTGATTTTATTTAACGCGCGCTGATTACATACATTTAAAGCTGTGGGACTGGTATAATTCTACAATAGTATGTAAGTTTTCCTCAAAAATTGGCAGAAGCCTTTGTAGTTGTCGTTAATAGATACTCTGCAGAAATACCTCGAATACTTATTAGTTCTCAATGCTAGCCAAGATGGAGTGGTAGAAGGACTCTTACTTACTCCAGAGAGATAATAATGCGATATCCAACCTCCTTATTGGGAATCGTTGCATTGTTATGGTGGGGATAGTCTATTAGTCTTAGCCCTGAAGCTGAAATATTTTTTGAGACGGAACGTATTCAGCTCTAGTTTCTCCTTGGTTGAAACATTATAGCCTTACAAGGATAATTCTCCCGGATCCACAACTCTGTGCCACAGTAATTTTCTTTCAACACCATTGCGTATCTATTGGAAGTCGTCAAGCAGAAAGTTCTGATCATATCCATATTTGGAACTCATGCCTGGAAGCTTCTTATTATTTTGCAAGGTTTCACAGAGGTATTCATGTGAGTGTTTTTTTATTTTCTGCACATTGTATGGTCTAAAGCAATATATGTTATTTAAATGGAAGGGTATATTTTTGGTAAAAATTTTGTTTGATTTATGTCCTGTGGGAGGGGGCAACGCTTGAAATTGTTGATCGCAGCTGCATTCCCTCAATACTGGAGGCAAAGGTTTTCATTCCGCGAGTGGTAAAACCGGACAATGCACTGCGACTACTACAGAGACAAAACACGGACGTGCCGACAGACGACTGGAAAGTGTTGAGCGTGGCAAAACCCAGCAACTGCTGATGGAGGGCAAGACTACTTTATCCAGATCAACAAACCGGCAGAGGACATGCTTTACGCGCGATTCGGGAGGATGGCTTGGGGAGTTGGTAGCGTGCACCTCAAAAAGCGCAACCCGGCAGACGACAACCACAACACGCTCGCTGCGGGTTAGGTGGAAAAGGATCTCGGTATAGAAGAGATCCTGGAAGCCCCCCTCAATACACAGGAAGTGGAGAATGGTGAACTGGAGAAAGTTTCCAACGCCGAGAAGGTACTGAGGCCAGATGCTGAAGGTCCTTCAGATAAACCTCCACAAAAGTAAGAACGCCTCAGCCGAGCTCCTGCTCAAAACAGAGGGAGTCGGCTACGATCTGGCTCTAGTCCAGGAACCATGGATAGCATCGGGCAACATAGTCTGCGTTCTAAAGTCACACAACTACAACACCTTCATCCCGATTGCAAAAAACCAAGGTACGAACACCGATAATGGTTAAAAAAAGTATATGTTCTTATATTGATCATAATCTCTCTTCAGACGATCTGACAGTGGTGGCGCTGGAGGGCTTCAAGGATGAGACGTAACTCTTTGGGTCTTGCTATATGCCACATGATGAAGAAGCACCACAGACGGAACTTTGGAAGCTAGTAGAAACAGCTGGTAGAAACAGCTGCCAGAAAGAAGAACGCTCTGGTGATAGGAACGGATGCAAACGCACATCAGAAGGTCTGGGGTAGTGCAGACATCAACGACCGAGGTGAGTCACTATTTAAAGATATTCCTCAGAGTAGCCTAGAAATAGCTAATAGAGGTGAAGAACCAAGATATGTTGGACCAACCTCGAAGAATGTACTTGATTTAACACTCTACATAAGCAAGAATGTTATGGTATAGGACTGGGAAGTGTTGAGTAGGCTCTCATTCTCTGATCACGGATACATAAGCTTTCAGGTTATATTCCGTTCAAAAAATAAACTTATATCCTTTAGAAATCATAAGGATACGAACTGGTACCCCGGAAATACAGGTCACACGTCGCACTTGAGAAAGGGGTTGAGTTGTTTGCAACTACTCTCGTCAAAGCCTTAAAAATATCCTGGGGTGTGGGCTGACAGCTGTGAGTACTCTCTAGAAGACCTAGTCAGTACAAATTTTCCAGGGTGTGCGGACACTACAGACCTCGAACCTAGAGGAGATGTTGTGCACGACATCCCGTCGAACGTTATTACGACCAACAAGATAGAATGGACTATGCAAAGTTTGGACCCATATAAATCGCCAGGACTGGATGGAATCTTCCAAGCCATGCTCCAAAAGGTAAGCCATCTTGTGGTACCATGGATAAGAACGATATTCAGGGGATGCTTGAGGTTCAGCTATGTTCCTGTATTGCGGTGAGAAGGGAGAGTTGTGTTTATTCCAAAAGCTTGAAAAGCAACCCTCTCTACTCGAAGGAATACATACCCATTAGTCTGACCTAATTTCTCCTGAAAACGTTAGAAGATTCTAGGTTCTAGACACATACATTAGAGACACAATTGCGCCGGACGTATTATCCAAGGCGCAGCACGCTTACACTAAAGGAAGATCTACTGAAACTGCACTTCACTTTAGCGGAGAAAATTAGTATGAATTCTGAGTCGCTTTGTACTTGCATTTTATTGAAAGCAAATTGAATGAGCTATAGAACTGACGGCAAAAAACGGCAGCAAAGACGTGAAAGTGACTTAAGGAAGTGTATCATCCCAGCGATCCCATCAATATCGCTCTATAAAGAGCGCCTTAACCTTAAATTATCCGAAGGTGAGAAAATGGCGGTGTATTTGAATGCATTCACAACAGTCATGGATAAGTTGGCCGAAGTGACCACCATGCTTAATGATGAGCTAGTTGCTAGTCTTCAAGTCTACCAAAGTAATTCGAAAGCTTCGTCATTGTAATGGAGACAAGAAACAATTTGACAACGTTGAAGTTTTGGAGATGAAACGTCTAGAAGAAAGTAAGCGCAGAATGAATAGTGACACACGCACAAAACTTGAAGGAAGCGCTCAGCAGGCGTTTGCAGCACAGTCGGCGCAGGGGAGCGAAAACAATTTCAAAGGTAAGCTGACAAAAAATGTTATTTGCTTTAGCTGCGGTCAAAGTGGGCACATAAACGAGAGAACCTTAATGTAGAGAGAAGTTTCACGGGCCATGAATATTGTGGATTATCAAAAATTAAGTCTAACCACGAAGACTTGTTTCACCTGTCCCAGCTCGACAGCGGGACACACTTTTAACAGAGTTAATTGCTTCTAAGTAAATATGACACTGCACAGTATTTGGCTCCTGTAGGAAATAAAATTTACAAATGGCCGATGGCATTTTTCAAGGCTTTTGAAGATATATTTATTTCTATGTATGATACCTTAGAAATAAAAAAAATGTATTCATCCACATTTTATTAAAGCGAATAAAATATGGATTTTTTAGTTATTATCAAACTTTTAAAATGTAAAAAAAAAGAAAAGTTTAAAGAAATCTATGTGCATATTCGAGTTTTTTCTTCTTGATTGGATTGATAACCGCTTAAGCGACTTTGGCCGAGTTTAAAACAGCGCGCCAATAGTTTGTTTCTCATGCTAACCGGCATCAGTTGAAAACACCAAGGGAAGCCAAGTCCTTTTCTACCTGATCTTTCTAGCTGCCACCTCATCGAATACTTTCAAAACCGGAACGTTATTCGCTGCTCTATGTCTATGTCGCCGTAATGCTCATTCAGTTCATTGTTTCATTGTCTGCGATATCTGCCGTCATCTACGTGCAAAGGGCCAAAAATTTTCGGCAACATTTTTTTCCTAAACCCTCCAATGTAAGCCTCATCGGATGTTGTCATTGCCTAAATTTCTACGCCATACAATCAGACTTAATTGCCTAGTTAATAGAAAGTTGCACTTGTTGGCAAGAGAGATTCTCCGTTGGATTTCACGCCTGACATTGTTATCGGTGTTAATGATAGTTCTTAAATAAACGAAGTCTTTTACAACCTCGAAATCATAATCATGTTTGTTTGATGACAGGAGGTACTCGCATTGTCCTCGTTTACCACCAGACCCATAAACTTTGCTTCTTTATCCAGTTTGGAAAAGGCTGAACTAACAGCGCGGTTGTTAAGGTCGAAGATGTCTATATCGTCGGCATACGCAAGCAATTGTGGGCTCTTATAATAAATTGTGCCTGGGCGATTAAGTTCTCGCCTGATCTTTTCCAGCTGACTGCTGATATTGAGCGAGGACACCAACACCTAAATTCCAAGTAGGAGGCATGCTTTCATCTGACCATATTTTGCATAAAAGCGTATGCACACTTGGTGCCCTAGCCTATGTACGCACATATTTGTATTTGGAATTCCCAGCAGAACTATGATTATTTGTAATAAGTTCAAACAAATTCATTCATAAGTTCGAGCTCATAGGAGCACGGTATTTTCATTCATAAAACGAATCGCCCATATTCCAATTTTTCTCAACGATGACAAAAATTCTATGTCTAATATTGAAGAAATCACTGACGATCATTCGAAAATAGGCATTATTGGAATATTTCTTATTGAAATATTTGCCAATATTTGGTGAATCGTAAATTTTTGTCACGTCAAATGAACGCGGCACCCCATTTATGTTTGCTTCCATATATTTATGTACCTAAATACATCTTCTAAATGCTCGACAGCCGCAGCTGCTGTGAAGTCGCATTATGGTGCACACATGCAACCATTGAAAGGGTATACTGAATCGGATTGGGGTGGCGATAGAGTTGACCGCATGTCTTATAACGGTTACGTGTTCTTTCTGGCTGATTGTGCGATATCCTGGAAGTCGGAAATCAGAACTGCGTACCGAGGCGAAGTATTTATTTATGTCATCTGCAGCGAAATAGGCGTTCCATCTGCGACGAATTCTCATCGAAATTGATTGTAGCGATCCGCGCAACTGTCTTATTTGGAGACCACTGAGGTTATCTCAACACCTTGCAGAGAATCCTGTGCACTATGCAAGGACGAAACATATTGATATTAGATATCACGTCGTGAGAGATGTTGAAAGAGGCGACATTAAATGCCATAATGTATAAACTAATGAAAGGATAGCAGACGTATTAACGAAGAATTTGACAAAAAACAAACTCAATGAATTCTTGAAATTGTTATGAATAGATGTTGTTGTAAGAACAACTGCGTTGAGGTGGGCTGATGAAATGGAACCCTACTTATATCAATGCATATGTTCATGTTCAAAATATCAAACATAACAGTTAAGAAGCATAGACATGAATTTCAAACTTGCCTCTAGTTAAACCAACAGTTGTTGGAGTAAACTGTATACATATAAAACATAACGAAAAATATTTAACAAACAAACCATTCTGATTATTTTAAAAATAATCAATGCACTCAGACTTCTGCTGCTGGAAGACATGAGAGATAACTCGGAAAACGAAAATGTGTTTAAGAGAATATAAGTTACAAAAAAGTCATTGAGGAGTTTTTGCAAACTGTTGCTTAAACCCATAATCTTCAGAGTAATAACTGCATCAATTTACTATGCAAATTTGTAAAATTAACTCCTCTTAAATTGACTCTCAAGTCATGAAATGTATTCAGTAAGAAACGCCCACACTCGTATTGAGTAAATAATTTGTTAGGGAAAATCACGCTATTAATATCTATTAATATTTATCACCCAATAAACCCTTTAGAGCCCAAAAAATTCCACTAGTGAATGCCCATACAATAAACTTTAGTCAATTCTTTTATGTTGACGATTGAATGGAAACGCCTTGTTTGCTTCCAGCAGTAATATTATAGTTTAAATCAATATAATTGAAGACGAAAAGCACAATTAGTGCCGCTTAATTGGGCAGAACTTGAAAGAAAATAAAACAGGGAAAGAAAATGAACAGCAGGAACGAAAAGGTTCTCTTACTTTTGTATGCGTCACAATGCGTTTTAAAAAAGGTCACGATTCAGTAGAATAGAAATAAATCAACATTAGGAACAAGTAAAGAGATGTATACATTTTTAGGTGAAACACAATTTTATATACCCCTCGCACGTTTTTTGTGAAATGTGTTAGTCATTAGTTAGGACGATATTTACATTTTTAAGTATATTTGAAATTATATATAAATTGTAATTCATGTATTTTGGCTTTTATATACATTTCACAGACTTATATAGAAAATATATTTGGAGCAATTAATTATATATATAATATATATAATTTGCGCGTACACTCTTTTTCGGTGTTTGGCCGAGCTCCTCCTCCTATTTGTGGTGTGCGTCTTGATGTTGTTCCACAAATGGACGGACCTACAGTTTTAAGCCGACTCCGAATGGCAGATAATTTTATGAGGAGCTTTTTCAAGGCAGAAATACACTCGGAGGTTTGCCATTGCCTGCCGAGGGGCGACCGCTATTAGAAAAAACTTTTTCTTAATTTTTTGATCTTTCACCGAGATTCGAACCGACGCTCACTCTCTGAATTCCGAATGGTAGTCACGCGCCAACCCATTCGGCCACGGCGCGTTCTTCTTCATAACATTTACTCGACTAATATTCCAGAAAAAAGCTGTCTGCATTTTTCAAAACCTTTATTTCGGGTGTTCTGCGCTTCTTCCGATAATTGACTCATATGAAGTTGGAGTCATGTAATACCGTGGAAAATATCGGTTAAAATATCTGCTGGATAATTTTGCGAATGGGGACGCAACAATATATTTGAATATTTACTTCATAACCAGAGAAAAACACCCGGGTCAGGCTTTGGTGTTTTTATTTCTTTAAAGTTATTAATAAGAGGAACACTTTTTTTATTTTTGCTTTTGCTAGAAAATGATTTTTTCTGAATATCGGAGTCGTTTTAATTGAAGATTAAGTGATATCATTAAAAATTAAATAATGAGTAAGTAAGTTCAAAAGTGAACATTCTTAGTGATTTTCTTATGTTTGTATGGATGTTCACCTATTAAACCCTTTCTCGACATAAATCAGACAAAAGCTAACTATAAGCATAAAGATCAATTATGGAATAAACTCTGCCTTTCGATGCCTAGTATCAGAATTCATAACTAGAATAGAAAACCAGAAAGAATATGTTATCGACTCTTGTAATATATATAGGGTGGGCCATGTAAAATTTGCTTTTTGAATCGGCTATAAAGAAAAAAATAATCAATATTTTTTTAAACTTTTTTTTTTTTTTGAAGATTGAACATTGTCATTTATGAAAAAAAAATAATATCGTTCAAAGGACTGCCACGACTGGCTTTACAGTAGGCCATTCGATCAACCCAATTTTTAAGCACATTTTCGATTGTTTGGGTTCCATTTTCATGAATGGCAACCTCGATTTTGTGTTTTAAAGCATCAATCGTCTCTGGATGGTTCGCATAACATTTTTTCTTAACGGCTTTCTACACAAAATAGTCCAACGGGCTTAAATCACAGCTCCAAGGCGGCCAATTGATATCGGAATTCAAAAACGGTAGCCAAAGTTCGAGTGTAACTTTGGCAGTGTGACTGTCCGACAGTTGCACCGTCCTGTTGAAACCAAATATCGTCCATGTCAACCTCTTCAATTTTTGGAAACAAAAACTCGTTGAGCATGTCACGGTAACGCTCGCCATTTACTGTAACCGCGGAAGAAGAAGAAGACTCACCTCTTTGGAAATAGGTTTTCAATATTTCCCAATTTTGTTCAAGCGTATAGCGTAAATGTCAAACCTTTAAGTAAATTATGAATACATTTGACATGTCATTTGCGCTACCATTCTCAAAAAAATAGGTGGTTCAGAAAGCAAACGCTATCTGGCCCACCCTGTACTTTTTTCACAAAAGTGAATTATTGAAATATTTTCGAATAGTTCATTCTGTATTTCCATATTCGGGTTTTGGTTGATCATCAATTTCTCTCGAGTAATTCGTGTATTTTGAGCAGCGAGGTTATACCTTGTAGTAAGTATTCGATGCACAGAAAAAGTGCGCAGCCATACCAGAATACAATTAGAATATTCATGGTTTATGAAAATGAAAATGGTTTTGCTTCATTCTACTTACTTCACAAATATATGATATTATTCACGTATATAACAAAATAAATATTTTAACGTTTTCCGAAATAAAAATTAAATAAAATACCTACCACATTAAAAGGAAAGATAATCACTGTTTTCCAAAACGCCTGAACAAAAAGGACTCTTTGCTATTTCAATTATATCTTTAAACAAAAGTAAGAAATAGCTTGGAAATATGAAATTTTAAATCATCAACGGCAAATTTTTGGTCAAATATTTGTTTACACGGTGAGGTAGATTTGTTTTAGTTTGATTTGGTACTAAAAACTTCGTTGTACTTTTAAATTAATTTTATGAACTAATCTCAAATACCGATCTGGATTACTTCAGCGTTTATTTATTTATTAAAGAAGCACTTTTTTAGTCTAGAAATAAGCAGATCCGCCTTATATCAACCTTAAACTACCATACCTACGAGTATTATGGCAAATATGGGTAACCGATTGAGCAAAAATGTTTAATTTTTTATGGTTGCAGTGACTTTTTTTATAAAGCCACGCTGCATTTTTCAGGATTTTAATTGAGATGATTCCGCATATACAATTGCAGAAAATGCTTAAGATCCTTTTAAAAGTTAATGCATTCATAACAATAAGACGGATTTTCAAAAATAGTTCAACATCGTCTTCATCAACTTTAAACATTTAGCTGATTGGAAGATATTTGGTTTTCGTTTGTAAGAAGTGAGAGAAGAAGAGGATCGCTGCGTTAACCATTACTTTAGAGTTAGAAGACATAACTTAAACAAACAAATTTCTTTTCAATTGAGTAGCTCAAATAATCTTAAAAGTGTTAGGATGAAATGGTCGATTGATCGAATGTCTTTCAGAAATCCGTATAAGCTACAACTAAATGCTGTTGTTTTATAAAAGCCATGACAATATTATAATATTCTATGACTTATTGGATTTCAACATACTCGATTTAAAATAATTTCTTGTACCAATTTTGAGCAATTTCTCCATACTGATTACTGAAATATTAAATAATACAATTACTATACGTTTAATTTTGGTTTCGTTGACTACGTCCAGGTATTTTTGTTATTAAAAAAATGTGAATTATGTCGATTAAATCACAGAAATAATCGAAGTGGACCGGCATGTTAGTAGTCGTAGCATCGCCCACGAACTAAAGGTCGTCCATAAAACAGTCTCAAGCCATTTGCGCAAAAATTTTACGCAAAAATAATGGATTTCTTTTTCTACAAACTGATATATTCAAATTCTAAGAGATAGTAGATACATCGTACGTATGCATTAGTTCTCTTAAGACCTATCAAGAAAGTGTCGAATGCCTTTTAAAAACACCATCAATTGTAACACGTCTAACATACTCACATATTAACTATGTATGTATGTATGTGTGTGGTACGAGCGATCACATGAAATAAGGAATTGTATGCAAAAGGTAACAATAAAAATTCTATTGCACACACACATAACGATATGCCTAATTACGTATCTGTAGGAAGACATGCACGAAATAAAATAGAAAATTAATGAGTTTAGTCGACTGAAAGTAGGCAAAAACTTACGTTGAGATGAAAAAGCTGTGTACAATGCAAAGTCAAAAAACGAAGCAAGGAAACTCTCCTGTTAGAAAAGTAGAATAAGAAATAAAAACAATACAGCAATTCTATGTATTTAGTATACACATAAAGGCACACTGTTGTAATTTAACCAAGGAAGCGGTAATCTTTTATTGTGGCATCCAAACCCCGGCTGAGACTGGTCAAAGGGCGATAGCAATGAATAAATTAGAAGATGAAGAAGTAGTAGAGCAAAAACTGGCATTTGAGGTCAACTGCTATAGCAGAACACAGCTGTGCTTGGCGCATAAACACAGATAAACAAGGACATCCACAGACATTGTCACACTTTTGTATAATTGCAATAATCTTGAAAAGGTCACAATTGTGGGAGGAGCAAATGCGGCAGTAAGAATTCATCTTCTTCACTTGAAGGTTAGACAGTTGAAGGAGGTTTTGTTTTTTGTTTTTGCTTGGGATTACGACAGAAGTACCTAGTCAATTGTAAAGGATTATTTACACACCCTAAATATGTAATATTTTATTTTTAAGAGTCGAAAGGTGGATTTTTTATAAACAAATGTCTGCGTTAACTGAGTTTAAAATAAGGTTGCTGGTTAGAAAACCTTTTCTGTAGTAATTTTCTTTGTTAAATTTTTCTTGCATTTTTCGCCCAAATGAAGAAATAGATTGAAATTGAAAGGTAGAGTGATGGCGTTAGAGCGAAATGTGTGTGAAGTCAGAATGAACAAATAAAATTTATTACCTGTACCGACCGAATTATAATAGCGTTTGATAATTCAAATACATGTTTTACTTTTTGCGCGCATGGAAGTGTAATACTACATCCTTCATTTTCTGTAAGGTAATAGCAAATACAAATAAGGGACTATTTTTTGTGAGGAGCCGTTAAGGACAAATGCTATGCGAACCATCCAGAGACGATTGATGCTTTAAAACACGAAATCGAAGTTGCCATTCATGAAATTGGAGCCCAAACAATCGAAAATGTGCTTAAAAATTGGGTTGATCGAATGGCCCACTGTAAAGTCAGTCGTGGCAGTCATTTGAACGATATTGCTTTTCATTCATAAATGACGTGAAGTGTTCAATCTTCAAAATAAAAAAAAAAGTTTGAAAAAATATTTATTAGTTTTTTTTTTATAGCCGATTCAAGAAGGAAATTTTACATGACCCACCCTATATAACTGTAGGGTGACCCGATAGCAATGATACTTTTGCCATTTGTTATGTGTTACCAGTAGTTAATGTTAACAATCGCATTCAGTAGTAAAGATATTTAGTAAGGATTGCCATTTCATTTAACATCGTTTCGCCCTTGAGCCGAAAATTATTTAAAAAATAGTATCGGAATTCCGGCTCAACTGTTAATACTCAAATGCAGATTTTGGCTTAGCGGCTATTCCAAAAAGTGAAGTTGCCATTGGCGGGATGAGTATAATTCACAAATGTGTGGCTAAATATCCATAGTTCCACAAAGGCCGACTGTTTATGGTATGACGGCATCATCGGACCCTATTTCTTTCGAGATTAAGAAGCAAATACCGTCATCATCAATGATCCTCAGTATACTTAGAAATATTTCAACCAAGTTTCTGTAGTAAGACTTCAACAATGTCGATGCCTTCAAGTTGTGGTTCCAACAAATGGCACTCGATGTGGCGAAGGTAAAATTTTACAGCTGGGTCATGTCGCAGCGAATATTCACCTTATGATGTGAATTGATACCTCTCGATTATTTTCTCTAGTCCTTAGTCTACGTTGGCAACCCGGCACTGTTTCAGGTTAACATTCGAGAGATAGTAGATAGTAGAGTAATGCCGCCGAAATAGGACCAACCGCTTGAAACACCACCAGCGAAGAGAAGACAGCCATTTAAATGGTATGCTATTTTTTATACATATAATAGGACCGATGCTGTTATACCCACGCATTTGTGCCCAAAACTACTATAATTTTATTTATATATATAATTGTAATTGCCGTTTCCAACCCTTTTGGGTGTTTGGCCGAGCTCCTTTTTCTATTTGTGTTGTGTGTATTGGTGATGGAGGGTCCTACAGTTTCACTTCGGCTACGGTGACCGCCGGAATTTTACTTATATAACGGTTATATATAACAGCAAATTGGAATCTAGATAGACATATGTGTCCATATTTACCAAATGGTCAAAATTATGAGTGGAGTCGTTTTAGCCAGTCTGACCGTCCATCCGTTTATCTGTCCGAATACACGATATGTCGAACAAACAAAATTGATATTTGTTTAATTCCAAAAATTAGAAGTCAGCTCAAATTAAATTTTACTAACATATGGCTTCCTTACTTGCTTTATTTAAATTTATTTTCCAGTTGTTTTATATGGATATGAATATATATTAGGGGATATTCACTCAAAAGTTTATACGATTTAACAGCTGTGCTGTAAAACGTGATTTCTGTGAAGAAAGAGATTTTCTGCTGTTAAGAAGAGATTTTCTATCATTTGAAGTATTACGTCATCATTGCCGCAGCAGTAGTGGTCAAAACAAAAGAGGAAGAAAAATCGGCACTCAAAAAATTTAAGAATCTCATGGTACCTGACTAACGCTTACAATTTCCCCATTTAAGTGGTGCAAAGGTGAATGACTTTTAAATGACATAAATGAGAAATGAAGATTTGCTACGAATTTAGTAAAGACAACAAAACATTCATATAAAGACGACGGCAAAATAAAAGTCATGTCAATTGAAAAATTTTCATCTTTGCCGTGATTTCAGTGAACGATGTTTTTTGTTGGTTGCCTATTTGAGTTTACATTTCCTTCAATCATTTATTTCTTGGTTGGCTTTAATCTTAGCATTTCATTGCGATTTATTTTACTTCTTTCCGTTCTGTTGTGTTTTCGGATTTTCTAACTTTGGTCTGTTTTTTTCGGTTGTTGCTTTCACAAACTGTCGAGCTGATATTCGAGCACCAATGCTTCATTAAGATCTTATTTTTATTCTTTCATGTTGAAATAATACTCCTGTGCTTCTTCTTCTCGCCTATCACATAAATTTCCGCATCAGTGGTGGCTGAAATGGTTTAGCAGGTAGTGAGGGATGTGAAGCTTGGATACTAAAAGGTCAATACAAAGAATGCCGAAATGACAACAGAGTGCTAAAAAAAAACATAAAAACTAGAAGTCATATAAAAATATTTTTGCATTAAATAAAGAAGTATGTGAATCCGGGTGGTCAGGAATTTTATAGGTATATATTATGTGGCTTTATTAGTATCTAACTAATCAAATGTGATGTTTTCGCGCGTACAATAATCTTTAGAAACAGCCGGCAAAGTATCAAGTTTCTTTAAGGCATCTCAATCATTATTCGGTTTAACTCATGCACAGCCGTACGTATGGAAACCAAAATTTTATTTTGTAGAGGATGTGGGTGTATTAGCTGTGTAATTTTGTTAAAACTGGATGCAAAACAAAATGGAAGAAGCAATAGTAGTATTTAAATGATAAGATTTAAGAATAAACTGTTGTCGCTCTTCTACAGGATTATAGAGAAAATCGTCTTAGATACTTCGAAACATTATTACTTACATGATATCTGATTGTTTGAGTTATGTGACATAATACCCAAAATTTAGCGATTTTCGAAATATTCGAAAATCATTTTAATTTTTTTGTTTGTGTCATTTGTCATTAAAAAAAGATTTTGTATAGACACTATCCTACAAATTATTTTGAAAACTAGTATGGTATTTTAACTATACAAAAAATATAATATTTAAATAAGAGAGGTATCCCGTAGGTGGATTGCGATAACAACGAGTGGAGGTAAAATTGTATAAGGTAGAATAAATGGAAATGGATGGAAAAATACGTGAATAAAAAATAGCTTAATAATTTAAACTTTTTTATTGCTTATATATACATATATAATTGACGCGTACACCTTTTTTGTGTGTTAGGCCGAAGCTCCTCCTTCTATTTGTGGTGTGCGTCTTGATGTTGCTTATAATTCGTTATAACCAGGGGCGGCCATCTCTGCTCCTATTTCTGATACTAACTAAAACCTCCTTCAAAAATACATTTCTAAATAAGAGGGGGAGGTGACTCGCCTATTTTTTAAAATATTTGAATAATTACTTTTCATTCTTTAATATTACTTCTTCACGTTTATATCAACGCGCTTTTTAAGCAACTTAACGATGAGAAAGATACACTAACTTTCCGCATAGTTCAAACCTCGCCTGTACCTCAATCTTTAGCTTTAGGTTTCATTGAGTTTTATAAAAGGTGTAAACGATTTCAGTTTCTTAGTTGTTGTATCACAGTTTAATCACTTGAAATGCTATAAAGTTTGTAATTGGCATGGGAATAGGGTGGTAGAACGTTTTTTTATCGGTACAGGGTGATTTGTTGTAAAAACAATTTTAATATTTTTTGATAATCGCTTTGCATCTGTTGAATGGCGCTGTGCTTAGTATACACATCACTATTACTGCGCCTTTAAATATGCAACAATAGCTTGAACTCTAACAACAACTCCAACAACTAACTATATACATATATACCTATATGCTCTTCTTTAAATGAAATTAGTTGGTGCTCATACCATGTGTGAATTGTTGTAGCAAATACATAAATATTTTCGGGGTTGTAAAACATG
>JAYXIM010043976.1:0-10802 GCA_037575425.1 Anastrepha fraterculus
TTTTTGTTCTCTAATCCCGACATATAAAAGGCACCCCTCGTACTAGTGCGGTGTTACGAGAGAATTGCATCGATGAGTGGCAAACAAGGTGGGATAACTCTGCAAGAGGGCGTTGGACGCACAAATTCATTCTAAAGCTTTGGCTGGGAGGCTACATGGCTAAGTGGATTTCTACCTAACCCAGTTTTTGAGTGGTCATGGATGATTCAAAGCATATTTATAGAGGTTTAACAGTGACGACAATCCCTATTGCGACTACTACGACGGCAACTTTTTAGGGGCCGTTCACCACACATTTTTCGCGGCTAATCGCCTTCCCTCTCCGCGAAGTAATACTTGATGGTAGTCCCGCGACGAGCCTAATTTCAGAAGGTCACTTGAGGGTAGCGGGCTACCACAACGCCTATGAAAAAAAAAATAAATAAAAAATAAAAAAGCGCTTTACAAAAATAATTAAACGTACCATAATTATTTTAAATAATATTTGTTGTTTATTTGTAACTTCTTTTAACGACGTACATTTAATTTCGTATTTAAATATATGATTACTTATGGACAAAACACTCTCAAATATGCCTCTTAAATGTATGTATATACATATGCGTGTGTATATATGTATGTATATGCTATAACTTTTACTACGTATATCAGCGAAACAGAAACCATTATTTCGTACTTCATCGTTTTATAAATAATAAAATATTTTTATGTGCTCGCATTTTTGTCATTCATGCAATAAGTTTGAGTTAATGAAATGAAAGTAGTTAGTTTAGTGTGTGTGTTTCGATAATACAAATACTATTGTATAAAAATAATAAAATCCAGAATTAAAATTAAAAACAAAAAAACAGAGTTTATGTTAACAATAAGTTGCATAGAAAAATTATTATATTTCGTAACCTAAAAGTAATATTTAGTATAGCGTACAAATATCTCAAGTTGCATGTAGCGCATCAATCTCGAATCCAAATGACCCGTGCACAAAAACCATCACTCCTGTGTGAGTGTGTGTATGTGTGCACGTGTACAAGTAGTGTGGTTGCTGTTGCGTGAGCGGTTGCGGGTGTGGGTGATTCGTGATTAAGGCACAACAAAAACAATTCTCGCCAACGGTACCTTCGTCGTGCGGTACTACATTCGAATTAAATATAATTTATTTGAATCTAAATGCTAACTGTTCAAAATAAAACTGTTCAAATAAAATAAAATATTCGAAATATTAAAAAAAAAAAATTCACTAAAAATTCGTTCAACTTACGAAAATATTCGCTAAACAAAAATGTTAGTTTGGCTTATCTTCGCATATAGGCAAACAAAATGCGAATGTGACGTTACCAGACACGCGGGCATTAAAATTTTCATACAAATCATATTGAAATGCCATAAAATAAAATTAATTGCATAGCATTTTCAATTTGGTTTCTTCTCTTTTAACGTTCTTTTAGTCTTCTGAGTCGTAAAAATTCGCGCATGCGCCTACAGCTTGACGAATGGCTGCTATCAGCATAAATTCTTCATGGCAGTAGTCGTGGATTGAATCGTCCCATGAAGAGTATAATACCGGTTGGGTTGTGGCGCACAAAATACAGGAATGGTTTGTCGAAACGTAGTCGTGGCGCATCGGGTACGCGTGCTTGTCGTGGTCGCAACGATAGTGGCAGCTCAAGATATTTGGGATCTAGTAGATCGTCATAGAATCCACGTCCCAGCGCAGAGTCATGTACCAGCGAGCCAAAATCGATAACAGCCTCGGATGAATCGTAGGCACCATCGTCATTAGCTCCGAGGTCTTTGTTTCGTTTACGCAGCGGTGGTGCTGGATACATTTCCACGTGATGATGATCAGCAATCTTCTCCTCACCACAAGTGCTGAAGGTATTGATTTGTATGACATCGGAGAGATAAATGTCACGATTGGAAGAGCCAGTAAGGCCACGCAAGTCGGCGTAATCTGACTTAAAAAGTCCTTTCAGTCCCATTTTCTGTAAGCCTAGTGAAGCATTTACGAAAGATCTATGCGAGAAACGTGGCAGTTGCACCTCCATGCCTGGACGGTCCATCAACGAGGTGAGTATTTTACTCCAAGCATTCTTGCTAAAGGCCTGTTCCACAAGCTCACGCTCAAGCCGCTCCAAACTCTCTGCTGGCGAAAGTGTGCTCTGATGGCCGGGCATAACATAAACTATGCTTACGGTATCTTGAATGCTGCCGAATGCTACAATTGTTGAATCCAAATTGGGCTCATAGCCAGCGGTGAAACCGCTCTTGTACAAAACAGCAGGGATAGGTATTAGACGACGTTGCCGCACCGATGGATGCACTTGGAAGAACATTTCGCCATCCGTCAATTGTGTAGAGCCGCGTTTGCAGTCTGTTTGGAAAAGATTAGCAGAAATGGTCGCCAGCGGTCCGTTAACCCAAAGACTATTTGTGCGTAAATATTCCAACACTTTGCCCATTGTATGGCGTTTAACGAGCAAATTTGTACGGCGACGTATTACATCGTTCACCACATGGAAATTCACTTCCTCTACATGGCCCGAATAGAATTGTTGGGTCTTCTCCTTGAAGAATTGCAGTATTTTGCCATTTGCGCGATCACTGAATATCTCGCGCACGAATGCTGTTGTCGCAATGTCGCTATCAGTGGCATGTTCCACTGAATCGGTAATATTTCTGAAAACTAAATGTGGATTGAAGGTGACCATGTCATCCAATTTGAGTACTTCATTCATTTCGCCAGATGTGCTGCCACGTGCACCCAGGAAAACCATTGAAAGCATCGAGGTTAGCGCAAATGGTGATACCACCAAACTGCGTGCAGAACTAATCTTTTCCGATGTAATGGACTTCCAATAACTAAATGCCAATTCATTGCAGAGTTTGACAAAGGATTGCAGATCTTCGTCTAAGTTGGTTATAGATGCTTCGAGTCCCTTCGAGTTTGAAGGACTGGGTTCCATTTTAACTGGTGGCCGGGTTGCCTGCGTAGAGGTGGCCATTAAGTTGTTCAGTTGTGCTGGTCGCTGCATAGGACGCTGCTGGGTAGTACTGGCTGCGTAGGGTATAATTCTCGTGGGTTCGGCTGGTTTTGCCGCATTTATGCCTGATTGTTTATTATAGTACGAGACAGGTTTCAGCGTGTGTACGCGCTTTGTGGTTGTGGGTGTGGGTTTGGGGGTAGAAGTTGTAGTTGTAGTAGTAGTGGAAGTCAAAGTGGTGGAACTGGTGGATGTGGAAGAAGCCACACCGCCCATGGGTGTTGATAATGCAGCGAGAACTGGAATTGTGGGGAATTTCGGTATGATATAAGTGGTTTGGTCGCCTGCATCCAGCGGATTTTGTGGATCAGGACGGTAGTTGTAGTTGAGTTGTGATATTTGCGGACGTTGTTGTGTAACAGATGTTTGAATAGGTTTGCTTGTTTGTTCGATTGGTATATGTTCAGTGGTTTCAGGCAATTCCGCTTCCTGGGATGTATTTTCTTCAATTTCTGGTTTGGTTGTAATGACTTCCACCGCTTTTTCACTCTCTGCGTTAGCTAATTTTGGTGGTGCCATTTCGGCAGCCTTTGGCGGCTCTGTCTCTTCTGCGGACTCTTCGTTGACCTGCTCTTTATCCTGCACCGTCGGCTCCGACACAGCTAACTGTATTACTTGTGGTAAAGTTGGCGATGTAACCTCAATGTTGGTTTCTTCAGCACTTGATGAGTCTTCTTCTGCATCCATACCATTATCATCTTCCTTAATTGGCTTTTCAGGGTATTTTGTGGTAGACTCCCCAAGCTTAATATAAGGATCTTCATCAGATTCCGTACTATCTATCTCATCTGAAATCATAATGGTAACATCTGTAGCAGCTTCTGGTTCTACATCTTCATTCTCATCTGCTGACGTAACCTTTTCAGATGTCATACTTTGATCGACTGACTGGTTTGTTGTCACTTCAATTTCAATTGCTTCACTGCTTCCTTCTTCTTCTTCAGTTGTTACGTACTTTTCTGTTGTTGGTACGTTGGTGTATTGAAGTTGCAAATTTGCAGCATTCGTCACATTATCTTCTTCCATAGCAGTAGTTTCTTTTTCAGTTGAACTGTCGTATGATTCCGTGGAATCTGGTTTTGTTACAGAATAATTGGTTTCCTCAGCAACAATATCGTTAATATCCGCAGAGATTGTGACTATGTGATCGCTGGTTTGATCGTTTTCTAAGGACTCTTTCTCTTTGCTTTCTTTTTCATTAGTTTCTTCTGAGTCTGTTTTAGTGGTTTCATTTGAGAAACTTACGGTCGGCCCTTTTTCACTGTCATCTTTTTCGCTGAAATTATTTTCACTTGCAAGACTAACAGCCTCTACTGTGTCACTTTTATTCGACTCACTGGCATCTTCTTCAGTACTTTCGTTTTGAAGATTTGCTTGCTCCTCTACTTCTTCCTTTGAATGATTGGTCTGTGTTTCTTTAGTTTCATTGGGCACCTCTGTAGATTGCATTGCCTGTATTTCGAGTTTATTATCTACCTCCACTTCACTAGTCGTTTCTTCAAGTGCCTCAGGCGAGCTCTGTTCCTCACTGGGTTCTTCCTTCTCAGTCATAAATTTTTCTGTTACTTCATCCATTAAATTGGTCTCAGTTTGTGCAGTAAATTCTTCCGTAGTTTCAGCAAATTCCGCTTGCGTAGGGTTTTCCCCGCTACCGTTCTGTTTGCTAGGCTTTTCCATTTCTGTTTCATTCGTCTTCTCTATTTCCGTAATAATCACTTCGGCACTTGTCATTTCTTCTTTCTTCTCTTCGTTACTTCCTTCGGCACTCATCTGTTCTTCCATTAAAATTGTCTCTGATTCATTAAGTGGCTCCGAATACATATTATTTTGTTGGGTTTGAGTTACGTCGGATTGGGTAGGCTCATTTCCCTTCTCTGCACTATATAAGGCTTCTTTATCTCCGAATTCTTGTTGTTGTGTTTCATAAATATGTGACAAAGATGGTATTAGAACTTCCACTGTAGTGGTTTCTTGCGCAACTCCTTCCGATATAGGCGCCAGAACTTTGTCTTCTTCTGGACTAACAATTTGTATTAAAGGCTTATCTCCCACTTTGTATGTTTCGGAACTCTCCGGTTGAAGCTCAGTTTTATGTTCCACTATGTCTTGCTTTTGCGTGTTATGTCCCATTTCTTCCTTTTCGATACTGTTCGCTTGTGTTGGGATGTTATGTTCTACTTCGTATTTCTCGGAAGCATCAAGTTGTGTTTGGTCACTGTATTCTGCTTCATTCTTATCGAGTATTTCTTGTTGTATTTCAGGCGTATGCTCAGTCTCATCTTTTTCTGTGTTTTCCATTGATAGTTCAGCCTTGTGTTCCTTCTCGAGGTTTTCTGTACTATCTAGTTTGTCATCCGTTTTCTCCGCCTCTATTTTAACGTCTTCTTGTGAAGTATATGTCTCAGTATATTCTGTTGTACTGCCAATCTCAGTTGTCTGTTCATATTCTGCCTCGCTGTGTGGTTCTGGGGTTGGTACCAACATCGGTTTTACACTGGCCACTTCCGCAGACACTTTAGCAGGGGATGTAATTGTTGCGCTACTAGTAATTGTTATGCATCCATAAGCCGGTAAACTGTCGTCTACATTACTTTGTTCCATTGCTGACTGAGATGGTTTTAGCAAGAAGGATGAGTTCAATTGCGCAAAGTTCGTTAATCGGTTGCCATCTTCTACGGGATCAGGCCGATCTGCATCAGTTTTTTGCCCAGTCATTTGTTGTATAACATCGGACATCAGAAAATCAATTTCACTGCGCGTCTCATTGGTATTCATGAGTGGATCGGAATCCATTGTGTTTGTGCCATCCACCAGCGTCGAAGCCACTGTGGCCGCCTGCGTTTGGAAGTCAGACATGTTTATTTGATCCATCGGTTTAAGCATATCCATGTTCAAGTGTGGCTTTAGATCCGCTACCTGTGGCGGCGGTTCTGTAGATGAACTATCTTCTGCAATCATAGCCGCAACCTTCTGTGTAACTGGCGAATGCATTATTGGTGGTGCGTGGTATTCAGTGCTACTGCCTCCTGCCAATGGCGTACTAGAATGTACCGTTTGCACGTCCACTTCATCGATCACTTCCACTACAGTTGTGTCATCTTCAACGAGGGACGAAACTGTTGTTACTTCCGTAACAATTGGTTCCTGAACATCAGCGTAAAGTGGTTCAAATTTAACGACATGTGACAAATCTCCACCATTATTATCGGTTTCCTGGTTTTCAAGATTGTCCACTGTACCTGGTTCACTTTCAATAGGTTCTTTTTCTTCGATTGAATACTCTGAAATATTTGTGCTATCTGATATCTCCTGCTCGATCTGCTCTTGACTTGCATCATTATCTAATATAGCCTGTGTAGTAGTTTTCTTCGTTGCCTCTTCAGCTGTTGCCACCACGGTTAGTGGCCTCATTGTATTGGCGAATTGCGGGTGTATTGTTATGTTTTCTGCTTGCTCTACGTTTGCGCCTGAATGTGCGACTGAGCTACTATCGACGGACGCGAATAATGTTGCTTCAGTTATTGGTGCCTCCAAAGGTGTGTCCGTCACAGGTCGCGTTTCGGAAGCGCTTGACTCATTTATATCTGTTTCCGTCTTGTGCGTTAGCTCCTCTTTAAGAGACTCCATAATTTGATCGAATGAAGACATTGTGTTTTGATCTTCTAATAATATTGGTTTGTCAGCCGGTTTGTGGTACTGCTGCTGAATTTGTGCAAGCGATGGTAAAGGTTTACGCTTGAATTGCCCATAATCAGCAGTGTCAGACTCAACAGCGGCCTCTTGCGCTTCAAGCGCTTCGGGTTTGTAGTCGGGCACTGGATAAACGGATACACCAGGACGCTTATTGGCATGTGAAGGTTTGACGTGTATTGGATGATAACCTGGGAAATGTTCTACGACCAATGTATTTTCTGTACTTGTAGTGGTGGTAGGTGCTTCTGTTGTTGTAGTCGTTGTAGTGGTAGTGGGCGCTGGAGTAGTCGTAGTTGTTGTAGTAGTAGTTGAAGTTGTGGTTGTTGTTGGTACTGGTGTGGTGGTTGTGGTGGTAGTAGTTGAGGGAATTGGTTTTTTGTGTGGACGTGGACGCGTTCTATTCGGTTTGTGGCTCAACGTATTATTGTGTTTACTGATCGTTGGCTCGATGGTCGTGGCTGCGGGCTCGGCCACGTCGGCGGCTGGATGATGCTTGTCGCCAGTATGCTCTCCATTGCCGGCTTGTTGGTGCTTGTGTGCGTTGTGCTGGGTAACACTAGTAGGGCGTGGCTTGCCAGTAGCTGGTTTACGTTTCTCACCAGCTGGATGTGGCTTGCCAGTGACTGGTACAGGCTGACGTGTCGGCTTCTTCTTTTTCTTTTTAGGCGCGGTTGGCTTCTGTGTGGTCGTGGTTGTTGTAGTGGGTGCAGGAGTCGTAGTTGTGGGCGCTGGTGTAGTTGTAGTGGTTGTTGTTGTGGTAGGTGCTGGTGTAGTTGTAGTTGTTGTGGTAGTTGTAGTTGTTGTAGTGGTAGATGCTGTGGTGGTTGGCTCAGGTGTAGTGGTTGTTGTCGTAGTTGAGGTGGTGGTCGGTACCGGTGTTGTTGTTGTTGTCGTTGTAGACGGCTTCTTCTTTATCTTCTGTTTATTGTGCGCACCTGCTGGCTTCTTAGTCGTACTTGAACCCCCACCGCCGTTCGGCGTCTTATGCCGATGCGGTGCCACTGGACGCTTGTGCACGACCACAGGTGGTCTTTTGCCATAGCTTTCATCCAATTCGACCTTATCTTCTGCCACTGTGGGACGTACTGTAGTTACACTTTGTATTATTTCTTGGTTGTTGACGAAAACACGTCGTGTGGTGGTGTCCATTTGTGTATATTCGGGTAGCTTGTGATATATAGGTTGCATTTGAAGCTGCGAGAAGCCGTCAAAGTGCTGCATATTTGCAGCCACATTTTGATACTGTTGCATTCCGGTATAGACAGACTCATGAGGATCTAATTCCTCTTGCACAACTTGTGGTGTGATTGCTGTGGATGTAGTGGTGGGCGCCGGTGTAGTTGGCTTACGTTTTTGACCTGGCTTACGTTTGTTTGGCTTCGGACGTTTCGTGGCATGCGTGTTGGACACTACACTTGTTGAGGTCTCAAGCAATTCTGAGTCTGGTGTCATGACTATTTGTTGGGGTTTCTGTTGTGGGAAAATATCACTGCCGCCGCCATTACCAAAAATCGCCGGTAAAATCATTGACCATGATGAGGACACATCGGGTGTATCCAAAATAGGCAGTGCATCTTTAGATATATTCTTGTTCGATTCCACTTCCTTATTCAAAACATTCTGCACACTATCAACTATGTCTTGGACATTCTTTTCCGGTTCACGATCATCTATGGGCACATGCTGTATAATGGATGAGTTTTCACCATCCCCGTTTGCCACAATACTCTGTATTTCTTCCATTGTCATAAGGCGTTTCACCAGCTCACCATTCTCATCGAATGTGTAGAATTCATAGCGATCAGGGTTGAGAAGATCGATGGGGCTGGCTACTTGAAGAGATGGCTGCGGCTTCGGCACTTTGTGGCCAAGGGCATCAGTGAATTCTGGCTCATCACCATTGAGTATTACCGAAACGGAGGTTACCACGCTGTAAGGGTAGCGAAAAGAAAAGGTAAGCGTATTAAATAAATATATTTAAAAAATTTTTTTTTAAATTATTATTATTAATTACATTCAGCAGAAATTTAATCATCAGTAAACGTTGAGAGTTTCATGGAAATTCAGATAAAATAACTGCTGAGAGCATTTCGATAATTTAGCACTCAGATTCAATTAAACAGTGCACGTGACTTCTAATATCACTATATATATATCAGTTTCTAATATGTACCAATGATTCACCCTGTTCATTGCTCAACTGTTATCCCCTTTTAGGTGATTTCACATTGCATATCATTGCATACTTTTAAGCGCTAGTGATGCAGTACCAATTTTCGTATAAGTGGCAATTTAAAAGCTACAAATAGTAAATAATGCTGCATCACCACACACAATCACATTGACTTCGTAAGGCACGCATACATCCATGTTCGTTTGGATAACATCCAATGCAAAAGCAAAGCAGAAGGAAAACAAATGCAGGAGCATTCACTTCGTGGCATAAACGTAACTGCTTGTATGTATGAGTGAAAACATCATGTTATATACTTTTACTATCAATGTTACAAAAAATGATTTTTATTGAATTATTTGACAGGTTTGACGCACTTTATGTTGCTGCTATTACTCTGGAATGCATACAAGTACGAGTATGTGGCAATGGCTATGTTCGGACATACACTTTCTGAGTTATCTGCATATTTTTTTATGAACTGAACTGAGTAACAAATTGTTAGGGTTGCAAGTTATGAAGCATGGAATATTTAAGCATAAACTAACAGCTGTTGGCTGATTTTTAAGTTATTGAATTTGATTGCAATTTCATAACAGTTACCACTCAAATGCTTAGAATAAAAAATTCCCATTTTTTGTTTGGTCCTTTCGAATTGGAGCTGCATTTGATCTAAGCTGATAAATTTCATTCAAAAATGGTGGTTCTCACATTTCTTTGCAATGAAAAGAGTGAATATATCGCACCCAAATACAACTCAAAATTTTCCACACTCGAGCTTGACTTGCTTACAGTAGCACAGAAAACA
This sequence comes from Anastrepha fraterculus, assembly GCA_037575425.1. Lineage (NCBI taxonomy): Eukaryota > Metazoa > Arthropoda > Insecta > Diptera > Tephritidae > Anastrepha > Anastrepha fraterculus. Next base: position 9,716 of record JAYXIM010043976.1, read on the forward strand.
AACTATGTGACATATCACGCTGAAATTTGCCATGTAAGCTTATAACAGTCCTACCAAAAAACAAAAAATTTATTTTTGCCATATGTCATCCGCGGACCGTTTTATTGATAACGTCTCGTTCATATTTGAGCAGAAGGGACATTTTGAGTTGTGACCCTTTTGTATTTAGGGTGCGATATGTTCTGTTTTGTTGTATTATTAAAAAATAGTCTTCCTGTTTAAGTAAAATTTATACGCAATTATATTCTTAGCTATTTCATGATAAAATTTGGCTAAACAAGTTTTTTTAATTTCTTAAAATTTTTTAATTCACTTTTTCGAGAATTTGAGAGTTAAGTACAGTACTTCATATAGTACAGGAGCTTATTGATGAGTTCTGACAATTTATTTGCTTCATAACTGCTTTAATAACTTCTTTTTTTAATGAATGCTTATAGTTAATTCTCCTCCAAAAACATATAAATACAATTTTCAAGCTTTGAGCAAATAAAAACATAAATCAACAAATGTTGCTGAAAATCTGAAAATCTCGAGTTTCACGCAGTGGGTTGTATGGTAAGTGTGTTTGGCAAGTTTGAAGTAAGTCAATTTGATTGATTTTTAATAACTTTTTTTTAAATATTTTCATTAAAAAAGTATTAAAATCAATAAGATACAAATAAAATGTCAACACTTTTCTATTAGTTCCTGCGCTATATTTATTAAGGCACTACAGAAAAATGTGCTATAGTTTGTTAGATTTTTCTAGAAATATTTTCGTAAGCAATTTATTTTGTTAATTTTATTACTTTAAGAGCCGTTTTACCAAGTAAACATTAATAGCATTATGAGTCAACTCAATATGTCTATAAACTCACTTCCGCTGTCTTAAAAGCCTACTACATGCACATTTATAGGCTATTAAATGAAGTAAAGTGAAAATTACTAGACAATGAACAGCAGGCTTTACTTCTTGGCATTACCAGACATGAAAACAGTCGAACAAAGTAATTGATTTTAGTTATTTTGACAAGAAAACTTATTTTTGTACGCAGTTGAGCAAACGAAAAAAATTAACTTTAAAGTAAGAACTGGTCTCAGACTCAGC
>JAYXIM010043978.1:0-38660 GCA_037575425.1 Anastrepha fraterculus
ACATCTCAATAGATGTACGTTATGAAACAAATCAATGACGGTCGAACCATGAATAGTCCTTACCCTCTTCTTAATTGCTAATTCCTGTCCATTGTCATATACTCCCTTTCTAATATTATATAACAACTAGTAGCACCGGTATCTATTAGTATCCTCATTACTTTTCCGGTTTGCAGATCTGTCCGGAATATGTAGAGCAGGTGGAAGTTTGACCTACTAATGATTTTCACTAATATTATTGATTCTCTGAGCCTTTGCAGGTGGTTGACCACTAAAGTTTTTAATATCATTTCTTTTTATCGGTGGATTAAACCTATTTCCAGAGAAAGCATTACCCTGTTGTGATCTTGCAAACATCCCTCGTTGCACCACAGGAGCATTACCAGATGAAGTATCCATGGGTTCTGGCTTTGATAAATTTTAATTTGTATTCTGTCTTACTTGTGGATATCTCAAATTATTTTGGAACACCATTTTTTGATCACCTCTAAAATTATTTTGATAATTTCCATTAACATTATTTCCTTGGTTTCGAGCTCTAGAAAAGTGCAATGCAAATTCTGATCGCATTTGATTTGATTGAAGCTCCTGAGCCTTAGCCAAAGCGTTCGGTAAATCGACTGGAGCCAATGTGAAAAGTATCTGGTTAAGTGGAGGATGTAAACCAGTAATAAATGTCCTCAAAGCAGTTTCACGATTCTTAGTATTAAGTTGGTTTGTTATTTCTGAGTTAGTACCATGCGTCATTATGGTCTTATTAATTAGTAAAGTTAATTTACGGTTTACTTCATTATAATAATCTATTAGGGATTTTGATCCTTGTCTTAAAATACTCATCTCTTGATCAATTACATGAATTGGTCGTCTGTCAGCATATTCAAAGTCCAATCTAGCAAATATGGCCTCTAAATTCAATACAGCCCCATGATTAGTCAAAATATCGTTTGCATCTCCTACAATTTTATTTCTTAATATAGTTAGTGCGCCAAAGTATCTTCTGCTACCTTCAATATACAAACTCATAGAATTTTTTGCAGCCTCTCTCCAACTCACATATGATTTACCTGAAAACACGGGCAAATATCGAGTTATATCCAAGCTTTCATTACACATTAATGCATCGTCAATAGTCTGAGTCCGATACTCAGTTACCTGAGAAGCTGTGGTCAGAGCCCTAATTTGGTTATTCAATTGACCTATTTCAATACGTAAGTTTGCGGTGTGAGTAGCTATTAATCTAGCTATATCTTCCGCAGATAAATTATTCACTGCCATTCTTGCAAATCTAACTATTATATCGTCCAGTGTAAAAAATTTTTGTCAAGGTCCTTTCCTCACCTTTTGCACTTATTCTCTTGATAAATCTTTCACTCAATTACACTTTTTCACTATCTTCTTATTTAAGTGTGGGCACTTAGATTCTTTGTGATTACTGCCACCGTAACTGCAATAATACAGACGCACGTATTTAGGGGTACTTGAACTATTTCCCATTTACCTTATTTCTACAGTTTTTTTTTTATTATGATAAATTCACAGCTATATTATCGCATTTTTTATAATTATTAATAATAACTTACATTAATATAACCCTGATTCTGGTGTCGTCCTGATAATGTTCCTTTGCTGGCACTTAGATTCTTTGTGATTACTGCCACAATAAATTAATATAACCCGGATTCTGGTGTCGTCCTGATAATGTTCCTTTGCTGGCACTTAGATTCTTTCTCCTTCCTCCAACTATTCATTCAAAAAATTTTTCCCGAAAATTTATTTTTTTCACCCAATTCATGGGGTACTTTTTATTTTTTCCGCAAAATATATTGTGTTATTATTTTTTTTTGTTATGTACATTTTCGCTTACATTTGCTTGCGTACAGAATAGATTCATACATTTGAGATGTCCATATGATTTGTATGCATCTTTACATATAGATTTGTTCTCTTTGAAAATTGCGCGAAATTTTATATATGCATGATTATATCTGTGGCGTTTTAACATAACAACTTAAGTGCAAAAATTGCATTTCGAGATATTAACAATTTTATGTAAAATAAGTACTGCGTGGCTTTTGGAAAATGTTTTTAATCCAACAAGAGGGCTCACTAGACTTCAAACAAAATTTAACAAAAATTTAAAAATTTGTGGTTTGTAAGCATGTTTTTTTCACTGTTTCGTACTTAAGATGTTTTAAAAAACTCGCGACAAGAAAAAGAAGCATCTTATATAGACTTAAGACATTATTATCGATATAAATATAAATTAATCAATTCTTACGAGAACATAAGATCTTCTGTTGTAATTAAAAAGAGTAAGTTAATTTAGATAAGATATTTTTATTTATTCAGTTCCTTACCTTAAAGTAGTAAAATTAATACATTTTTCAGTTCAAGGAGAATATTAATTTAAATAATCCGTTAGGACATTACAGTTTGTTGCGTTAGCGTTTAGCTAAAAAGAAAAATATGTATGTACATAGGTATATATCTACGTATAAAAGTAAAAATATTCAATCCGTTTTTCATTGTTTCAATGTTTATAATAGTCAGACTTTCGTCTAGTAATATTATATATACGTATTATTATTCTTCACTTTCGTCATACGACGTTAAATCTGGATGAAAATCGAACATATCTTCGTTTCTTAAGTTTATATAAAAGCCTTTATAAATTTCATCTACAAGAGGTAACATTTCTAAAAGATCATTTTTCTTTTTTGTGCTTATTTTTATTGGAGAGTCATAGCACTTTTTCAAGTCTTTTATTTTAACACAATGGATTCCTCGCTTTGATATATTTATAAATTTGAAGGGATCATCCTCTCTTAGAGATGTTTTAAAATATATTTTACCAAATTCTTTTGTATATCTGAGCCACTTAATGTCTTGCCAATTGAATTTATTGCCGCTGTCATCAACTTTTCGCCAAGTAAACAAGTTTTTCGATGCATATGCAAAATCCAGCATTTTCGATTGCTCCATTTCATTCACTATAAATTTGTTCTTTACGCCTACCGTGCGTATAAATTGGTACCAATCGCGAGGATGCTGGATTTTTATTGAAGACTTTTTTTCTTTTTTTCTATTGCAGCATGGTCACTATCACACTCCATGTGTGTGTAACCGGGTACCATAAATTTGTGATCTATAATACTTACGTCGTTATCTAATTGCAAAAAAATTGCAAACATCGTTGCAATGAACGAATTCTTATTTTGTCCTGAACAGCAGTCGCTATAGAAAACCACATTTTTAACACACTTTTATTAGGTCGGGTTGTATGTATGTATGTATGTATGTATGTATGCATGTATGTATGTATGTATGTATGTATGTATGTAACGGAATCTTTGAGCTAAATTTTCACTGGCTTCTAAACATCTGATCGACTTGAAATTTTGCACACCTATCAAGGACCGATGACAATGCAATAATTTGATAAAAGTTTTCCATTATCCTTATTGGGATTGCCAGGATTAATATTTTCTGTTTTTACCTGTGGGCAAAAAGTAAGGTGAATTTGAATCTTTGAATCTTTTTTAACACACTTTTATTAGGTCGGGTTGTATGTATGTATGTATGTATGTATGTATGTATGTATGTATGCATGTATGTACGTATGTATGTATGTAACGGAATCTTTGAGCTAAATTTTCACTGGCTTCTAAACATCTGATCGACTTGAAATTTTGCACACCTATCAAGGACCGATGACAATGCAATAATTTGATAAAAGTTTTCCATTATCCTTATTGGGATTGCCAGGATAAATATTTTCTGTTTTTACCTGTGGGCAAAAAGTAAGGTGAGTTTGAATCTTTGAATCTTTTTAACACACTTTTATTAGGTCGGGTTGTATGTATGTATGTATGTATGCATGTATGTATGTATGTATGTATGTAACGGAATCTTTGAGCTAAATTTTCACTGGCTTCTAAACATCTGATCGACTTGAAATTTTGCACACCTATCAAGGACCGATGACAATGCAATAATTTGATAAAAGTTTTCCATTATCCTTATTGGGATTGCCAGGATTAATATTTTCTGTTTTTACCTGTGGGCAAAAAGTAAGGTGAATTTGAATCTTTGAATCTTTTTTAACACACTTTTATTAGGTCGGGTTGTATGTATGTATGTATGTATGTATGTATGTATGTATGCATGTATGTACGTATGTATGTATGTAACGGAATCTTTGGGCTAAATTTTCACTGGCTTCTAAACATCTGATCGACTTGAAATTTTGCACACCTATCAAGGACCGATGACAATGCAATAATTTGATAAAAGTTTTCCATTATCCTTATTGGGATTGCCAGGATTAATATTTTCTGTTTTTACCTGTGGGCAAAAAGTAAGGTGAGTTTGAATCTTTGAATCTTTTTTTAACACACTTATATTAGGTCGGGTTGTATGTATGTATGTATGTATGTATGTATATAACGGAATCTTTGAGCTTAATTTTCACTGGCTTCTAAACATCTGATCGACTTGAAATTTTGCACACCTATCAAGGACCGATGACAATGCAATAATTTGACAAAAGTTTTCCATTATCCTTATTGGGATTGCCAGGATTAATATTTTCGTTTTTTACCTGTGGGCAAAAAGTAAGGTGAATTTTAATCTTTGAATCTTTTTTAACACACTTTTATTAGGTCGGGTTGTATGTATGTATGTATGTATGTATGTAACGGAATCTTTGAGCTAAATTTTCACTGGCTTCTAAACATCTGATCGACTTGAAATTTTGCACACCTATCAAGGACCGATGACAATGCAATAATTTGACAAAAGTTTTCCATTATCCTTATTGGGATTGTCAGGATTAATATTTTCGTTTTTTACCTGTGGGCAAAAAGTAAGGTGAATTTTAATCTTTGAATCTTTTTTAACACACTTTTATTAGGTCGGGTTGTATGTATGTATGTATGTATGTATGTAACGGAATCTTTGAGCTAAATTTTCACTGGCTTCTAAACATCTAATCGACTTGAAATTTTGCACACCTATCAAGGACCGATGACAATGCAATAATTTGATAAAAGTTTTCCATTATCCTTATTGGGATTGCCAGGATTAATATTTTCTGTTTTTACCTGTGGGCAAAAGTAAGGTGAATTTGAATCTTTGAATCTTTTTAACACACTTTTATTAGGTCGGGTTGTATGTATGTATGTATGTATGTATGTATGTATGCATGTATGTATATATGTATGTATGTAACGGAATCTTTGAGCTTAATTTTCACTGGCTTCTAAAAATCTGATCGACTTAGAATTTTGCACACCTATCAAGGACCGATGACAATGCAATAATTTGATAAAAGTTTTCCATTATCCTTATTAGGATTGCCAGGATTAATATTTTCTTTTTTTACCTGTGGGCAAAAAGTAAGGTGAATTTGGTTGTAAAATGAAAAATCTTTTTTTATTCTTGTAAATCAATTTCATCCCCTTCAAAACAATCCCCTCTCGATGAAATACACTTATGCCAACGATTTTTCCAATCCCCGAAACATGCCAAATAGTCCATTTCCGGTATAGCCATCAGCACCTTCTTCGATTCAGCTTTTATCTCCTCAATCGACTCGAAACGCGTTCCCCGGAGTGGTCTCTTGAGTTTTGGGAATAGCCAGAAGTCACACGGAGCCAAATCAGGCGAATACGGTGGTTGCGGAACGATATGCGTGGAATTTTTGGCGAAATGGTCACGAAGAACGAGTGCAGTGTGAGACGGTGCATTATCGTGATGCAAAAACCAAGAGTTGTTGGCCCATAATTCTGGTCTTTTTAGACGAATTGCTTCACGTAAACGACGCATAACGCTCAAATAATATTCCTTATTAACAGTTTGGCCAGGTGGAAGGAATTCATAGTGCACCACACCACGAAAATCGAAAAAAAACTGGCCAATGGAGTGGGGTAGCCGTTTCTCAGGCTCCCTCCACGAAATAAGTTCTTCATCCCGATTACTTCTTTATTAAGGCCGATAACTGCATAATTTTCATTCATAATAAAAAATAGTTTAAAAAAAAACTAAAAAAGACGCTTTTTTGCTAATCGAACTAAAAAGTAGAAAATAAAAAATAGTTTAAAAAAACTAAAAAACACGCTTTTATTGCCAATCGAACTAAAAAGTATAAAATAAATTTTAATGACATAGAGACCTATAATGAAGTAATAGCAAATCGAACGATCAGTCATAGTCAACTACCTCAGAACAGAATTAAAACAAAAATTAAGATACAAATAGAATAATTCAAATTAGAGTTAAAAGCGTGGGATGCTTGATATAGTAAATATTACAATCATTCTATTGGCAACTACCTATGTACAGAAGGTTATGAAAGTGAAGCAAAATGCATCCCACGCTTTTAACTCTAATTTGAATTATTCTATTTGTATCTTAATTTTTGTTTTAATTCTGTTCTGAGGTAGTTGACTATGACTGATCGTTCGATTTGCTATTACTTCATTATAGGTCTCTATGTCATTAAAATTTATTTTATACTTTTTAGTTCGATTGGCAATAAGAGCGTGTTTTTTAGTTTTTTTAAACTATTTTTTATTTATATTTGTATTCAGTTCTAATAAATGAGCGAATATGCAGGAAGAAATTTCGTTTCCACCTCTTTTAGCTATTGATGCTTTCCATTTCAATTCAACCGGGCTATTCGGGTCATGTTCTTCGATTTTGGTGTAACTGAAATATGTTGCTCTCTGGTCAAAATAATGAGACACGTATTTTTTTTTCGCCCGAAAAAATTTTTTTTCAAGAGTTATCGGCAATTTTGTTTTTCGGCTCAAACTCGATTTTTTTTAATTATATAAGAAAAAAATTTTTTTAAATGCCCATAACTTAGTCAAAAATGAACCGATTTTAATAATTCTGGGTTCAAAATGATCGTAATTACTTACACGAGCGACTTCATATAGAAACAATTGCAAAAAAGTAGTTGAAAATTTTTTATTTAGCAAAAAAGAAAAAAAATTGAAGTTTTTTCAAAATTCAATATTTCAAAAAGTGTATTTTTTTTTTTTTTATAACATTTTCCAAATCAAAAGGACATCTCAAACTTTAATTGACCTGAATGCCTAGTAGCTAAAATGAGTTGTTTTTGAGTAATGAATTTTTGAGTAAAAAACCTGTTTCGCACTTTTTGTTCTTTGGAAAATAAAAAATTTTCAACTACTTTTTTGCAATTGTTTCTGCACGAAGTCGCTCGTGTATGTAATTACGATTATTTTGAACCCAAAATCGTTCAAATCGGCTTTTTTTTGACTAAGTTATGAGTAATTAAAAAAAAATTTTCTTATATAGATTCTTTCCATTTCAATGCAAAAGGGCTATTCGGGACATGTTCTTCGATTTCGATGTAACTCAAATATGTTGCTCTCTGGTCAAAATAATGAGACACGTTATTTTTTTTCGCCCAAAAAAATTTTTTTAAAGCTTTATCGGCAATTTTGTTTTTCGGCTCAAAATCGATTTTTTTTAATAATATAAGAAATTTTTGTTTTTAAATGCTCATAACTTAGTCAAAAATGAACCGATTTTAATAATTTTGGGTTCAAAAGGATCGTCATTACTTACACGAGCAACTTCATGTAGAAACAATTGCAAAAAAGTAGTTGAAAATTTTTTATTTTCCAAAGAACAAAAAGTGCGAAACAGGTTTTTTACTCAAAAATTCATTACTCAAAAACAACTCATTTTAGCTACTAGGCATTCAGCTCAATTAAAGTTTGAGATGTCCTTTTGATTTGGAAAAAGTTATAAAAAAAAAAAAATACACTTTTTGAAATATTGAATTTTGAAAAAATTTCAATTTTTTTTCTTTTTTGCTAAATAAAAAATTTTCAACTACTTTTTTGCAATTGTTTCTATATGAAGTCGCTCGTGTAAGTAATTACGATCATTTTGAACCCAGAATTATTAAAATCGGTTCATATTTGACTAAGTTATGGGCATTTAAAAACAAATTTTTCTTATATAATTAAAAAAAATCGAGTTTGAGCCGAAAAACAAAATTGCCGATAACTCTTGAAAAAAAAATTTTTCGGGCGAAAAAAAAAATACGTGTCTCATTATTTTGACCAGAGAGCAACATATTTCAGTTACATCGAAATCGAAGAACATGACCCGAATAGCCCGGTTGAATTGAAATGGAAAGCATCTATTGCTTCATGCCACATATAGCATATTGGTTGATTTGTTGTGCAGTCATGCACGGTAAGATTATAAGTCAATAACGGTCTTTTGTAAAATGACAATGAAGTCCTCAGTAGCGGTGTGGGCAGGCACTGCTGTAGATCAAAGCAAAACACTTTAAAATCATTATTATTTATAGCGATATCCTTATCGGTTTTTTTTGAGTCATATGCTTGTTGTGCTAGATTGAGATGCTCAGTTTTTTCTAATTTTAGCGAATCAATCTCTTCGTTATTAGCAGCTTGTATTTTCGACTGAAGCAAATCGCACTTGTGGCAAGTATCAACCTTTGGTTTTTTAAATTTTAAGTCAAGTGTACGGAAAAGTTCTGCGAATTTGGAAAGCGATATAGACTGTTCATATTTATCTCCATAGAGACGATGCATTTCAGCTACCGATAAATCACTGGGTAGATAACGTTTGGAAGTATCACGTCGAGTAGAGTGCGACTCATATGACGGAAAACTTTTAATGATATCCAAAACTTCTTTTTCCTTTTCTACAGAAAGTTTTTTAGGACCCTTATGTTTACCCCGCATGTCTACCTTAACACCAATCCCATCAAGTTTTGCCTTCGCAATAGTTTTAATAAATTGTTCGGTTTCAGATAATGTAAATCTAAAGCATTTTTGACACACTGCAACTCTATTACCACTAATCTCCATGAAATAATAATATGAATATGGCCTTTTCCTCGGATTGGTTTCATGCTTAACTCTTTTTACCGTGTTGGTTTCTTCAATTTCAATCAAGCCATTAATATAAGCTTTACGTAAGTTGTAAGAACCTAGTCCCCAATACTGTTTGTGTATGAGCTGCTGTTCTTCGTATGTTATTCTCTAAGCGCATTTTTTTCTGCATGATTCCAACGGACGAACGATACGGGCTGGAACATGTTTTCCAGCTGTTGAAGTATAACTCTGACCACGAATTCTTAATACTTTTCGCGTTGATGATTGCACTTTATTTGCCACAATTTCTTTCGTAACATTCTCGGAATTCACCTAGTTTAAAATTTTTGTATCACAAATTATAAAACATTTATTTTAATACTTACAGTATCGTTTTCTGAACCTGAGCTAGAAACAGCACACCCACTTATATCAAAATTAGGATCAATAAACGAATCATCGCTAGGAAAGTCAACTTTACTCAAATTGTTGACATCTAGCGAACCAAATATATCTTCACTATCCATTTGACGAGCAAGCACTCCTCACAGTTCAACAAACTCTTATCAACTGAACAGCTTATGTAGAGAAAAAATACAAAATGCACACACAAAAACAAACTTATATGGATTTAATATACCGTTATTTTCAAACGAAGATTCAAAGAATGCCTTACGTAAAATTAAGATGTTCTGTAAAACGAAAAATGTACAATTTATGATAGTTTAAGTTTTATAATAAGGTCTTATGTCTACTTAAGTGAAGGATATTTCAAATGATATTTTTAACATAATAGCTTATCTAAACTTAGGAGATTAATTAATATACATTTTGCGGAAACTGTGCTGGGTGTATAACTTTTAAGTTTAAATAAGTTTTTATGAATAAGTCATAAATAACAAACTGAACTTTTCAAAAGAGCTTAATTTTACTTAGGATAATTTGACTTGGACAAAATATTCAAAAAATATATACGTTGAAAAGTAAACCCCTATAACTTATGAAAAAAATAGAGTTTCTGAGAATCGACTGGACAGAATTATGGAGGGCAATAAGAAGAGCTAGAATATGGCCTAAACACGATTTCGTCATAACTTGACTTAAGGGGTTACGCCACTCTAGCTACTGTAAAAAAGCAGTTTTTTAAGGATTTTTTTACATTGAAAGAAAGGTGCTAGGAAAAAACTTTTTAAGTATATTATTAAGCATGTATTTAAGTGTAATTACAAATATTTTTATTGAAAAATATTACAAAATGGCGCCTTTGGAGTCAATCTCTGAACGCGCCCTGCGAAAAAGGCACTTCACGGCACGCAGTACAACTGACGTAAATGTCCACCTAAACCAAATTAAAAAAATTCTTCTCAATCGGCGTGAGTATAGCTGTAGAAATACGTACGGGATTTTAGAAATATTGAAATTTGTGTATTTTGCAGATGTTTGAAGTCAAAAGTAGAATTTTTCATCTAAAATGGAACCGTTAATTGTTTATAAAAATTTTTCTAATTAATTAATAAAAAAATCCGTACGTATTTCAGTGCGGAATAATGTTCTAAAGATCCTTGTACAATTACAAGTGAAAATATTAAAAATTGTTTGTGTTATGATGCGTGCAGTTTTGAAAAATCACGTTTTGAGATAAACACGGTTTAAATTTGAATAGTCGTGTCAGAGACGTCAGAGGCGCTCGCGCAAAAGTGCGAAATATTAGAGATAAACATTTTTTTCACGCATAGGACTTTTTGTTTTATATTCTAAAGAGTTTAAAGCATCTTTTAAGCAAAAAAAAAAAATTTCGATATTTTGAAAATCCTAGAGTGGCCTAACCCCTTAAGATGTTATGATATATTGACACAGATATGTTTTCGCATAGGACATTTGTATATTAGACTACAAAAATTGAACCAAAGTATATGTATGTATGCATGTTTATATATGTACATATATTGGTATACAACATATCTTATAAGGTATGTGGTAAATATTACCATACATTTTGACGTGATAACGTCTTATAATTCGATTTAACAGGCTGCACGCACGAAAAAATGTGTCGTTACCTTGCTCATATGTCGTTACCTTGCTCATTAGTGTTACCTTGCTCATTCGGCGTTACCTTGCTCATTTGTCGTTACCTTGCTCATTGTCGTTACCTTGAATGAACTGCAAGCGAAAGCGCGGAACGAACGACGAAGCAAACAAAGCAAACGAAAGGCAACGTTCGACATCTTGCTCTCTCCTATTTAAGTGAGCGTATATATGTATGTATATGCGCATATGTACATATATAAATTCACGTATTTGTATTTGCATATGCCTTCTTATTGATTATTATTAATTTGATTTACTTGAAGAATTTAAAATAAAACCAAGTTTGTTAATAATACGTGTTTTAATGTTATTATTATTAATTTTTTTATTATATATGAAGGAAAAATGTATGGTAATATTTACCATATACCTTATAAGATATGTTGTATACTATTATATGTATATAAACATGCATATACATATACAATTTCGCGCAATTTTTTATTATATATGAAGGAAAAAGTGTATGGTAATATTTACCACATACCTTATAAGATATGTTGTATACTAATATATGTATATAAACATGCATATACATATACAATTTCGCGCAATTTTCAAAAAGAACAAATCTATATGTAAAGATGCATACAAATCATATGGACATATCAAATATAGGAATCTATTCCATACGCAAGCAAATGTAAGCTAATATGATTGAACTGCAAGCGAGAACGCGGAACGAACGACAAAGAGCACAATCGGTCCCCGCGTTCGGCAACGTTCGACATCTGGCTCTGTCCTACTTGATTGAGCATATATATGTATATATATGTATGTATGTGCGCATTTGTATATAAATTCACATACTTGTATTTGCATATGCCTTCTTCCTGTGTGCATGGTAATGAACCAAATCTCTGTTGAGAATAAACGATGATAGGAAAAATAGGAAATGAAAGGGAGTGTTTCGAGTGTAAAGTGTCTTGAGAAAGTCAAATCGATGATGGTGCCTCTAAGTGTTGTTGACTTATTAGCGTCTGATGCACAATCGAAATTGAAGATATCTTTCATGAATTTGATAAATGTTTCGTCATTTTTCACGTTTGTGTAAATGTAACTTGACCTATTCGATTGCAATTCCATTTACCTCCTCCTCTATATCCATACAAAATATCTATCAAACAAATAAAATTAAAATTTTGTTTTGAAAATTGCAACCATTCCATCAATATTTTCTTATGACGTTGTCACGTTAAACTATCGTCAGTAAACCGACTTTACAGACAACCTCTTTTTTTTCCTTCACATATAATATAATAAAAAATTAATAATAATAACATTAAAACAACAGGTTTTATAAACAACTTGTCGTCACTAATTATAAATTCGGTAAGGATGATGATGATACACTTGGTTTTGTTTTAAATTCTTCAAGTAAATCAAATTAATAATAATCAATAAGAAGGCATATGCAAATACTAATATGTGAATTTATATATGTACATATGCGCATATACATACATATATATGTTTGCTCAAGTAGGTGTGCAGATGTCGAGCGTTGCCGAATGCGGGGGCCGATTGTGCTCTTTGGTCGTTCGTTCCGCGCTTTCGCTTGCAGTTCATGCAAGGTAACGACCATGAGCAATGTAACGACACATTTTTTCGTGCGTGCAGCCGGCTAAATCGAATTATAAGACGTTATCACGTCAAAACGCAATTACAAAAGTGACAGTTGACAATCATTGAAGTACGAACTACGCAAACGTTACGAACCAAACAAACCAAAAAACATTGGCACACTTTACAGATACGCGTCGCTCTGGCAGTGTTACATTTTACCGACATACGGTATAAGAGTTCCTCGTGTACAATGTTTGAAATAGTAAACAGTCAGTACAGATATTTGTATGAAATTAATATTGTTTTTAATTGTAGTGAGCCTAAGAACAGTTATTTTGTCTGACTTAATACGCAGACTGGCATGATTTACTTTTGTTCGAAACCGTATTGTATACATCAAAAGTATATACGACAGACGATGAAATTGTCTTCATTCACATAATATATTTACTTACTCATAAAACACTTACTTTTTTATACTGTGCGTATCGGACGTGTTTTACTGTCGATCCGTGTTAATAAAAGTTTCTTCAACAAACCCAAAGTGTATTATTGTTAACAAGAGATAGGACTCATAGCAAACAGCATAGAAAGTGCAAACTCGATAAGCCAACAAATAATTAAATTTAAAAAAAAGAAAAACTAACACCAAGAAAAGTAGCTTGTAAAATAAATAAAAAATAAATATGAGTGTGTTACGTTCTCCGCCTTGGGAGAGAACAGATCCAAAAGTGAGACGAAAGTTCTTACTCCGCAAAAAATGCCGCTACATATCGAAAACTCGTGGTCAATGCCGCGCACGAATGAGCACAGAGCGGATCAAAAGTAAACGGGTCAACACAGTCAGCTCCGATAAACTGCAACAACAATTTGCGCTCTACATTATCACCATGGAGGGCAGAGAGCATAAGTTATCATATCAGCAGTCCCGTATTCTCTGCATCATGCGTTAGCACAACTGGTATGCCTACAACTACCACTACAAATATATCTTCAACCGTCTCTTCAAATGCTACAACCACAACAACTGTGTCAACAGAACTACTGCTAGCGACCCATTTGTCAGCGGCTACGCAATCAGCTGCACTAAAAAAGCAACCTGTGATTAAAAGAGCACGAAACTCACCCACAAAGGTTTCAACATTGACTGCTAGTAACAAAAAAATAAAAGCAACATCAACCCTCAATCAAAGTAAACTGCCAAATTACTGGCTGAGTGGAACTTCTTCTGCAAACAAATTTGCAGCTTTAGATATGGATGATGAAGAAGAATTTGCTCAAACTGCAAACAGTGGGCAAATTAAAGATTAACTGTCACAAAATGCAAATAAAGACGAAAAAGAAAAAAATAAAAAGCCACCGCCAACGTTCAAGGTGTAGAGTGTATAAAAACATTAAAGAGGGTTTTAAATGAAATAGCAAATAACATCTTCACTCTAAAAGTTTTAGCAAATAATGAAGTTCGCGTTCAAGCAGAAAATTTAGAGACATACTATATAACAAATTACACCACATGCTAAAAGAAAAAGGTATGAAACTGTATACATTTAGGTCAAAAAGTGAAAGAGGATTTAAAGTAGTCTTACGAAATATGCACCAATCTACAGACCAAGAAGAAATTAAAAAAGAACTAAACGAAAAAAGCCACAAAGTACTTAACAGTACTAATATAATGCAAAGATCAACAAAAAAGCCACTACCATTATTTTTCATCGAACTACAAGCAAGTGATAACAACAAAGACATTTACAATATAAACAAGCTAATGAACTGCATAGTCATTTTTGAAGCACCTCATCATAAGCGCACCATTTCACAGTGCACGAAATGCCAGAAATATGGGCACACAAAAAATTATTGTGCAAGGGATCCAGTTTGCGTGAAATGCGCTGGTAGACATCTTTCAATGGAATGCGAAAACCAAATAAAGGAGTTAAATGCGCTTTATGTGGAGGTAAGCATACCGCCAACTACAAAGGATGCGAAATTTATAAAGCACTTCAAATGCAAAGATTTCCACCTCTGCGTAATAAAGAACCAACATTAAATACAAATAAAAATAGAACACCAATAACAACAGCCGTAACAAACATAATTCCCGGAGTAAGCTATGCTGATGTTGCATCTTCTTCAAGGGAACATAAAGCAGAGCAGGAACTGATTAACAGATCTGAAAAAAACAATGATATTGAAGAGCTTAAAGACATGGTAATATCCCTAGTCAACCAAATGACAAATATGATGAATATAATTACAATGCTTTTAAAGAATATGAATGGACAAAAGTGATAAAATTAAAATTCTAATTTGGAATGCAAATGGACTAACACAGCACTATTTAGAACTGAAACAATTTTTAGTTGACACAGATATTGACATAGCATTGATTGCAGAAACACACTTCATAAAAATAAAAATAATGATAAAAGTCTTCTGAAATTTCCTAAATACAAAGTGTATGTGACAAACCATCCTGATGGAAGAGCCCACGGAGGGGCTACTATAATTATTAAATCAAGCATAACGCACAATGAACAACTCCAATATTCGACGCCTTATCTTCAATCCACGACAGTACAAATCTATGACAAAAATGGACCAGTATCTATCTCCTCCATATATTGTCCACCTAGACACATAACAAACTCGGATCAATATGACAAATACATAAAGACGCTTAACAATAGATTTATTGCAGCTGGAGATCTCAAGGCAAAACACATTTATTGGGGTTCAAGACTCACCAACAAAAAGGGGCATATTCTTATTAACGCAATTAACAAAAACCATTGCAGATTTATAAGTACCGGTAGAACTTACCTATTGGCCAACTGACGTTAAGAAAATTCCAGACTTGATCGATTTCTGCATAACCAAAAACATAAGCCATAACCAATTGACAATTCAGTCGTGCTATGAATTTTCTTCTGACCACTCGCCGATATTACTTGAATATGTAAGTTATATAAAATCTATAGATACATCTTTTCTCATACTTAATGACAGAACCAACTGGGAAAAATTCCGCCACCATATTGACGATCAACTTATACCAAATGTGATATTAAAAACGCAACTTGACATTGAACATGCCATTATCCATTTTAATGACTTAGTACTAGAAGCAGGGATCAGATCAGCACCAAAGCAAGCAAATAGAACAAATACACCAACAACTGACATTACTATTAAAATGCAAGAAAGTTAAGAAAAAGATGGCAAAAAACTAGATCACCTGACGACAAGAGAAAACTAAACCTAGCCACAAAAATTCTTAAGGATACCTTAAATAAGAGAAATAACAAAGAAATCGAAAACTATTTGAAGAATCTTACTCCCTATCAAGATAGAAACTACTCTATATGGAAATGTACTAAAAAATAAAACAATAAAAACTCAAATAAAATGTCAACCACCACTAAAAAAAGATGACAATTCATGGGCTGTTACAAAAGAGAAAAAGCGAAAGCATTGGCAAATTACTTCGAAAAAGTTCTATCAAATGACGAAGAGAAGAAAATCAACAACCAAAACAACTTCCACTATGATTTTACAAAAATAAAAAGGACGAATACACACGAAATAATAGCTTGCATCAAAAAACAGGAAAAGCATTAGCAGAGCTACCAACCAAGGCATATATATATTTGCGAAACGTTTTTAATGCAATGTTTCGCTTACAATACTTTCCGAAGCTCTGGAAAGTGGCAGAGATTATTCCATTGCCAAAACCGGGTAAAGATCCAACTAATGTGCCATCATATAGACCAATAAGCTTATCACCGACAATATCTAAAATTGCTGAAAAATTACTGCATGATCGAATAAGCCAACTTCTAGACCAAAAACGTATAATACCTGATCATCAATTTGGATTTAGAAAAAAACATTCGACTATTCAACAGATCCATAGAATTACAAATAAATCCAAATCCGCAGTATTTTTGGACGTAGCTAAAGCGTTTGACAAAGTGTGGCACAAAGGCTTACTCCACAAAATAAAAATAATGCTACCTTTTGACTACTATCTCATCATAAAAACCTATCTAACCGACCGAAGCTTCTATATTAAATATGACAATCAATGTTCAGATATTCATCAAATAACTGCTGGAGTTCCGCAAGGAAGCGTTCTTGGCCCTCTACTAAATGTTTTATTCACCGCAGATATACCACCTCCTGACGAAACTAATTCTTCAATTGCTGCGTTCGCAGACGATACAATACTATTAGCATCAGACAAAAGCTTAATTATCGCTACTGAAAAACTGCAGCGATACACAAACGCAGTTAAGGAATGGTTTGATAACAGGTGCCTAAAAATAAATGAAGACAAAACCGTACAGGTTATCTATACTAATATTATAAAGAGGAAAACTTTGTTTGTTTGTTTGTTTGTTTGTTTGTAACGAATAGGCTCAAAAACTACTGGACCGATTTTAAAAATTCTTTCACCATTAGAAAACTACATTATCCAGGAGTAACATGGATTACATTTTATTTTGGAAAAAAATAGGGTTCCGTAAGATATTTGGATTTTTCGGACACAAACTGAAAAAAATCTTATATATAAAATAAAGTCAACTTTTTGTGTGTGTTCGCTAACCGGCCGTGTCTGCACCGAATTAAACCAAACTTACACACATTGTTAAGAAGGTATTGAAGATGGTTTCCGTATACTTTGGATACCTATTGGTGGATAGGGCTCGAGATATAGGTCAAAACGTGGACCCGGGTAACCTTCGGATGTGTATGTACAATATGGGTATCAAATTGAAGCTGTTGGTGAATGCTTTAGTACAGAGTATTTTTCATGCCGCTCCGTGACTAGGGTCTCGAGAGATAGGTCAAAACGTGGACCCGGGTAACCTTCGGATGTGTATGTACAATATGGGTATCAAATGGAAGCTGTTGGTGAAAGCTTTAGTACAGAGTATTTTTCATGCCGCTCCGTGACTAGGGTCTCGAGAGATAGGTCAAAACGTGGACCCGGGTAACCTTCGGATGTGTATGTACAATATGGGTATCAAATGAAAGCTGTTGATAAGTGCTTTAATACGGGGTAATTTTCATACCTATTGATGACTAGGGTCTGGAAATATATGCCAAAATGTGGACCCGCCGTGTCTTTGCACCGAATTAAACCAAACTTACACACATTAATAAGTAGGTAATGAAGATGATTTCCGTATAGTTTGAATACCTATTGGTAGATAGGGTCTCGAGATATAGGTCAAAACGTGGACCCGGGTAACCTTCGGACGTGTATGTACAATAGGGTATCAAATTGAGGCTGTTGGTGAATGCTTTAGTACAGAGTATTTTTCATGCCGCTCCGTGACTGGGGTCTCGAGATATAGGTCAAAACGTGGACCCGGGTAACCTTTGGTTGTGTATGTACAATATGGGTATCAAATGAAAGCTGTTGATAAGTGCTTTAATACGGGGTAATTTTCATACCTATTGATGACTAGGGTCTGGAAATATATGCCAAAATGTGGACCCGCCGTGTCTTTGCACCGAATTAAACCAAACTTACACACATTAATAAGTAGGTAATGAAGATGATTTCCTTATAGTTTGAATACCTATTGGTAGATAGGGTCTCGAGATATAGGTCAAAACGTGGACCCGGGTAACCTTCGGACGTGTATGTACAATATGGGTATCAAATGGAAGCTGTTGGTGAATGCCTTAGCTCAGAGTATTTTTCATGCCACTCCGTGACTGGGGTCTCGAGATAGAGACCCAAACGCGGAGCCTAGAATGTGTTTGTACAATATGGATATCAAATTGAAGCTGTTGGTGAATGCCTTAGTACAGAGTATTTTTCATGCCGCTCCGAGACTGGGGTCTCGAGATATAGGTCAAAACGTGGACCCGGGTAACCTTCGGATGTGTATGTACAATATGGATATCAAATGAAAGCTGTTGATAAGTGCTTTAATACGGGGTAATTTTCATACCTATTGATGACTAGGGTCTCGAAATATATGCCAAAACGTGGACCCGCCGTGTCTTTGCACCGAATTAAACCAAACTTACGCACATTGTTGAGTAAGTATTGAAAATGGGTTTCTTAAAGTTTGGTTGTAATTCGGAGCACTGGCAACGGGTACAGCGTTCTTTTGAACCAGCCATAACGTTGCTTACGTTTTTAACGCTTGGGGCGGAACTGAACTGTCAAATTGACAGTGTGAGTTACAATGGGTCTATATTTCTTTCTGATTTGGATGCCATAAGGAAAAAACGTAAGTGCAACATGTAAAAATTGTTTGTGAATTTTTTTGGAGTGGATTTTGGAACAGTGAATAATTTCTTACGAAATTTGAGAATTTAATGTGAAATCCGAATGAAATTATGTGTTCTTGAAAAAAAAAATTTTTTTCGTTTTTTTTTTGAAAAATATAAATGGATAATGGTTAAAAAAGCTCCAATGCTTAATAAAACATATAAATTGAAACGAAAAATTCATGGATTATCAGGAAAAAAGACGATTGTTTATTCAAATGCGTTGATTTGAAATTTAAAAACAATCTTCTTTTTTCCTGATTTTCAATTTATATTTTATATTTACTCAAAAACAAATAGAAAAACAAAAAATATTGTTTATGCCAAAGCGCTTGAATAAAGAATAAAGAAATAAATAATATGAAAATCATATATTTTCTGTTCTAAACCATATCTATTCTATTTTAGTGTGCCCAGCGAAGGGGGCCGGGTTTGCTAGTTTGTATATAAATTCACATACTTGTATTTGCATATGCCTTCTTCCTGTGTGCATGGTAATGAACCAAATCTCTGTTGAGAATAAACGATGATAGGAAAAATAGGAAATGAAAGGGAGTGTTTCGAGTGTAAAGTGTCTTGAGAAAGTCAAATCGATGATGGTTCCTCTAAGTGTTGTTGACTTATTAGCGTCTGATGCACAATCGAAATTGAAGATATCTTTCATGAATTTGATAAATGTTTCGTCATTTTTCACGTTTGTGTAAATGTAACTTGACCTATTCGATTGCAATTCCATTTACCTCCTCCTCTATATCCATACAAAATATCTATCAAACAAATAAAATTAAAATTTTGTTTTGAAAATTGCAACCATTCCATCAATATTTTCTTATGACGTTGTCACGTTAAACTATCGTCAGTAAACCGACTTTACAGACAACCTCTTTTTTTTTCCTTCACATATAATATAATAAAAAATTAATAATAATAACATTAAAACAACAGGTTTTATAAACAACTTGTCGTCACTAATTATAAATTCGGTAAGGATGATGATGATACACTTGGTTTTATTTTAAATTCTTCAAGTAAATCAAATTAATAATAATCAATAAGAAGGCATATGCAAATACTAATATGTGAATTTATATATGTACATATGCGCATATACATACATATATATGTTTGCTCAAGTAGGTGTGCAGATGTCGAACGTTGCCGAATGCGGGGGCCGATTGTGCTCTTTGGTCGTTCGTTCCGCGCTTTCGCTTGCAGTTCATTCAAGGTAACGACCATGAGCAATGTAACGACACATTTTTTCGTGCGTGCAGCCGGCTAAATCGAATTATAAGACGTTATCACGTCAAAACGCAATTACAAAAGTGACAGTTGACAATCATTGAAGTACGAACTACGCAAACGTTACGAACCAAACAAACCAAAAAACATTGGCACACTTTACAGATACGCGTCGCTCTGGCAGTGTTACATTTTACCGACATACGGTATAAGAGTTCCTCGTGTACAATGTTTGAAATAGTAAACAGTCAGTACAGATATTTGTATGAAATTAATATTGTTTTTAATTGTAGTGAGCCTAAGAACAGTTATTTTGTCTGACTTAATACGCAGACTGGCATGATTTACTTTTGTTCGAAACCGTATTGTATACATCAAAAGTATATACGACAGACGATGAAATTGTCTTCATTCACATAATATATTTACTTACTCATAAAACACTTACTTTTTTATACTGTGCGTATCGGACGTGTTTTACTGTCGATCCGTGTTAATAAAAGTTTCTTCAACAAACCCAAAGTGTATTATTGTTAACAAGAGATAGGACTCATAGCAAACAGCATAGAAAGTGCAAACTCGATAAGCCAACAAATAATTAAATTAAAAAAAAAGAAAAACTAACACCAAGAAAAGTAGCTTGTAAAATAAATAAAAAATAAATATGAGTGTGTTACGTTCTCCGCCTTGGGAGAGAACAGATCCAAAAGTGAGACGAAAGTTCTTACTCCGCAAAAAATGCCGCTACATATCGAAAACTCGTGGTCAATGCCGCGCACGAATGAGCACAGAGCGGATCAAAAGTAAACGGGTCAACCATGATGCAAAGAATAATGAGATGGCGCCCATCGTGGTCCCGTTACTTTGCGCTCAGCGAATTTGACAACTAGTTACGTGATTTTAGCTCCAGTATGGCCAGATTACCATTTTCGTAACTTGATTTATCTTTTTTTTTTTGTTACTTTTATTATTTTGTGTCTCGGAGTTCTAGTTCTTTCTTCATGACATTTTTCTAGTTGTTCTAATTAAAATGTAATGTTTATAATTTTGTAAAATATACATTTTTTAATAATTATTTAAATAATTCACTCAGTTTTATTTAGCTTTACTTTTTTTTAACATCTGGTGGCATTGCCCGCGATTGCAGGTGTTGTTGGTGTTCTTCTGCTTTCGGCAGTCAAATCTCTCTCTCGCTACTGCAGAGTTGCCTAGCTTTGGATATAAAAACGAACTAAATGCCCATTTAAAGAAAATAAAACACGAAATTTTTAATGTGTTATTTAAAGAATTTTGTATGCGTGACAAATTGTCTGTAGAATGTGCGTTTTTTTTGAAATAAATGTGTTATGCTTATGTACAATTTAATTTATGAGTTTTTTTTGTTAAGCGAGACTCTTTTATTAAGGGAACGACTTTTTTGCTATATTTGAAGTTATGTAACTAGATAAGGTACTCTTTTTGTAAAAATGTCAGTATGGTTTCTTTAGTATTTTCTGGTATTTTGTTGCTTATTTTTACTATGAATACACCTCTTGATGCTCTATGTCGCACTAAGGATTGATGACAGGAAGAAACGATTACACCTCTATGGTTTTAATTCGCATTCAATAAATTCAAAGGCTTTTAAAAATGTGTAAAAAGGTTTTCAATCTTAAGAAGAGTTGAGAGCGGGGCATTTAATATTTTTGCATAGCCTTAAATGGAGCCAAAAATTAAATTTGCACTTTCAAATTATCAAATTTTATAGGAGTAAAAAAATTTTCATTAGCACTAAAATCTTCTCAGAGTGGCCTTTTTTAAACTTCTTTTGTATAATAATACAGTTTTTTTTTAACCTAAAGTCTCGGTAGCCTTAAATTAAAAACAAAAAGAAACAAACACCAAACTTAAAAATTGTCGCATTTTCGGTATAAAAAAGCACTAAATTTATTGCGAAGATCAAATGGTTGGCAATACTGCACAACTCTGCAAACGTGACGTCACGTACGCTCTGATGGGCGCAATCTTCTTTATATCATTCTTGGGGTCAACACAGTCAGCTCCGATAAACTGCAACAACAATTTGCGCTC
Organism: Anastrepha fraterculus; assembly: GCA_037575425.1. Lineage (NCBI taxonomy): Eukaryota > Metazoa > Arthropoda > Insecta > Diptera > Tephritidae > Anastrepha > Anastrepha fraterculus. Next base: position 22,146 of record JAYXIM010043978.1, read on the forward strand.
TACATTATCACCATGGAGGGCAGAGAGCATAAGTTATCATATCAGCAGTCCCGTATTCTCTGCATCATGCGTTAGCACAACTGGTATGCCTACAACTACCACTACAAATATATCTTCAACCGTCTCTTCAAATGCTACAACCACAACAACTGTGTCAACAGAACTACTGCTAGCGACCCATTTGTCAGCGTCTACGCAATCAGCTGCACTAAAAAAGCAACCTGTGATTAAAAGAGCACGAAACTCACCCACAAAGGTTTCCAACATTGACTGCTAGTATATAATATACTAACAAAACAAAATTTACCGCAGTTCCAATTAAAATAAATGATAAAGCAATTACAATAGAATCAACTACTAAATATCTGGGAATTCACTTGGACTCCAAACTAAATTGGAATCACCACATAAAGCAAAAGGTCAAACAAATAAAAGAAAAACTTCGACAACTTCATGGGTTAGTCTGCTCCAAATCCAGACTCACTATACAGAACAAGCTGTTAGTGTACAAAACTATGATTAAACCAATCTGACTATATGGACTACAGGTGTGGGGAACGGCTAAAAAAACTCATATAGAAAAAAGCCAACGAGAGCAATCTAAGGTTCTTCGAATTTTGACTATGTCTGACAGGCACACAAAAAATGATGACATCCACATGACTTTTAATATAGCAAGAGTAGACGAAGAAATCAAAAAGATAACAACAAGGCACTTTGAAAAAATACACACGCAATACATACAAAGGGAAAGAATCGCAAAAAAACGTTTAAAGAGAACCCGACCAAGCGACCTAGTATGATAAATGCTAAACACCATAAATATGTACAAAAATAGTTGTACAATTGTAATTATGTAAGGTGAAACTTGTATTGTATATTATTTAATTGTATATTATTTCGTTTATTTTAAATTTATCGCTTTTGACACTGTCCATTAAGCAATGTATATAAATCCTAACCAAACAACATACTGGGTTGCCCATATTCGACGGACCCATGTGTTTTTTTTATTAAAGAAAAACACAATTTTCTTGATGTTGACGATAATAATAATTTTATTTGGTTTAAGTAAATTTGTTGACATCACTTTTTGAATATGATATCTCTAAGTGGCCGCCTTGAGCCTGTACGACGTATTGTGCCCGTTTTGCAGCATTTTCCGTAGTTTAGCTAACATTTTGGCTGGAATAGCGGCTTTTTCCTCACGGATGTTGTTCTTGAGCTTTTCTATGGTCCTTGGCTTATTAATATAAACCTTTCATTTTAAATATCCCCACAAGAAGAAGTCAGATGGCTTTAAGTCGGGCGAACGCGGTGGCCAGTCAAAATCGCCATTTTACGATATCAAACGACGAGGAAACAATTTCTTCAAAAAATCGATTGCGTGCGAGCTGTGTGTGGTGGAGTGCCGTCTTGTTGAAACCAGAACTGCCTCATACGCTTTCGACGAATAATTGGCATCACAATTTTCTTCATTTTCTTCTTTTTCTTTATTTCACAATTTACTTCTTTTGTTGAATGTAAATTTCAACAATTTGGGAGCGCTCGCGTGGCGTGTACTGTTCCATGGTAAAAATCTGCTTGGACTAACGCTTACAACGCGGTATGTCATTAAGCGAGACGTCAGGTCTCTGTCAAAAGATACAGGGTTGCCAGATGGGTCCGTCGAATATGGGCAACCTTGTACTTAATGTCAATGAACAGATGTGTAAAATAAATGGGGACTAAAAAAAAAACGAAAAAGAAAACATAATATGTTATAAGTTCTACAATTTTTCGTCGATTCAGACAAACTTAGGCTTTAAATGTAGGTGACAAAATTGTCTTTCAGAAAACCTGTCTAATGTCGGTATAATTTGTTCCAGAAAAAGTTAATAAACTTTAATAATTTAGTAAAAAACGTCAAAAATGCCTTTTTTTAATTTTCAACAGCTGTTTTGCGAAAACTACCACTTCCACTGTCTTTCAGAAAACCTGTCTAATGTCGGTATAATTTGTTCCAGAAAAAAGTTAATAAACTTTAATAATTTAGTAAAAAACGTCAAAAATGCCTTTTTTTAATTTTCAACAGCTGTTTTGCGAAAACTACCACTTCCACTGACACGAATTATATATTGTCATATAGGTTATATTATATGTGTGCCTTTCGAAATTTATGCTCTTCAAAGAAATGGCGCGCACTGTTTTCGAGATTGCAGGTAATAACTGCACTATTGCACAAAAAACAGGGGTTTTGGGAATATCTCGGAAACCGTTCTTTGAAAAAAAATAAAAGTCATTTTTTGTTTCAGCGACCTCAAATTTGTCTAAAAGACGCTTTTTGGCCGAGGACCATTTTAGAAACTGAAAATTTGTAAACTGGTGTGATTGAACATTTTTGTTGCGCTACACTTCTTGAGTGAGGTACATTGAGTAATTAGGGCGATAGGTAAAATGATAAAAATTGCTGAAGATAACTTATCTGATAATGGAAGAGGGAATGCAGAAGCTTTAGCTACGATGCAGGCAGATCGATTTGGAAACATGACACAGCTCTAGAAAAACTTTAAAAAGGACGCCACCACTAGAAAAACTAAGTCATATTGTCAGGTGTGTCTGGAAAAAGTGAAATTGTTAGAAAGAAAGTTTGCGGAAACTCACTCCTCAATTGAGTTGCTCAAACTACCATTACCATTGTTTGCAGGCAATTCTACCAGCTTTTCAAGACGCATTTGTACGCTTAATTCACACAAATACAATTCTGAACGCCATTCAAAAATTTCATTTCTTAATACAAGCTCTACTCTCAGACAAGTATCGCGATATTAAGCAAATAGCATTAACCGAAACAAATTGTCCGACCGCTTGGAGTTTAATTGTGAAGCATTATGATAATCCTTGTTTGCTTTTCATGCATCACATGAATAAGTTTTTTAGTTTGCTTTCACTTACTAAGGAACGCTCCGATGCCATCAGATCTTTTTAAATGTCGCTATTGAACGCATCAACGAATTAAAACTCTTAAAAATTCCAATTTCTTAATGCAATCACTGGGTCTCGTATATTTTGTCAACAAAACTACCAAAGGAAACGCATCAGGCGTGGGAACATCATTTAGGCAGACACTAGCATCCCCACATTTGAAACACTGTAATCGTTTTTAAACGGCCGTCTTGTCACCATCAATGAAATTAAAAAACAAAATGCTCCAAACATTCTCATTTCTTGCCCAAATATCATAGCTTACGTGAAACCACGGCATTTAATAGCCGCCATTATCGGAAATTAAAGAAATGTAGTCAAAACAAAAACAGCTTTCATACCACTACACAACCGAAGAAAATTAACTCATGTTCCCTATGCGGTGACGCCCACGTATTGCATCGTTGCTCCAACTTTCTTTATTGCTTTGCAAGAAAGTCTATCGTTGATAAAGCGGGTCACACACCGTGCTTCAATGTCCTAGCACAAAGAACTGCCTACAGTGTGGCCAACGTCATTACACTCTGCTATACTTTCCCACGATTAGGCCTTCTCAAATCAACCTTCCACGACTCGTTCTATGGAAACGACTTCCACATCAACGTACGCTACTCAACTCCATACACCGTCGACGCAACAAGCTCCTCGCACAGTGCTATTAGCTACCGCTCTTGCAAAACTTGTCACAGGTCAGACGTTGGTAGTGCGCGCCTTTTTTGATCAAGGCTCCGGTCGTGTGTTCGGAAATCGCAGTTCAAACCATTGGATTGCCACATCGCCGTACTTCGGCAGATATATCAGGTGTGGGTAACAATACAGCTCATCGTTGCAAGCACATTGTAAGCTTTGGTATGTGCTCATCGGCACAGACATGTTCGCTCAACGAACATGAAACGCGGTTTGGAACATTTGACAAACCAATCGCCCAAAAAACACATTTAAGATGAATCTTATCAGGCAAGATTGCACCCATACAATAAAGTAATACTGTTATTTCTTGCCATCATACCACACTCGAACTAGAGTCACTTACTCAACGTTTTTTTTAATTCGATCAAGTTCCCAATAAGCGACCTCTTACAGATGAGGAAAACTGGTGTGAAAGGCACTTTGAGAAAACGCATAGGTGTCACCCAAATGGCAAATAACTAGTGAGATTGCCCCTAAAACTTTTAGTTGATGAGTCTCAGACACTTGGATGATCTCAATCGTTTTAATCAGATAAAGCGGAAGCTCCAGAGCAATAACATGTTGAGGCGTGAGTCGAGAAAACTTCTAAACCGGGCCCTCAAGACTAACCTTGCAGAGGACTGGGAGCGACACCGTGATGCTCAGAAGAACTACAAGAGGCTTATTCGGTAATCGAAAAGAGCCTCATTTAGGGAATTCTGCAGCGGTATTGAATCTCTGAATGACACGGCGAAATTGGTTAGGATCCTGAAAAGGGACCCAACTGCAAAGCTGGGGTCACTTAGGAAATCTGATGGCTCCTTCACGGAGCGGAAAAGTGAGACACTCAGCTTGCTGATGGAATCTCACTTTCCTGGTAATCAGATAAGCATCAGCCGGCAACAGCCCTTATTGATAGAGGCAGTTGTCAGAGCTGTTACACCTTCTCGGCATGACTGGTTCGTTGCCAGATCTATGGCGAATGAGGCCGCCATTCGATTTGCCATCAACTCTTTTGGCGGCTACAAGTCGCCTGGACCAGATGGCATATATCCTGCCATGCTGAAGGAAGATCTGCTGGTGTCATCTGGGGTTAATAGAGGTTGCCCCCAAGGCGGTGTGCTGTCTCCATTGCTCTGGTGCGTGGTGATCGATCCTCTACTCACCACTCACTATATGCGGACGATGTTGCTTGTTTGGTAACAGGCCCTTCGCTTATGAACATCTGCACGAAAGTGCAGAAAACTATGGATCGGATTGACACTTGGTGCTGTGCGAATGGGCTATCGGCAAATCCCGCCAAGACTGGTATTGTCCTCTTTACCAGAAGAAGCCAAAGCTAAAAGGAGTCACAATCCAGCTATCCAAGGAAATTAAATATCTTGGAGTAATCCTCGATAGTAAGCTCCTATGGAAATCACACGTTGAAACAAAGGCATCCAAAGCACTGACACTTTCTGGCAGTGCAAATGTGTCTTTGGGGAAACGTGGGGTCTCTCTCCTAGCAAGGTCCTATGGATCTACACGGCTATGATAAGACCCATTATCACCTGTGCATCAGTGGTCTGGATGAGTAGACTCTCTCTAGTGGGAGTCAGGAGGACCTTATCGAGACTACAACGCACTGTGGCCATCTGTTGCACCGGAGCTTTTCCGACTACTTCAGGCCCGGCACTAGATGCTCTGATTGGTTTACCACCACTTGATACTTTCATCCAAGGAGAGGCCTTGAAGGCCATCTGCAGACTGAAACACAGTGAGAACTGGTACGGTCCTTGTCCGGCATTGGAACACAGAGAAGGCATGGACATCGATCCAACGATTCTCTCCATGCCCCTTGACTCCATGCCATCAAGAGTCGTACTTGAAAAGAGATACAGTGTAGTGCTACCAGAGGCTCAGTTGTGGGAAGACTCAGAAAATGTGCCCGGCAAACACTGTTTTCGCATTTTTACGGGTGGCTCCAGGACCGTGCATGGCTCCGGCTCTGGGGTCTACGTGGAATCCAGCGAGACAAAACTGCACTTTGCTCTTGGAATGCATGCATATGTGTTTCAAGCGGAGGTGTATGCAGTTCAAGAAGCGATGAACTTTGTTGTGGAAAAACGATGGAGAGGCAGATCTATATGTGTCTGCAGCGACAGACAAGCTCCGCTTATGGCCTTAGACAGCCCTCCAACCACATCAGGGATAGTCAATTTCTGTAAATCCAGGCTGAACTATGTCGGTAGACATATAAGCCTGAGGCTAACATAGGTCCCGGGACCCATGGGTATCGCGGGTAACGAGACCTCTGATTCCTTTTGCCACTCCCTTCTGCGGCCATCACAGCCACGGTTAACAAATGGGTAACTACCACCCACAAGCGAGCTTGGCAGGCTGAGAGAGGCTGCAGATGGGCAAAACTGGTGTTACCTGTCATGTCCGATCGACTGTCGCAAACCGTTCTGTCATTAAGCAGAGGGGAGTGCAGACAGCTGGTTGGACTGATGACGGGCCACTTTCTGTGGGCAAAGCACATGGAAAGGTTGGGCATCTCAGAGAGTGTACTCTGCCCAGCTTGTGAAGAGGAGGATGAGACGGCGGACCACTTCCTGTGTATCTGCCCCGCATTCGCTCGAATCAGGTTTGAGGTCTTTGGCACTGATGTATTAAGAAGCGACCATCTTGGCTCCTTGGCACCACAAGATCTACTCAGATGTCTTCGGAGATCGGGTAGATTTAAAGAAAATTAAAAGGGAATCCAAGTGTACTACACTGGACTCAATTAATGTCTGAGTGCTGCACTTGCTAGTTGTCTCGACAAAAAAAAAAAAAAATCTACCTTGGACTGCATCACGGTACCAAGATGGCCCATTATGCCCATACATGCCTTTTGCGATGGCTCGTCTTCTGCGTACGCAGCATGCGTTTAGCTAGGTGTAAAATGAAAAATGGTAGAACCTATACAGTCAGTATGCCCAGAGTAGAGTCACTCCAACAAAACCACTTACCGTATCATGTGTCGAGTTGCCTGGAGCAGTTTTGGCGACGGAATTAGTTAAATGCACTATGCGATTTCGAACTCGAACACATACTATTGGTCAGATGCAACATCATCGAATTGCGGCCTCTAGGACTAACACCAGCTAGACTTTCAACGCTTAAACTATGATCGGAGGGTCCAAAGTGGAGTCTACAGTCAGAAAATAGTTTACGAAAATTTAGTACGGAAAAATTTGTCGTTAGTGAAGATTTAGCTGAAGCCAATCGAATCACGTTCAAGTGCATGTTTGAACTTACCAAGATTCATTACTGTTAAGGTACTCTTCGTTACATGTTTGTGCCTACATGAATCGTTTTGTTTATAACTGCCGCAACCGGTCAAGAAGCCAGATCTGTCTAAGTTGGCCTCTTACTGTTATCGAACTAAAAGAGAGCTAAGTAACCCTTGTCAAGAATGTACCACAAGAAGCATTTTCCAAAGAAATGCATAGTGTTCGAAATGAAAAACCACTGCCGAACTGCAGTAAACTTCAGAATTGAACCCCTTTTCGGGACGATCAACAAATTCTTCGAGTACGAGGTCGAACTCTACGCTTAAACTTGCCCTTCAACCAAGAACATCTTATTATCTTACCAAGCAATCATCATTTCACTAACCTGGTTATTTCCAATGCGGTTATTACATGGCGGTACAATTAACTCTGACATACCTACGGCAACAATTTTGGGTAATAAGCGTGCGGCGTACTGTTTGACAGCAACTTCGAAATTGTAATAAATGTTTTCGAAGTCAGCCAAAGCTGGCTGAACAACTTATGGGTGATCTTCTCTTCCATTGCATCGATTTAATCCACCACAACGTCAATTCCTAGCAACAAGGGTCGATTACACAGGCGCAATTGAGCTAAAATCGTATAAATTTCGTTCGGACATAACCTAACAAGGTTAGGAAAGGTTATGTCGCCATTTGTATTTAATTAGCAACCAAATGCATTCGTTTCGAAGCTGTTACAGGCATGTCCATGGAAAACTTTTTATGGGCTCTCCAAAGGTTCATCGGGCGACGAGGCATATACAAGGACATTTATAGCAAAATTCAAATAAGTCAAGGTACATTTGTAAAACCCGTAGAACAAGAAATCATATCCAAATTGGAAAATCAAGGTATTCAGTGGCACTTTAACCCTGCATACTCACCCAACTTTGGCGGGCTGTGGGAGGCGAACGTAAAATCCGTTAAATATCACTTGAAACGAGTGGTTGGCTATTATGCCTTTGACATCAGACCCAGATAACTTGATGGTGCTAACGCCAGCTCATTTCCCAATTGCGGATTATTTACTTTCGCTACGAGCTGCCTCAACTGCAGCTAAGCCAACAGTTCGTTCAAACTTAATAAATGCTACAGCTGTTTTGGATTGGCTGACACATCTTCAATCCCGACCGAAGCGGTGTCAACAGAAACCAAATCTGAAACTGAACGATAAAGGACAACAGGTTGCCTCGCAACGAGTGGATATTTGCTCGTATCATCGAATCGCATCCTGGTCTAGTCCGAATAGTGACCGTTCGCACTCAACGCGGCACCTACAAGCGTTCAATTTCAAAGCTTTGTCCTTTACCCATACCCTCACATGCTCAAGAAGATTAACCTTTACAGCACATAATGTTCGAGTGCCAAATATAATGTTGCACACTCCCTTTGTCCCCACCCCGCCGGCGAAATCTAATAATAAACTTTGAAATTTTGAAAACATACAATACAATATCTTAATTTTAGATTTAAATGAAATATTATAAATAAACGAACACTATAAATCACATTTAAACAGAATCCATCGCGTTTGAGTAGTGAAACAAAAAAATATATGTGGAACAATATTAGGAGTCCCAATTAACTATGCAGCACAACAATTTTGGTGTGGTTAAATTACACGAGAAAACAACAACTACTAGATGAAAACTTTGATATTACACTTACAAAAACTGATTAAAAAACGCGAATTTATCCTTTGAGTATTTAGCTTATGACTTATTGTGTGGAGAGGAGATAGTGAACCCTTAAACGTTGGATCGACGTTTGCTCCGGGATGTGGACAATCCTTTCTATTTGACTACAGGGGAGTTCCAAAAACTATTCCGGTTAACTGCAGACTTGACTAAGGAGCTAATTTCTCAGCTAGACAGCCATCTAGACCTCTAGTCCCAGAATAACACCGATTTCGATTGAAAAACAGTTCAATTTTATAACCTTAAAGCTAATTCAATTCTAAATTGTGCCTTTATATTACCAAGATTCTAGTTTCACAGCGATTATTTGCAACTTGGTGTTATCAACGACCCGTAGGTAAGCAATGGGGAATATCCATGAACCAGTCGTCTATTAACTGAAGCATACATAGTGTAATAGATGCAATCAATTACACTAATGTGTGCGCAAAGGTGAGTTTGCAATGACACAAGTGGAGCGGCAAGCGGTAAAAGAAATTTGTTATAGAGTTGCTCAGCTGTGGCGAGGCTTCTTTTAGGAGCTGTTGATGATATCGTAAAGCAAAATATATACAAGAAGTATTAAGTAAATGTTAATTTTAAATAAAGAATTATTTCACTTTACTTACTTTGTAAAAATATAATTGAAAGAACATCCTAAACTGAATTTGGCTGATGAATCTTATCAAAAACCACCCAGAAAGAATGCATAGAATTCGAATTTACCATGGAACTTCTCGAACCTAGATCTTGCTAGATCCGAGATTTCCCTTAAATTTGGTTGGTTGGCTTAAGTGGTGATTCTTCCAGAATTCAACTAGCGCTTCCGCACCATTTTGTTACCACATCCTCGTTACCAACATGTTTTACGGTTATTTACAGCATGACTATATCTAGTCTGTGCGGTTTAAGAACCTCATTAGGTTGTTGACACCGACGCCAGACAGTTAGTTGTTCGAGACTCTCAAACAGTGGTTTGCCCATGGTTAACAATCCGTCCTTCCATAGGGCAGGGCATTCACAGAGGAAGTGGAAGATTGTTTTCTTTTTCTCCATTTCTTTACAACTGTAACAGTATGTGTTGTGAGGGATGCCCATTTTGGCTCATGTTTAGCAACATTGACGATTGTTTGAGTTTGTAGGTGGCCACAACGTCCTGCTAAATTCTTTTGTATATCTGAGCCACTTAATGTCTTGCCAATTGAATTTATTGCCGCTGTCATCAACTTTTCGCCAAGTAAACAAGTTTTTCGATGCATATGCAAAATCCAGCATTTTCGATTGCTCCATTTCATTCACTATAAATTTGTTCTTTACGCCTACCGTGCGTATAAATTGGTACCAATCGCGAGGATGATGGATTTTTATTGAAGACTTTTTTTCTTTTTTTCTATTGCAGCATGGTCACTATCACACTCCATGTGTGTGTGACCGGGTACCATAAATTTGTGATCTATAATACTTACGTCGTTATCTAATTGCAAAAAAATTGCAAACATCGTTGCAATGAACGAATTCTTATTTTGTCCTGAACAGCAGTCGCTATAGAAAACCACATTTTTTATATTTGTATTCTGTTCTAATAAATGAGCGAATATGCAGGAAGAAATTTCGTTTCCACCTCTTTTAGCTATTGCTTCATGCCACATATAGCATATTGGTTGATTTGTTGTGCAGTCATGCACGGTAAGATTATAAGTCAATAACGGTCTTTTGTAAAATGACAATGAAGTCCTCAGTAGCGGTGTGGGCAGGCACTGCTGTAGATCAAAGCAAAACACTTTAAAATCATTATTATTTATAGCGATATCCTTATCGGTTTTTTTTGAGTCATATGCTTGTTGTGCTAGATTGAGATGCTCAGTTTTTTCTAATTTTAGCGAATCAATCTCTTCGTTATTAGCAGCTTGTATTTTCGACTGAAGCAAATCGCACTTGTGGCAAGTATCAACCTTTGGTTTTTTAAATTTTAAGTCAAGTGTACGGAAAAGTTCTGCGAATTTGGAAAGCGATATAGACTGTTCATATTTATCTCCATAGAGACGATGCATTTCAGCTACCGATAAATCACTGGGTAGATAACGTTTGGAAGTATCACGTCGAGTAGAGTGCGACTCATATGACGGAAAACTTTTAATGAAATCCAAAACTTCTTTTTCCTTTTCTACAGAAAGTTTTTTAGGACCCTTATGTTTACCCCGCATGTCTACCTTAACACCAATCCCATCAAGTTTTGCCTTCGCAATAGTTTTAATAAATTGTTCGGTTTCAGATAATGTAAATCTAAAGCATTTTTGACACACTGCAACTCTATTACCACTAATCTCCATGAAATAATAATATGAATATGGCCTTTTCCTCGGATTGGTTTCATGCTTAACTCTTTTTACCGTGTTGGTTTCTTCAATTTCAATCAAGCCATTAATATAAGCTTTACGTAAGTTGTAAGAACCTAGTCCCCAATACTGTTTGTGTATGAGCTGCTGTTCTTCGTATGTTATTCTCTAAGCGCATTTTTTTCTGCATGATTCCAACGGACGAACGATACGGGCTGGAACATGTTTTCCAGCTGTTGAAGTATAACTCTGACCACGAATTCTTAATACTTTTCGCGTTGATGATTGCACTTTATTTGCCACAATTTCTTTCGTAACATTCTCGGAATTCACCTAGTTTAAAATTTTTGTATCACAAATTATAAAACATTTATTTTAATACTTACAGTATCGTTTTCTGAACCTGAGCTAGAAACAGCACACCCACTTATATCAAAATTAGGATCAATAAACGAATCATCGCTAGGAAAGTCAACTTTACTCAAATTGTTGACATCTAGCGAACCAAATATATCTTCACTATCCATTTGACGAGCAAGCACTCCTCACAGTTCAACAAACTCTTATCAACTGAACAGCTTATGTAGAGAAAAAAATACAAAATGCACACACAAAAACAAACTTATATGGATTTAATATACCGTTATTTTCAAACGAAGATTCAAAGAATGCCTTACGTAAAATTAAGATGTTCTGTAAAACGAAAAATGTACAATTTATGATAGTTTAAGTTTTATAATAAGGTCTTATGTCTACTTAAGTGAAGGATATTTCAAATGATATTTTTAACATAATAGCTTATCTAAACTTAGGAGATCAATTAATATACATTTTGCGGAAACTGTGCTGGGTGTATAACTTTTAAGTTTAAATAAGTTTTAAGAATAAGTCATAAATAACAAACTGAACTTTTCAAAAGAGCTTAATTTTACTTAGGATAATTTGACTTGGACAAAATATTCAAAAAATATATACGTTGAAAAGTAAACCCCTATAACTTATGAAAAAAATAGAGTTTCAGAGAATCGACTGGACAGAAATATGGAGGGCAATAAGAAGAGCTAGAATATGGCCTAAACACGATTTCGTCATAACTTGACTTAAGATGTTATGATATATTGACACAGATATGTTTTCGCATAGGACATTTGTATATTAGACTACAAAAATTGAACCAAAGAATATGTATGTATGCATGTTTACATATGTACATATATTGGTATACAACATATCTTATAAGGTATGTGGTAAATATTACCATACATTTTGACGTGATAACGTCTTATAATTCGATTTAACAGGCTGCACGCACGAAAAAATGTGTCGTTACCTTGCTCATTAGTGTTACCTTGCTCATATGTCGTTACCTTGCTCATTAGTGGTACCTTGCTCATTCGGCGTTACCTTGCTCATTTGTCGTTACCTTGCTCATTGTCGTTACCTTGAATGAACTGCAAGCGAAAGCGCGGAACGAACGACGAAGCAAACAAAGCAAACGAAAGGCAACGTTCGACATCTTGCTCTCTCCTATTTAAGTGAGCGTATATATGTATGTATATGCGCATATGTACATATATAAATTCACGTATTTGTATTTGCATATGCCTTCTTATTGATTATTATTAATTTGATTTACTTGAAGAATTTAAAATAAAACCAAGTTTGTTAATAATACGTGTTTTAATGTTATTATTATTAATTTTTTTATTATATATGAAGGAAAAATGTATGGTAATATTTACCATATACCTTATAAGATATGTTGTATACTAATATATGTATATAAACATGCATATACATATACAATTTCGCGCAATTTTTTATTATATATGAAGGAAAAAGTGTATGGTAATATTTACCACATACCTTATAAGATATGTTGTATACTAATATATGTATATAAACATGCATATACATATACAATTTCGCGCAATTTTCAAAAAGAACAAATCTATATGTAAAGATGCATACAAATCATATGGACATATCAAATATAGGAATCTATTCCATACGCAAGCAAATGTAAGCTAATATGATTGAACTGCAAGCGAGAACGCGGAACGAACGACAAAGAGCACAATCGGTCCCCGCGTTCGGCAACGTTCGACATCTGGCTCTGTCCTACTTGATTGAGCATATATATGTATATATATGTATGTATATGCGCATCTATACTAATATTATAAAGAGGAAAACTTTGTTTGTTTGTTTGTTTGTTTGTTTGTTTGTAACGAATAGGCTCAAAAACTACTGGACCGATTTTAAAAATTCTTTCACCATTAGAAAACTACATTATCCAGGAATAACATGGATTACATTTTATTTTGGAAAAAAATAGGGTTCCGTAAGATATTTGGATTTTTCGGACATAAACTGAAAAAAATCTTATATCTATACTAATATTATAAAGAGGAAAACTTTGTTTGTTTGTTTGTTTGTTTGTTTGTAACGAATAGGCTCAAAAACTACTGGACCGATTTTAAAAATTCTTTCACCATTAGAAAACTACATTATCCAGGAGTAACATGGATTACATTTTATTTTGGAAAAAAATAGGGTTCCGTAAGATATTTGGATTTTTCGGACACAAACTGAAAAAAATCTTATATATAAAATAAAGTCAACTTTTTGTGTGTGTTCGCTAACCGGCCGTGTCTGCACCGAATTAAACCAAACTTACACACATTGTTAAGAAGGTATTGAAGATGGTTTCCGTATACTTTGGATACCTATTGGTGGATAGGGCTCGAGATATAGGTCAAAACGTGGACCCGGGTAACCTTCGGATGTGTATGTACAATATGGGTATCAAATTGAAGCTGTTGGTGAATGCTTTAGTACAGAGTATTTTTCATGCCGCTCCGTGACTAGGGTCTCGAGAGATAGGTCAAAACGTGGACCCGGGTAACCTTCGGATGTGTATGTACAATATGGGTATCAAATGGAAGCTGTTGGTGAAAGCTTTAGTACAGAGTATTTTTCATGCCGCTCCGTGACTAGGGTCTCCAGAGATAGGTCAAAACGTGGACCCGGGTAACCTTCGGATGTGTATGTACAATATGGGTATCAAATGAAAGCTGTTGATAAGTGCTTTAATACGGGGTAATTTTCATACCTATTGATGACTAGGGTCTGGAAATATATGCCAAAATGTGGACCCGCCGTGTCTTTGCACCGAATTAAACCAAACTTACACACATTAATAAGTAGGTAATGAAGATGATTTCCGTATAGTTTGAATACCTATTGGTAGATAGGGTCTCGAGATATAGGTCAAAACGTGGACCCGGGTAAACTTCGGATGTGTATGTACAATATTGGTATCAAATTGAAGCTGTTGGTGAATGCTTTAGTACAGAGTATTTTTCATGCCGCTCCGTGACTGGGGTCTCGAGATATAGGTCAAAACGTGGACCAGGGTAACCTTTGGTTCTGTATGTACAATATGGGTATCGAATGAAAGCTGTTGATAAGTGCTTTAATACGGGGTAATTTTCATACCTATTGATGACTAGGGTCTGGAAATATATGCCAAAATGTGGACCCGCCGTGTCTTTGCACCGAATTAAACCAAACTTACACACATTAATAAGTAGGTAATGAAGATGATTTCCGTATAGTTTGAATACCTATTGGTAGATAGGGTCTCGAGATATAGGTCAAAACGTGGACCCGGGTAACCTTCGGACGTGTATGTACAATAGGGTATCAAATTGAGGCTGTTGGTGAATGCTTTAGTACAGAGTATTTTTCATGCCGCTCCGTGACTGGGGTCTCGAGATATAGGTCAAAACGTGGACCCGGGTAACCTTTGGTTGTGTATGTACAATATGGGTATCAAATGAAAGCTGTTGATAAGTGCTTTAATACGGGGTAATTTTCATACCTATTGATGACTAGGGTCTGGAAATATATGCCAAAATGTGGACCCGCCGTGTCTTTGCACCGAATTAAACCAAACTTACACACATTAATAAGTAGGTAATGAAGATGATTTCCGTATAGTTTGAATACCTATTGGTAGATAGGGTCTCGAGATATAGGTCAAAACGTGGACCCGGGTAACCTTCGGACGTGTATGTACAATATGGGTATCAAATGGAAGCTGTTGGTGAATGCCTTAGCTCAGAGTATTTTTCATGCCACTCCGTGACTAGGGTCTCGAGATAGAGACCCAAACGTGGAGCCTAGAATGTGTTTGTACAATATGGATATCAAATTGAAGCTGTTGGTGAATGCCTTAGTACAGAGTATTTTTCATGCCGCTCCGAGACTGGGGTCTCGAGATATAGGTCAAAACGTGGACCCGGGTAACCTTCGGATGTGTATGTACAATATGGATATCAAATGAAAGCTGTTGATAAGTGCTTTAATACGGGGTAATTTTCATACCTATTGATGACTAGGGTCTCGAAATATATGCCAAAACGTGGACCCGCCGTGTCTTTGCACCGAATTAAACCAAACTTACGCACATTGTTGAGTAAGTATTGAAAATGGGTTTCGTAAAGTTTGGTTGTAATTCGGAGCACTGGCAACGGGTACAGCGTTCTTTTGAACCAGCCATAACGTTGCTTACGTTTTTAACGCTTGGGGCGGAACTGAACTGTCAAATTGACAGTGTGAGTTACAATGGGTCTATATTTCTTTCTGATTTGGATGCCATAAGGAAAAAACGTAAGTGCAACATGTAAAAATTGTTTGTGAATTTTTTTGGAGTGGATTTTGGAACAGTGAATAATTTCTTACGAAATTTGAGAATTTAATGTGAAATCCGAATGAAATTATGTGTTCTTGAAAAAAAAAATTTTTTTCCTTTTTTTTTTTTGAAAAATATAAATGGATAATGGTTAAAAAAGCTCCAATGCTTAATAAAACATATAAATTGAAACGAAAAATTCATGGATTATCAGGAAAAAAGACGATTGTTTATTCAAATGCGTTGATTTGAAATTTAAAAACAATCTTCTTTTTTCCTGATTTTCAATTTATATTTTATATTTACTCAAAAACAAATAGAAAAACAAAAAACATTGTTTATGCCAAAGCGCTTGAATAAAGAATAAAGAAATAAATAATATGAAAATCATATATTTTCTGTTCTAAACCATATCTATTCTATTTTAGTGTGCCCAGCGAAGGGGGCCGGGTTTGCTAGTATAAAATAAAGTGAACTTTTTGTGTGTGTTCGCTAACCGGCCGTGTCTGCACCGAATTAAACCAAACTTACACACATTGTTAAGAAGGTATTGAAGATGGTTTCCGTATACTTTGGATACCTATTGGTGGATAGGGCTCGAGATATAGGTCAAAACGTGGACCCGGGTAACCTTCGGATGTGTATGTACAATATGGGTATCAAATTGAAGCTGTTGGTGAATGCTTTAGTACAGAGTATTTTTCATGCCGCTCCGTGACTAGGGTCTCGAGAGATAGGTCAAAACGTGGACCCGGGTAACCTTCGGATGTGTATGTACAATATGGGTATCAAATGGAAGCTGTTGGTGTAAGCTTTAGTACAGAGTATTTTTCATGCCGCTCCGTGACTAGGGTCTCGAGAGATAGGTCAAAA